>CM068371.1:18025088-18413838 GCA_034769895.1 Magicicada septendecula | reverse complement strand
TAAGGACGCATATTATGGAACCATAAAGACTATAAACAGCCCACACCTGCCGCTTAGTTTTCAGTTTTACGTCGGGCGATTACTCAGTGCGTTTAAGTTGCGATTTATTCGAGTAAGGTTCGTCGAAGTATTGTGGCGAAGTGTTATTGTGTTATATTCTGCGGGACTCTGTTAGTTGACATTATGATTGCGTGTGGACAAATTTTACTTTATTTGTTGTAAGAGACTATCTTGTTGATTACAGTTTATTAATTGCGATAATTAAAGCTGGTTATTAGTGACTTCATTGGTGTTTTGTATTTTGTTTTCCACTGTACCATACGACAATTAGTGAGAACTTCGTAACAATATATTGCTAAGTTCGTTAAATGAAAGACAATTTCAAACCGCTCTTGAAGATTCGAGATTGTATTCTACACATTTCTCGACTATTCTAGGACGTTCGGTGGGTGGGCACGTTGGATTCAAGTCGCACTTTGGCCCAGTCTCCAGACTGTGCAGCTATGCACATTACGCTCGCATTGCCGTCTGGAAGACTATTCTGGAACCTCTGCGGGGTTTATATAACGTCAGTGGCCGGCTTAGAAATTTTAATTAAAGATGGCGACTTATTCAGTGCGGATCAAGTTATTGTTGCGGATTAGTGGGAAGTGATTGTTGTGTTAATTATTACGGAACTCTAATAAGGTGACATTTGTTATTCCGTGTGGACAAATTTTAACTTGAATTATTGTATGGCAGAGTACCTTGTTGATTTTAAATTATTGTTTGTGACTAATTAAAGTTGGTAATTAGTGACTTCATTGGTATCTGTTCCGTGGATCCTTGAGACCGTCATAACAATGTTATTGTGAGTCTTATTAATTATAATAATTGTAATTTGTTATTAAATTTGTTGTTTCTGCCGATTGCGAGACTACTGACAAACAATTTCTAGCTCAAACCTACAACCTAATCTGATAGCTACCCGATGTGATAATGAACTAGATGTTCGAAATTGCTGTTATTTGCTTCTTTGTTTTTTGTAGCATAGTGGACAGCGTTATAATTGGGGATACTGTTATTATTATTATTATTGTTGTTGTTGTTACTACTGCTACGTTTTGGTTACTGTATATATGTTTGTATACATATTGTATATCGACGGTGAGTTTTTATTGGCTCCGCGAACGCTGTATAGGCATACATTTTTCTCAAACATGTTTTGTGCCAGTAGAGAACACTTCAAAATACTTTTTGTGTGATCGTTGTGTTTCTTTTTTTCTGATCTACGTTACCTTTAAAACCTTACAGAAATACACACACACACCCGTACTCTCGTCACAACTAAAGTACATAAGCGAGACGTTTTTTTCTTTTCTTTTTTTTTTCAAAAACAGTTTGACTACATAAAAATGTCGATAATAGATACGGGGGTGGTGACTGATTGGTTGAGTGGTGGTAGTAAGCCTCGGGGGGTGAATTTTGAAAGAATATTGTTTTGTCGACTGCGGGAGGGTGGCCGCAGCGGTCGTGGTCGATTAGTAAGTATAAGTATTGGGGGGGGGGGACGAACCTCCGGCCCGTTGTCGTCGTCGACGCGTTTAAAGCGGGTGAAAGCGATACGGGTGTGTGCGCGCTTCCCGGGCGAGGTGAAGACGTCGGGGGGTAACGTTTCAATCTTCAGCCTCCTCGAGCTCCACGTTAAGTGCCGCTTTAACACACACACACACAAACGCACACTGAGTGTACTACTTGTGAGCGTTATGATTGACGTAACAATAAACACACTCAGTCACTCGCGAGTCCCATATGTCTCAAGAGAACTAATCTTTTGAATAAAAATACAACAAAATACCGAGCAAACAACAACGCTTCATTGTTACGAGACGTTAAACGTTGTTTAATTGCCCACCAGATGGCGCAGTTGTGTGCTGACAAGCTGTCAGGCAATAATACTAATATCAATTAAAATAATCGCAATTGTAGACTCCAGGGGGGAAAGGGGCTATGTTCAGTTTGGCAAAGTTTTACAGGAAAGCAAATTTAAAGTTTCAAATCCAAATATAATTTTTTAAATAAATGTTTTCCAATAATCTTTATGTTTTTTTTAGTATTATGTACATAGGCATTCATATATATGTTATATGACACCTTATATTGTTATATGACCTTATGTTATATGACACTTATATTCATATAAAAGTTATATTCATATATAAGTCGAAGTCTGAGGATTTCTTTTTACTGAATACAATCTACACGATACACCGATTGCCATCAAATTTGCACAGGTAACCTTTCACACACGGCGAAAAACACTGTCGATTTAGGCCCTTTTAAATTTATACTCTTTTGTTTACGCGTATAAAGATGTCAGAACACCATGGAGACCAGAATTAATTACCATAGTAACAAGTAAATAAACAAAAGCTATTTAGCGGCATCGGAACTGTACCTTTATCCGTTCCTGCAGTAGGCCTACATTTTCGATGTTTTATATACCGTAATATACTGTTTTGAATGTTCATCTCTTCTTTGTTTACAGCACTTAATAATTATTAGTGTTGATGTAACTTTCACCAATAAACTTACTTGTTGTTTTCACTCATACGTCGTTTCGGAGTGATGCGCTCCTTCGTCAGTGAGTTTTTTTGATACAGAATGTGCAGGCTGTCGGTAATTCTATGTGTAACGGTATTGGTTATCAGGTTGTGTGTGGGTGGAGGTGGAGGCGATTGGCGCAGGAGTTTGAATTGTTGTAGGTGTTGTTTATTACTGTGTCAAATAGTGTGTTTGATTTAAATTGTAATTGGTCATTGAGTATGTTGTTGGGTTGTGTTTTGTTGTGTTTGTATATTTCAAATTGTTCTGTGGTGTTAAGTTTACGACTTTTGGGTAGGAAGTGTAAAATTTTAAGATTGTTTTTTATATTGGTGTAACTGTGGTTTTCTGTCTGGATATGTGTGGCAAATGTGGATTGTATGTTAATATTGATGCGTGCTTTGGTGTGTTCATAAAATCTGGATATAAAATTTTTATTTAATATGCGATTGTATTGATATATTACGATGTGCAAAAGAAGAAGTGTACTACTGAACTTGTATCTGTTTCTTAATGCAAAGCTTTCATACGTGTTGTTTTCATTTGTGAAGTTAGGCGACAAAGGTTTTTGGTTGTTAGTTTACTACTGAAATAATTAAAAGCCGTGGTTGAGGAAAACATAACGTTTAATGTGATATACAACGCTTATAACACAATAACACTTAAAATAAAGAACCTAACGTTTTTGAGTTAACGGGTACATTATAAATATCTCCAAATGGTTTATAAACGGGTACTTTTAAATCTCCAAAGGCTGTTAAACCAACATAATAATTTAGTACAAGTGTTGAAAAAAGCATTGGAGAGAATTTGATTAATGAGTAAAAAAAATTATTATACGAGCTGACAGAACGCCATATAGATATAGACAATAAAAATTATGTTATAATACATATTAAAAGTCAAATATTCGCGTGCGAAATCGCGGGGTAACAGCTAGTTATTACTAAAAACGAGATTTGATTGATCCTTTACGTAAGAGAAAAAAATGGCAAATTTTCTATAAGTCTGAACAGGGAAAAATTGAGGTTATGTCCTAAACAAACACTAACCTAAAACTGTAAATATCTATACCAATACCAATAATTTAACGTAAGAAAACTACTTTTTACACGCTCTCTCTCTCTCTCTCTCTCTCTCTCTCTCTCTCTCTCTCTCTCTCTCTCTCTCTCTCTCTCTCTCTCTCTCTCTCTTTCTCTTTCTCTCACGCACATATTTCCCAATTTGCCTATGTGTTTATGTGTTTTGTTGACTCGTATCTCGTTATGAAGTTTACGTATGGAGAAATAATCCTTGCTCCAAACGTTTTCATTGTTGTTCCTAATGGAATGTCAGTTTGTCATTAAAAATCATACCCTAACTTCAATATATCCATATCAAGGATGATCTGCTTCAAACTTAAGTTTCTTGACTGGTCGCATATTTAAAATGTTTACTTCTGAGGTACCCGAAAGGAATATAAAATCGTTCTGTGGTTCCATTAAACATATTATTAAGGAGGATCTTCTTCTTCTGATATTTCCTGTCCGTTTCGGATGTTGGATATCATACCGACTATTTTAACATTCTGGACTGCTGCACGGAATAAACCAGTTGTATTCAAGGCAAACCAGATCCTTAAATTTCTCGGCCATTATATTCTCGGTTGCCCAACTCCTCTCTTTCCAAGTACTTATCCCTGTAGTATTGACTGCAATAAGTAAAATCTCTGTTCATTTCTCATGAGATATCCCAGATACTGAAGCTTTCTTATCTTCACTGTGTTAATGACTTCCCTTTTTTCTTCATCTTTCTAAAGAACTTCAACATTAGTTATATGTACTGTTCATGAAATGCTCAGTATTCTACGGTAAAGCACATTTCGAAAGTTCCAATTTTTTAGTTGTGGCTTCAGTCAATGTCCAAGATTCTACACCGTAGAAGAGGGCCGAGAATACGTAGTAGCGTAAAAGTCTCATCTTTGTGTTTATTGTTAAATCGATTAAGGAGGGTAGTGTTGATTACTTTTTATTTTAATCAGTTGTTTTGGTTTTTATGCAAGTTAGCCAACACATCTTTTCTTTATGTGAATCGAAAATCTGACGTTCGATTACTAACAAGAAAATAAATCTCACTACGTGGGTTCGAGTCAATAAGACAACAATATTAAACGAATTACGAAGAAATTGAACTCTATGGACTGAAACTGACATAAACGCAGAATGTATAACATTTATGCGTTTTATTAGAACTGCCACAATTAAAATAATTTGCCATTGATTGAAAAATGTCTGTTAAATGTTACCAACATTACGGAAAAGATATTTTTACTCTTTAGATTTCCGGAATCCACAGGCAAGAGCATTATGTTCAGTCTAACGAGGATACATTGTATTGAGTTTTTCTCGAATTTCTGCCAAACGATAGGGGGAATGTGCGGTCAGCGGCAAGAAATCGAGCGAACCGTGCATTCCGTTCGTGAACGGAATCGAGACTCCGCGTCGTGTAACAGCTGGAAACGCAATTAGCAATAGAAACAGTCTCAGTATCCAGTATAAGGCGTGGTACATTATAATAAATGTGAGTGAACGGTCTCTGGGTAATTGGTGTTGCCCACATTCCGCTGCCAACGAAATCACATCACGTTGAGTCCGAGCGAAGGGGTCTCGGTACCGCGGTAATTATTGAATTCCCAACCTGAACTGTATTAACGTTTCGCACAACCGACTCTCCGATTTTCATTTGACGACTGCATGTTCTTCTTGCTTTTCCCCATTAGAGGCATTAGGCTGTACGACCTGTTATGGCGACTAACCAGCTTTTCATTGGTATTCCCAATGAAATAACAATTCTTAGGTTGTTTTTAGGATCGGAAGAAAAACTGAATTTGCCAAACTGCACCCTCTACAAAAATTAAGAATTCGATGCGGACATCACGTTAACAGTAGCAGAACACGAGCAGAAGCAGAAATAGGATAAAAAGAATGTTTGATTTGTGAATAAGTTGCATAAGTTCAACCTTATGTCCGGGGCCATTAGGCAAGCCCTTAATTCAGCAAGTAAAGAAACACGCCTAAAATTCTACAAGGTGATGGCCTTTCCAACACTTCTTTATGGGTCTGAGAATTGGACTCTAACGAAAGGCCGGGCCAGGCGCATCCAAGCGGCCGAAATGAGATTTCTCAGGCGCGTGGTAGGGTATATTCTCCATGTTCATAGAAGCAACACAGATATACGGCAGGAACTGAATATTATGAGTATACTGGACAGGAGTGCCCAGTGTCGGCTCAATTGGTGGGAACATCTTTGCCGAATGGCTGACTGCCGCATCCCGCAAACAACTATGGAACTATAAGCCGAGGGGACGGAGAGGTGTGGGATGTCCGAGGAAGCTCTGGAGTGACCAGCTCTAATTTTTGCCTGTTTGAGACCGGAAAAAATCATCCTTGGTTTAATCCTTGAAGATGATGATGAATGTTTGAGAAGAAGTACAAAGCTGAATGAAGTTTAGATAACAGAAAAATAGACGGACGACATTGGACACTTTTGCAGCGAAAGGGTTGGTAAGAGGAAGATCAGCGAATGGCCTGACCAAACACGTAGAATGAAGATCGACGACCTTGTAGAATCAACCCGCTTCAAGTAAATCGAAGGCTTTCGTCTGTCATACTTACGACCGAGGTAGCATTGCTTTGTTGTCTCTAAAGTTGGTAAAGACTTTCCGCTTAAGAATAATCTTAAATAACGAAGACGCAAGGAATAATGTATTCGGATTACGATTTTTGCAGAATGGATAGTAGCGTGTTTTCTCCAATTAAAATAATACATGGGCAATAGTCAATACTACATAACGTTCGGAAGCAACAGTTGGAACTGGTAGGCCTATAGATGTGACTACAAAAGAAGAATGGATGTAACCGTTCTTCGTGTATTCGTCAACGAAGAGAACGTATGAAGCTGATTAGAAGAAGTGGAAGTACGTCTTACAGTACCCCCGTTCCTCGTCGTAATTACTTACACAAACATCGCACGCCGTGTGGTTTGTAAGACGGCTAGTACAGTAGCTAACCGCTTATTGAAATGTACCGTACTGCTGTGGTGGAGTATATGGGTTACCGGTGTACTTAGTAAAGCGGTTAAGAACGTAGTCTCCGGCGGGCCTGTGTATGCACGTTCCCGTTTCAGAGTTTCGCCGCCGCTGTTTATTCAAGTCTTTACATACCAACAGCGATTATTGCCTCGACCTTCTTCTCGAGGGAGGGTCTCGGGAGAGAGACGTCGTCGTTAAACGTCGACGAACGATTGTGTCGCCAATGGAATTATATATTAATTTGGTTCTCACTATTTTTGGTCATCGTATGTGAGTGCGTGTGTGTGTGTGTTCCCGTTTCACATTTTCGCTTCGTCTCTTCACCGCCGTCGCTGTTCCAATCGTGTTTATTCAAGGCTTTACATACCAACAGCGATTATTGCCTCGACCTTCTTCTCGAGGGAGGGTCTCGGGAGAGAGACGTCGTCGTTAAACGTCGACGAACGATTGTGTCGCCAATGGAATTATATATTAATTTGGTTCTCACTATTTTTGGTCATCGTATGTGAGTGCGTGTGTGTGTTCCCGTTTCGGATTTTCGCTTCGTTTCTTCACCGCCGTCGCTGTTCCAATCGTGTTTATTCAAGTCTTTACATACCAACAGCGATTATTGCCTCGACATTGTTGTCGAGAGAGGGTCTCGGGAGAAAGACGTCGTCGTTAAGCATCGACGAACGATCGTGTCGCCAATGGAATTTATTAATTTGGTTCTCATTATTTTTTTCGATCGTATGTGTGTTCCCGTTTCAGAGTTTCGCTTCGTTTCTTTACCGCCGTCACTGTTTCAACCGGGTTTATTCAACTCTTACATTGCAACAGCGATTTTTGCCTCGACCTTCTTCTCGAGGGAGGGTCTCGGGAGAGAGACGTCGTCGTGACGCATCGACGAACGATCGTGTCGCCAATATAAAATAATATATTAAAATTATATATTAATTTTGTTCTCACTACTTTTTGTGATCGTATGTGAGTGCGTGTGTGTGGTTCTGTACCACACAATTTTTTTTCCTATTACTTCATTTGTATTATGTTATTGTATGTCTATATAACGGTACTGTAAGAAGTGTTGCAATGCCTGTCGTGACATTATCCCGACTGACAGACGGACATAACACAGTTTTATGACGAGTAAATGAATGTGGTTAGCGTTTGACTGACGCGGCGGGTGTTGAGAAAGCGAAAGTAGCCTATGTATCGTGAATCAGCAGAGTTGGTTGCTACTAAAGCGAGTTCTGTCTCCACCCATGTAGTTGCGTTGATGACAGGTTTCTGCAAAAAGCCTGTTCACAGAGAGAGAGAGAGAGAGAGAGAGAGAGAGAGAGAGAGAGAGAGAGAGAGAGAGAGAGAGAGAGAGAGAGAGAGAGAGAGAGAGAGAGAGAGAGAGAGAGAGAGAGAGACAGACAGACTGAGAGAGACAGTTGGGTATCTAGAATTTGATCTTGGGGTGGGGGGGAGTCCGGCAGTGTCGGGTGTATAAAACAGAAAAAAAGTTAAGACTAATCAACATAATATCTGTAAAGTGGTTGAAATATGTGTGATAACATGCTGAAATCAATCCTATTAAAGTAGTCAGTAATAACACATTAAAAATACACGTTATTGAAACAGTGTTTACAAGATACTGACTGAATTGATTTCCCTATATTTCATATTTCAAACGTATGCTAATGCTGTGTAATAAACCTGTTTGTATGTTTAAAAAAGAGTTACTAGTATATTAGCGTACACAATTAAAAAAATAAATAACTAACAAAACAGCCTAAAAATTAAGCGAGTGACAAAATTCGTCAACTTTTTCGACCCACGGGAGGGGGGTCCGGTCCCGTTCGTCCTCCCCTAAATATGGTTCCGACTTCCTGACGCTGAGACCATAATAATACAGCGGTCTTGTCTAGCAGTAATAACAAATGCACACTTACACTAGACGCGTACAATCGCACACATTATACTTTGTACACACCATAGATCGAAATACAGTTGATTTTGTGTGACCAAAAAACTGCAAATGTATGTAGATAAAATCAAAAGTAAGAACGTTTAATTTTCAACCATTGGTCAATTAATTAATTTTTAATAAACCATGGTTACGTGTATTTGTCCCAGCAATAGGCTACTATTAAGGTCCCTGAGCTGCAGAACTCGACGTCCCAAAGGGTCCAGAAAGTTGACGACTTTTGTTAATCTCTTAATTTTTAGGTCATTTCATAATTTTTTCCAGCCGTGTACGCTAACATTGTAGTAATTATTTTTTAAATATACAAACAGGTTTATTATACAGCATTTACATGTAGGCCTACGTCCCAAAGACGAAATACATGAAAATAAATTAAGTCAATGAGTATCTTGTAAACAACATTTCAATAATGCGTATTTTTATTGTGTTATTACCATTTTCTTTATTGGGACTGATTTCAGCAACTTTAAAATTAATAGTGTTGATCAGTCTTAATTTTTTTTCCTTTTTGTATGAAGGACTAACTGATCCCGGACCTCTCATCACCAAAGCGAAATTCTAGATACGCCACTGATCTGTTTCGGGCCGGAACAGAGCATTTTTTGGCTTAATCCTTGCTGAAGATGATGATATCTTCTTCTGATAGTTCCTATCCGTTTTGGATGTTAGATATCATAACGACAATATTAACTTTCTGTACTGCTGCATGAAATAAGTCAGTTGTATTCATGCCAAACCAGGTCCTTAAATTTCTCACCCATGAGATTCTCGGGCACCAAACTCTTCTCTTTCCAAGTACTTTTCCCTATAGTATGGACTGCAATATGTAAAATCTGTGTTCATATCTCATGAGATGTCCCAGATACTGAAGCTTTCTTATCTTCACTGTGTTAATAACTTCCCTTTCTTTCTTCATCTTCCTAAGAACTTCAACATTACACGTGCTGTCCATGAAATGCTCAGTATTCTACGGTAAAGCCACATTTCTAAAGATTCCAATTTTCTAGTTGTGGCTTCAGTCAATGTCCAAGATTTTACACCGCAGAAGAGGACCGAGAATACGTAGCAGCGTAAAAGTCTCATCTTTGTGTTTATTGTTAAATCGTGACTTTTGAATAAACTGCTCATTCTAGAGTACACTGCTCTTGCCTTTACAATTCTGCTCTTTATTTCTTGAGAGTGGTCCCATTGTTCATTGACTATACAGTAGTAGCAAGATATGTAAATTTGCTTACACGTTCAACCGGCCTTTGGTTTATATTAAGGGTGTAGTTTGTGAACTTGTTCTTATATTATAGATACAATCGTTAGCTTCGTTTTATTAACATTGATGTCTAGACCATAACTACGCCTGCTTTCTGTCACTCAATTCATTAGTTGTTGCAGCCCCTCTAAGCTATCTGCGAATATAACGGTATCATCCGCATAACGTATGTTATGATGATGACGAATTCTTGCGTAGGATTGAACACACACAATAGTTATACTATTGAAAGTGGGAGGGAGAGAGAGAGAGAGAGAGAGAGAGACAGAGGTGTGTGGGTGGCTGTGGGTGTGTATTTGCCACGTCCTAAATCAAGAATTCCCTTTGAAGAATAGCGAGCTTGAGAGAGTGCGTGGCGTGGCCAGGACATCGTTAGGACGAGAGCGGCGAGTGTGTGTGTGTACGTGTGACCAATTAACCAGTCTGTTTCACCTGATGATTACGGACGGACGCCGCCCGGCACCGCCGTCGCCGTCGCGGTAAAACAATTTAATAATCCATGGGTCACTAATGCCGGGACGCCAGCGCCCCCCTCAAAGTAAATTGATTGCGAATGATTCGATTTGTTTGTTTGTGTGCGTGTGCGTGCGCCCCCGTGAAAAACAAACATCGATGCTCGTCCCTCCCCCTGTTTGTGGTAACAATTTTACACCAGACAGGAACGCAATTTGAAATTATAATTCAGGGTTGCCTAATTACTTTCCTGTGAATGGTAATGGCAATTTTTATGGGTTGGATGATATAGTTATTATTCAAGAAAACGGAAATGATTTAAAGATCCGTGTTTCAGTTACAAGAAGTAGCAAGAACGTTCACTCAAAAGAAGAGAGCAATTTCACATAAATATGACTAAAACCGTGGCTTCTGGACGTAAAGGTAGTCAGTGAGGTCTATGGTAGTTATAAACAACAGTACTTTAGGACAAGCGAGCCGTTTAAATATCTCACATAGTAGTAATGTATATGGGTGCGAACCTGATATAAAATTTAAGATAAATAAATTTAGAAATATTTGTGGAACAACTCATATAAATCTTAGAAATCAAAACAGGACACAGCACAAGAATTCAATTTTATAAGACAACTGCAATACGCACAATGACATATGCGTTTATGGGTTCCCTGCTACATGCAGATGACATTGTTTTTATTAAAGAAAATCATAACGTTTCGCAAAGATCCGTGTTTCAGTTACAAGAAGTAGCATGAGAGCGATCCATAAACGGATAGATCCATCCGACAATGACATGGATGCCTGAACAGGTTTATATAACCTAGTCCTTACAGTGAAGAAGAAGAAGAAGAAGAAGAAGGGAAAGGAGAAGGAGAAGGAGAAGGAGAAGGAGAAGGAGAAGGAGGAGAAGAAGAAGAAGAAGAAGAAGAAGAAGAAGAAGAAGAAGAAGAAGAAGAAGAAGAAGAAGAAGAAGAAGAAGAAGAAGAAGAAGATGATGATGATGAAATACAAACATTTCAGTTTTCCTGTAAGATAAAGCCAAAAGGACGAGAATTACCATTTCAAGAATTCCTGTAACCCTTCCCAAACCGGATGGAGTTCCAAAAAAGCAGACAACATATCCACCGACTAGCAAATCCGGGAGTGATGCTTATACGGGCACGCGGGCGCGTGTGTTTACGGAGCAGAGACAAATAGTGACTGCGCGCGTGTGTGCGTGTGTACGGGCTGACCCCCGAATGCCTGTCTGCCTCGCTGCTGACGTCTGCCGTTTGTAGACAAATCGCCTGCAGCCGGTTGTGCTTATCAACGTCTCGACAGACCGTCTGTCTTGTCCATTGTGTATGGACCGACCAATGCAACAGCGTATCCGAAATATATTGCCAAAAGAACACTTTCTCTCCAGAGTTCTGTGCATGCAGTTTCCTTTATACAGCTTATTTAGCAAAATATACGTCTGCCTGGGCAACAAGAAACTACAGTTTTATTTTGGAAAGAAATAAACGCGCTCAGATTAAACGGTACAAATAACATTGCTGTACTTTGCTTCCTTTTGTCTGAACGTACGCTTGACTGCTGTTTTCCCAATTCGACGGAAAGTTTTTCCAGTCAACGATTTTGCGTAAAAACTACCTCATAGATGAATTTCGCTCAGATTCTTCACGAGTTCAAATACGTTGCTGTCGGTGTTTTCTTGTCAAGTGTGCGATAAGAGTAAATACTGTTACGACTTTCTCCCTGATCGTCGTATGGCACAGTGGAAAACAAAAAAAAGACACCAATGACATCACTAATAATGAAACAGAATACCAGGTGAACTCACTAATTACATGACACCAAAGAGATCACTAATAATGAAACAGAATACCAGGCGAACTCACTAATTGCATGACACCAATGA
The DNA here is from genome assembly GCA_034769895.1 of Magicicada septendecula. Classification (NCBI taxonomy): domain Eukaryota; kingdom Metazoa; phylum Arthropoda; class Insecta; order Hemiptera; family Cicadidae; genus Magicicada; species Magicicada septendecula. The sequence goes on along the minus strand of CM068371.1, from coordinate 18,401,615 downwards.
CATCACTAATAATGAAACAGAATACCAGGTGAACTCGCTTATTACAAGACACCAATGACATCACTAATACTGAAACACAATACCAGGTGAACTCACTAATTACATGACACCAATGACATCATTAATAATGAAAGAGAATACCAGGTGAACTCACTAATTACATGACACCAATGACATCACTAATAATGAAACAGAATACCAGGTAAACTCACTAATTACATGACGCCAATGACATCACTAATAATGAAACAGAATACCAGGTGAACTCACTAATGACATCACTAATAATGAAACAGAATATCAGGTGAGCTCACTAATTACATGACACCAATGACATCACTAATAACGAAAGAGAATACCAGGTGAACTCACTAATGACATCACTAATAATGAAACAGAATACCAGGTGAGCTCACTAATTACATGACACCAATGACATCACTAATAATGAAACAGAATACCAGGTGAACTCACTAATTACAAGACACCAATGACATCATTAATAATGAAACAGAATACCAGGTGATCTCACTAATAACATCACTAATAACGAAACAGAATACCAGGTGAACTCACTAATTACATGACACCAATGACATCACTACTAATGAAACAGAATACCAGGTGAACTCACTAATTACATGACACCAATGACATCACTAATAATGAAACAGAATACCAGGTGAACTCACTAATTACAAGAAACCAATAACATCACTAATAATGAAACAGAATACCAGGGGAACTCACTAATGGCATCACTAATAATGAAACAGAATACCAGGTGAACTCACTAATGACATCACAAATAATGAAACAGAATACCAGGTGAGCTCACTAATTACATGACACCAATGACATCACTAGTAATGAAACAGAATACCAGGTAAACTCACTAATTACATGACACCAATGACATCACTAATAATGAAACAGAATACCAGGTGAACTCACTAATTACGTGAAACCAATGACATCACTAACAATGAAACAGAATACCAGGTGAACTCACTAATTACATGAAACCAATGACATCACTAATAATGAAACAGAATGCCAGGTGAACTCACTAATTACATGACACCAATGACATCACTAATAATGAAACAGAATACCAGGTGAACTCACTGATTACAAGACACCAATGACATCACTAATAACGAAACAGAATACCAGGTGATCTCACTAATGACATCACTAATAATGAAACAGAATACCAGGTGAACTCACTAATGACATCACTAATAATGAAACAGAATACCAGGTGAACTCACTAATTAGTTTTAAAAATATACAAAGGCATCGTATACAATTCTGCAAGTTAAAAGTTGTCCAACACACAGTAATGTAAGAAACAATAAATGTCACCTCAGTAGCAATGCCGCACGCACTGTCTACTGCTAAAATAATTAGACTTGAAAAAGATATCAGGTTGTGCAGTGTTAAAAGATCTTATGCTTAGAATTAACGCATTGTTTTCGGAGCAATCGTTTTGCGTTCAAAACAGCTCATTGGTTTGTGTGTGAGCACACCACTCCCAGCACTGCCTTCTCCGCTATGATGTACGCGAACCTTTTCATGCCTTACGATTTCAGATGTACTGCTACACAATGATCACTAAAGACCGTGCAACTCCGATAACTCACTGTAATAGCTAAAGCCCAAGTAACAATAATAATACCGACGACGCAGTCAAATATCGCAGATGCGTACTCGACTGAAACTCACTGCGCGGTCTTTTCATGCTTCGCCTGTAATGGCGAAACACCACGTGGCCATTAGACCAAGTGGTGTAATGGCCTGAATGCCGGTAGAATAATCGATAGTCGTCTGGAAAACTCGAGATTGTTAAGTAATAACAACGCATGTGAAGCGTTACGTAGAAACACGTGTTGTACATCACCTCAACGTAGCAATATTAAGCAGAACACCCTTTACGAGTGTTGCAGCTTGTTATATTTTTTAACGATTCGCCCATTCAGCGATGGAACATCATCAATGGCGTCGCCTGCAGCACTGAGTCGTGGTCCTGAGGATGTCTCATCGTGTGCCGCAGACCAGAAACAATGTTAGTTTTAATTATTAAAAACCCCGGAAAGTTTACGATTGAGGTGTACGCATGTGTAAACGTTAACAGCTACACTGAAATTTGTTTGCCAACATAACTGTTCTTGTCTCGAAATTTATGTCGGTTGTTTAAATAAAGTTGCAAATTGCAGTGCCTTCATAAAGCAAACGACACACATAAAGTAAAAATAATTCATAAAAGTTTTATTCTTTTATTACTGGTGACGGGACGCGGCCGTTAGTGGCAATAAAAGTTGCCTCGGCATGACGTCACCTGCGTCCAGACGCGGCGAGGAAAACTTTTAAATATGAAACAAATTAAATTAGCAACTGGAAACGTCGCTGACCAACGGGAACAATAAACTGCTGAAATTAACATTAATTGTTGCCGGCCAGTTTTGCGTTTTCCCTCTGTAATTTTTATAACTCTCGACAAATATAAAATGTTTTTTGTATTTATTTTTGTTTCATTAATTCTTATGTGTGTATAATTTTGTCGCTTTTTTGTGTGTTATAAACGCCGAAGCTTCGATTATCACAGAGTAAATTAACGCTACATTGTTCGCTATCGATTTGCCAGGATTCTCGAATTTTATGTGAACAATTAGCGCTCGAATTAGGGAACATGTACTTGAATCAACAGTTTTGTATAATCGAGTGAGCATATAAATGAATCGATCGACCTGTGACCAAAATAAAAATGAAAACCGTTATCACGAAATTATTTTATTGATATTATCTGCTTTCTAACACGGTTAAATATGGTTACATTTACATTGAAAAAAAAACATTTTTGTTGATAATAATTAATTCCCAAACTCAACAATTTCAATTCTTTTGAATTGTCTTGAAAGAAAGTTTAGGACACTGTAAACCTTAAATATTTAATTTTTCTCGCCCATGCTTTTTTGAGTAAGTGCTGTTTCCGGAATGAAAACTCAAAAGGGCTACCTCAAACATAGAAAAGGGTTTTTGTGAATATATAAGCAGGGTGAACTGAAGAAGAAGACGAAGACGAGAACAAGTCGAGGAAGGGGCAGAAAAAGATGAAAAAGAAGTAAACTAAATTGTCTTCGTATGGGTAAAGGATACCTTTTGGATTCTTATGATTTTTTAAATTTACAATACCCTTCAATAACAAAAAAAAGTAAATAAATAATCATTATTTTAACAAATTAATAAAACCAAATTAAGAAATATAAATATTTCCGATAATATTTTGTTACTTATTATTTGGGAAGTTTTTTCAATAAAAGGTTTGTATTTTATTGAAAATACTGTTAAAATTAATAATTTTTTAATCTTGTTGAAGATGCCATTTTTTTAATTTCAGCTTTTATCTTATTAAGTTAATACTGACACATTAAGTATACAATTTAAATCAGTAAAATTTAATTAAAAGTTAAATTACTCCTCTACTCCTCTGGATTTTAGTGAAACAGAAATTACATACTTTGCGTACGTACAGTCTCATCGATAACTTACTCATCACACTAAAGTTTTAGTAAATTCATAAGTATCATAGATGGTGTTTCTGAATGTGTGTGTGTGCTTCATTAAAACTTGTGTAACTAACAAGTGCCGTACCGTATAATCTTAAACACCTTACACTTGGGTGAGGAATCAACACCACGAATCCTCCTCAGTTCACTGTGCCATATAAATCTACTTTACGTTCACCGAGTGCGCTTATACCAGCGGCGGGGAATCGATACCACGGATGCTCTCTAGTTGACTCTACACTGCTGTATAAATCTACTTTACGTTTCGCTTGTGAAACGCTTTGCAAACAACATTTTCCCCTTCAAATTGCCCACCACCAACCCGGCTGTGTAGTGTAAATATTATTATTATTATTGCTAGCTACAAGTCGCGTCGAGACTCACTCCTTCGGTGCATTACCGTTCCTGCCTCCGCTGTCACTACTAAATCGAATTATACCCGTTATCGACAGCAACTTATCGATTTAACCAGCGTAACGTGATAAATTTATCAAGTAATAAACCTGGTGTAATTAAACTGTCAATAGGTGTATCAAGAAATGATGTAATCATGGTTCTACAGGAGAAGTAAAACTTAATTCTTTGTTCATTGTTTAAAATGAGTTATACTTTGAAAACACAATTTAAAAAAAAATTATTTTGTTACAAACATATTACAAATTAAGAGTATTGGATACATTTTACAATGCATTTATTCTTTTAATCGATTAATTTAGAACTAAAAAGAAAGCACCAAAGTTGCTCCGGATCAGTTGAGTGGACAGTACAACACACAAAATATTACAAAACAACCCCTCTGGAATGAGAAACAATTGAAAACGAAGAAGACTGTGTACAAGAAATACTCGAGTAAGAGCAAAAGAAGAAAGCTATTGAGCTACAAAAGAATGCTACGTTTGTAGCATTAGTCTAAAGGGCAAGAAGAATGGAAAGGAGATGAAAAATATGATGCGTGTGTCACAATTAACGTTGTGTTTAAAAAAATATAATTTTTGTAATAAAAAAGTTGTATTTTGTCTCAAACTACTGCGTGTTCACATAACTATACTGAGGTAACAGTATAACACTGAGGTATACATTTAACACGTTTAAAGATCTACACGTTCACTCACTATACTGAGGTCGATGGTACGTGAACATTAACAGAAGGGTTAGGTCGGAAAATTTCCAACGTTATAATTTATTACACAACGTTTCGACTACTAAACAACCTGTGGTCATCTTCAGGTGGAAGTTATCATAGTAAATTAAATACAAACTTGAGCCTACACGATATTCGTTCACTAACAACCGTGATGAACTGTGGGTCGCCCCAGGGGCTTAATTTTGTAGTTAAACAGAGTGTTGCTTGTCTCTGACGTTGTTTGTTGCGTAAACTTAGGACAGTGCGGTGGTGTCCAGCGGACTTGGAGGGTAAGCAGTGGTTCTTTTTTGTATAGTTTCTCTATAGTTGCGTTTAACTTTGTGTATGGTGGTGGTTTATGAATTTCGTTGCTGACGGTTCACGGTTGGTAGTGAACGAATCTCGGGTCGGCTTAAGTTTCTATTTAATTTACTATGATAACTTCCACCTGAAGACGACCAAAGGTTGTTCAGTGGTAAACACAGGTTGTTGCGTGATAATTTATGACTATGGTTAATTGTCCGACCTAACTTTTCTGTTAACGTAATGAGTTGTTAACGGCCTATTTTAAACATTAACACGCGTAAGTGTTGAATGTCACCACGTTCAGTTTCGGTAGAAATCTCCGCCCCCCTCACATACACACACAAAACTAAAGCCACATATACACTTACCTCAAAGTTAGTATGAATGGAGCACTCTATCCGTCGATTGGCACCTATAATTTCAAATCCGTCCTACACAAAATTATATTATATTTGTTTATATAATTATATTGCATGTTATCTCCCCCCTTCTCTTTCACACGCACACACGCGCGCGCGCGCGCGCACACACACACACACACACACACACACACATCTAAAGCCACATATACACTTAGCTCACAGTTAATATGAAATGAGCACTTGATCCGTGGTCGATTGGCACCTATAATTTCAAATACGTCATACACAAAATTATATTATATTTGTTTATATAATTATATTGCATGTTATCTCTCTCTCTCCCTCTCTCCCCTCACACACACACACACACACACACACACACACACACACACACACACACACACACACACACACACACACACACACACACACACACACACACACATCTAAAGCCACATATACACTTACCTCAAAGTTAGTATGAAATGAGCACTTGACACTTGGTCGATTGGCACCTATAATTTCAAATCCGTCAGACACAAAATTATATTATATTTGTTTATATAATTATTTTGCATGCTCTCTCTCTCTCTCTCTCTCTCTCTCTCTCTCTCTCTCTCTCTCTCTCTCTCTCTCTCTCTCTCTCTCTCTCTCTCTCTCTCTCTCTCTCTCTCTCTCTCTCTCTCTCTCTCTCTCTCTCTCTCTCTCTCTTTTACACACACACACAAATTTAAAGCCACATATACACTTACCTCAAAGTTAGTATGAAATGAGCACTTGATACGTGGTCGATTGGCACCTATAATTTCAAATCCGTCAGACACAAATTATATTATATTTGTTTATATGATTATATTGCATATTATATATTGTAACTATATTAATTATATTTGATTGATTATATTCTGTTTATTTCAGAATTTATATTTCAGCACCCGAAAGGTAAATGATCGTAATTCCACTTCAACTAGTTCATAGCAAACGAAAAGTTAAGAATTACAAGAGTAATTTGTTCGTTTGATCATGTTATTGAAAACCCATATTGTATGTTGTTTGTATACTTTATTCTGATAATGCATACAATACAGTACTTACCAACAGCGTGAATGAAAAAATTAATTTGTTTTTTTTTTTTTTTTTTTTTTACAATTACTTCTTGCACTTGCTACTTTTACAACTGTTTACTATTTACAAAATTGGATTTACATCTTTTTCATACTGTACTGCTGTTTTAACTATTCATGTTGGGGATACCATGTTTTACCACACAAAATATATACAGAGTAAGAAATTATAATATTTTATTATCTCAATTTTAATAAAGATTGAAGTTTCGACTGTTTACCTGTCAGGTGCTGATTTGGTTTAATGATTTTTTTTACACAGTACAGTATTTATCAAGTATCTTACAACATAGTGTAAATAAAAAAAACATACGTTGTCTGTTAATATTTTTTCTTAGTGAGAAGAAGAAAAAAAGGGTAAGCAGAAACTTCCATCGAGGTATTACGTTACGAATGTGTTAAAAAGCAACTAGCACTTCAGTGTAAACAGGAGGTGCGAGTCTGGCGTTCGGTTCCCAACAGAGGTATTGCTTTTACTTCTGGTCAAGTGATCAATACCCATAAATAACTTTCAAATTAACCTGTAGCTCTGGCTACAATCGCTTACGTAGCGTCTGTGAGATAAACTAAACTAAAGTTTTATTTCTTTATTCCGTATTGTTTAAAATAATTTTAATAAATCATCATTTCTTCTTACCCGAATAATTTTTAAAATTCTAATATTTTAAAGCAGACAATATGGTACAAACTATTTTGTGAAATGAAAGATAGATATATTATCAAAAAATATAGTCATCAAACGGAAAAAAAATCAAGTCTTACTTGCGGATGCGGTTTTAATGATAAAAATTAATTCAAGTGATTTTTCTAATTTTTACTGACAATATTTTCTTTTAAAAATAAATAAAATTTATAGTGCGTGCCTGTAAAATATGTACGCTTTCAAAAAGTATTGTAATACATTTTCAATTTATCCTTCATATATTTTTAATAACGTTCGCAGATGATAATGTAAAAACCCAGGTTAACTCAATTAATATTTAAATGAACTACTGCAGTGAATGAAAAACAAAGACAGACGTACAACGGAAAATCAATTAATACATAGTAAAGTGGAATAGCTCATATTTACATACGCTACGTATTGTTTGAAGCGTTATACAGAGAGGATAATGAATGCATACAAAGTACATACCTCTTTGGCGCGCCAACAATTTGTATGCATTACGTGAGCCAAAAAACTGGAAGACAAGAAGAAAAATAAGCTCGTACACACGGGAGTTAACTTATATCATATCTATGTGGCGTGTGTGTGTGATTCGGTTTAAATTTATGTGAATTCTTTTTCGTGTAAACACATGTAACGCGGTTTCGCCATTAGATTTTATGCGAATCGCGGGCGCGAGGCGTGCTCTGTGTATTTTACGCGTTCGGCGAAATAACATCAATCACCAATGTGAAAAACTAAACATACTTGTGACCTATGGTATATATAGAGTAGAGGGAATGTGAATTTTAACGTATTTTTTGTCTGAATTATGTTTACAAACGGTCTTTTTAAAATCGTTTATTTTTATGGAAAGCGACTCAAACATTCTGAATAACAACAAAAATAGCAGAAGCAGAGATACAGGGGTTTTAAGTTTTTATCTAGAAATATTTACGATGGAGATTCCGAATAGTGAAGAATGTCCCTATTTTTTTTCGGCTGTACAATGTTTACACATTTTCCGGAACCAAAGATTACAGAAGTGATTGAATTATCATCTTCCACTGCTGCTTGTCCATGTAAAGATCTTCTTCAATTTATCGTTCCCTCAATATAGTCTGAATTTCTTCTATCTAGGTGATGGGTGGTCTTCCTCTTTTCCTCCTTCCTAGTGGAGTCCATTCCATAAATCTCCTTGGCAATCTTTCCTGTGCCATTCTTTTCGTGTGTCCATACCATTGTAATTTTTTTGTTTGGATAAAATCAGCACTTAATTTTTTCACATCCATTCTGTCCTTAATGACTTCATTTCTAATTTTCTCACGTCTGGATACTCTTGCCGAACGTCTCCAAAAGCAGAACGTCCTTATTATGGACTACAAATCTGTACAGTGTAAGCTCGGAGATGGAAACGTCATCTTGAAGCTTCCAGGCCAGCCTGAAGACAACTTAGGCACAGAAATGTAAGAATTGGTAAGGATTGGTAATCGGAGTCAAAAGACAGGTTTTTGAGAGCTGCTACTGCATGTTTCTTAAGGGACAGGAGAAATATTTAAAATATTTATTACAAATACCTAGGCCAGAAGGATAACAGCCGCCATCAAAGCACTTGTTATTATCAGTTTTAATGAAATCTTCATCACGCAGCAGCGTAGTTACATTGTTGACACGTTTCTGTCAGCTATACTGACAGCAAAATGACGACGACATCAGGTCGGGCCCATTCAAGGTGATAAGTTGGTGTTAATAAATGCGAGATTTGGCAACGTAGCCGAAACTTTAAACTCAAAACGGTAATCTCTGTTTATTAACGGTGCAATTTGATTTGTGCACAGAGTATAGGCAAGTGCCGAGCAAATGATTGTATCAAAGGCTTCCGATTGGCATCCTTTTGCCCGAGGGAGTATTAACCTCAGATTCCTACAGGTGTTACTGTATATACGACTTCATTCTCCACTAAACATAAAACCGAGAAAGAGGACGTGTTTTGTTTTTATCGTGCTAAGGGGGGCAGGAACTTGGGCATTGAGGAGAAAACAGGATAGAGGAGATTATAGGCCTTCGAGATGTGGACATGGAGAAGGTTGGAAATGATTTCCTGGAAGGGTAGAGTGACATATGAGGAATAGTGCTTGGAAAAGTAAGAAAGAAAAGGAAAGTGATGGCTATTATCAGGGGCAGGAATAGAAATTGGTTTGGACAACACTGTATGCGCCATACACGAGGTAATGGTAGAAACACTGGGGGGGGGGGCAGTAACTGGAAAGCGAAGTCTCTGGATCAAGGAGATATCTGATGACAGATGATATATGGATGCGATAAGACATATCCTTGGGCAGAAAACACATGATGACCACTGCATACTGACTGCAGGCCTATACCTCTACAACTTGGCTGCTTATTATGTCTTCACTGACGTGTATCGTGTTCAGAAATGTCTTTAAACTCCCAAAATATTACAGCATAGTTAAATACAACATTGCAGACATGTTGAGGGCATGAAAATCTAGAGTGAATCCGGGAATACAGCTTAACAAATCAATTTGTGTAAGTTCTCTTATTTATATGTGGATGACATAGTTCTTATTCAAGAGATTGAGGATGACTACAAAGAGCTATGTTTCAATTACAAGAAGTGGTAAGAGAGTACTCATTGACAATTTCGGCAAGAAAGACCAAAACCATGGCCTTTAAATACCCAGGGTAAATATCCAGTGAGGACTAAGATAGTTATAAACAAGAGCACTTTAGAACAAGTGATCCGTTTCATATATCTCGCCTGTGCAGTAAGCTATGAATTTGAATATGATATAAGAGAGAAAATAAATAAATTCAGGAATATTTGTGGCACGATTCATAGAAATTTTAGAAATTAAACAAGACATAGCATAGGGATTAAGTTTTATAAGACAATTGCAATACCCACGTTGACATATGCGAGTGAGACGTGGGTCATGACAAAAAAGGAGTGCGGCAAGATTCAGAGTGCTAAAATCCGGTTTTTCGAAATACTTTAAATTATAAAGTGCAAAATAGAATAAGGAATAAGGATATCACAGCAGAATTCAAAGTAAAGAACATAAATGAGACTATTTCAATTTGCAGAAGACAATGGTGGGATCATCTGCAAAGCATGACAGAGGATCGATTGCCGAAAGCGGCACTGAACTATAAATTCATTGGTAGAAGAGACGTGGGTCGTCCGAGAATGAGATGGGTGCCGGAACAGGTTTATATAACCTAATCCTTGAAGAGAAGAAGAAGAAGAAGTAAATTACATTTCAAGGACAAAAATTAACAAAAAACTTATTAAAAGTTGGCAAATGACAAAAGTGTATATGTAGGCTATGCTTGTGCGTGAACTCTTGCACACGAGGCAGACGGCTTAACGAGCTACGCCGCAGTAATAACGTGAATGAAAATGGCTAATCTAAAGAAGAAGAAGAACAACAAGAACAAGAGTAATGAGGTGTGGGGGTGGGGAACGCCGAGCTGATGATTCTTCTTCTTTCCTTTGAAGTCTGAGAAAAAGCAGAGAACGACAACGACGCTGCAGAAGTTTGAAAATTCACTATATAGGCGTCGGTACACAGAACAGATGGCGCTGCTGCAGAGTGAGGGAGTGTTGGAGCTGCGGAAAGTTTTCGGAATGAATTTAATTAGCGCTACTAGCAGTGAGGGGATTAGAGAGAACTGATCCCTGTTGAAACTTTGTGTGTGTGCGCTCGCGCTCGCGCTCACTCACGCGTGTCTCAAAATGTCGAAATTAGTTACTGTCGCACATGCCGAAGTATATTGGACGCATCGTCACGTATACTCCCCTCTATAACACTGGACCGTAAGTCTTCTCTGAACAGTAGCCTACTTCCGTCTGGGCGTTACGTTAATGACGTCTGATAGGATGACGGGACGTGTTTCTTAAGAATACAGGAACCGTCAGATTCAAGTTAAATTCGTCTCTCCGGATACTGGTAAATAATATGAACTTCAACACCGTAGCCTTGCGCGACCTACATGAGTGATACAGTAGAGCCAATTTATTGTGATCTTCTTCTTCTTCTTCTTCTTCTTCTTCTTCTTCTTCTTCTTCTTCTTCTTCTTCTTCTTCTTCTTCTTCTTCTTCTGCTGCTGCTGCTCCTCCTCCTCCTCCTCCTCCTCCTCCTCCTCCTCCTCCTCCTCCTCCTTCTCTTCCTCCTCCTTCTTACTCCAATTCTTCTTTCACTTCTTCTGTGTTTTCTTCTCACTCTGCTCTTCCTCCTCCTCCATCTCATTCTTCATCTTTTTCTTCTTCTTCTATAGCACTAAAGCTCTACGCAGAACTTGGTTCCTTTCCCTATTCGCCTCGACTCACGAATAGTCGTCCAGGCGCCTCCAGTTCCTGATTTCCATCTTTTCCAAAATCCGACCCATTCTCTCCACAACACTTCGAACCGCACTGGTATAAATCGCAACTCAAACTGAAACTGAGCGCCGCTGAAGTCTTGTATTTACACCCCGCTGAAACTCCAGCATCTATATATTAATACGTGAAGAGAAACCTTTGTACTCCTTTTTAAGCATATTGCGCGCACGGAGGAGTGTGAGATTTGGCATAGTTAAAGTTTATATTGAGAAGGAGTGCAGAAAGCTAAAATTTATATATAATATGTGTTACAAATACATTAAATTAAATAAAATAAAACATTCATTTGCACTTGAAAATTCATTTAAACTTTTTCAAACAATGGTAATTGTAAAAATAAAATAATTTTGTTGCCAGGCAACAATAGTCTGTGGAGTGTATGTCAAGGCAGAAAAGCGTTTATTTTATATTTTGTATATTAGATATCTGTGTTTTATATATTAATGTGCAGTTGAAAGTGAAATACAGCTTGCTTAATATACACTTGTTGCAAAAGGAAAATTTTGTAGCAGCAATTTGAATTGACTTACTCTCGCCTAATTATTATTGGTGGTTTCAAAAAAGTGAGTACATTTTATTATTTTTAAATTAAACCCTGTCTAATCTTAGTTTCAGTAATTTCATTACATGTTTTTTTACATTGAGATATTCGCACCTACTTCCATTATGCCTCGACATAGAACATTGATGGGTCGGAGTGAGAGACAAAGAAGAAGGAATATATATTCGCGTGAAAGTCAAAATGATAATAGACCAAATGCAAATTTAAATAGTGTAAATAGTACAACATTGACGGGTCGGAGTGAGAGACAAAGAAGAAGGAATATATATTCGCGTGAAAGTCAAAATGATAATAGACCAAATGCAAATTTAAATAGTGTAAATAGTAAACAAAATGATGAAATTATTTTGAGGGATACATTTAAATGCGCACTGAATGTCATTCCAAGAAATTTTAATACTTTTGGTTGTGGATTAATGCATTTACAATGCAGGTTTTGCAATGCAAAACATTTCGAATCTGAGGTCACTTTAGGTGAAAGGACTGCATTCACTTCATGTTGTCATAAGGGTAAAGCAATATTACCGGCCTTAAGTCAAAACGAATACTTTAAATCATTGTATGATGGACTTACTTCAAATGAATCTTCAATAAAAAGAAAGTCAAAAAATTATTTTGAAAACATTCGTAAATACAATTCATCATTTGCTATGGTTAGCTCAGAAGCTAAAATTTCGGATACAGTTACGCGTGGAGTGTATCATTTTAAAATACATGATGTTTTTTATCACAGATCAGGTCCAATGACTGCTGGATATGGTCGCTCACCATGTTATGCGCAATTATATTTTTATGATGTTGACACTGCTGTCAATTGTAGATTACGTGAACACTATAATCAAACATGCAATAACAATATAATGCGCGAAATCTCTCTTGAATTGGAACGCATTAATCCTTTCGTTCGGTCATTCATTGCAATGAAAGATCATTGTCAGAGAGTTGAAAATCAAAATAAAGAAATTTGTATGCTCATTAAAGTAAATCGTGATTTGGATCTACACCGTTATAATGATGCAGTTCAAACTGATGTAGCAGTAATATTTAGTACAGTTGATGGTGAGCCACCCTTTGAACGAAATATGGTTTCGTTTTCAAAAGTTAATGGTACCATTAAAAATATCTCTGTTTTGGATTCATCATTGGACCCTTTAGCGTATCCATTACTTTTTCCAAATGGTGATACTGGGTGGCATATCAATATTTCTCATAATGTACCAACTACATCTAATTCAAGAGCGCCCAGAAATAAATTAACCATGTTTCAGTATGCAGCCTATCGACTTGCAATTAGAGAAGATTTTAGCATGTTGCACCATTCACAAAAATTATTTCTGCAGTGGATAGTTGATATGTATGTGAGAATAGAGGGCACAAGGTTACATTTCATTCGACAAAATCAAACAAGTCTTCGGTCTGAAATTTACAACAATTTAACAGATTATTTAGAATTGAACCCCAATGCCAATAATGTTGGCCGTAGAGAAATTTTACCATCTTCATTCAATGGATCTCCAAGAAATATGTATCAGAATTATTTAGATGCAATGTCAATTGTACAACATTTCGGAAAGCCTTCTTTGTTTATTACAATGACTTGCAATCCAAGTTGGCCTGAAATAGTTAGCAATATTGGTGTAGGTGAGTCAGCTAATTTTCGACCTGATATTGTTGTGCATGTATTCAAGTCCAAACTGAAAGCATTAATTGAGGGCCTTACACTAAAAAAAATCTTCGGTAAAGTTGAAGCACTCATTTATACAATTGAGTTTCAAAAGAGAGGATTGCCTCATGCTCACATTTTACTCTCTTTAAATGAGCAAGATAAAATTGTTAACGCTACCGATATTGATAAAGTTGTATCTGCGGAGATTCCTAACATTCAAACACATCCTACATTACATGAATATGCTGTAAAACACATGATGCATGGTCCATGCGGTGTACTTAATCCAAATTCTGTATGTATGAGAGATGGAAAATGCACAAAAGATTATCCAAAACGATTTAATGAATTTACATGTGAATCATTAAACGGATATCCATTATACAGAAGGCGTGATAATGGTATTAATGCTGAAGTTCGCGGTAGTTGCCTCGACAATCGTTATGTTGTACCATACAATCCGTATTTACTTGCCAAATTTAATTGCCATATAAATGTTGAAGTATGCACTACAGTTAAAAGTGTTAAATACATTTATAAATACGTGTATAAAGGCTATAACAGTGCATCTGTTGAATTAGGTTCAGAGAGAAATGAACCAGGTCAAGAAATACAAATTGATGAAGTTAAAAATGTTTTAAATGGCCGTTATGTCGGATCAACTGAAGCTGTATGGCGCATCTATGAATTACCAATGCATTTTCAATCACATGTCATCGTTAGACTTGACATTCATTTACCGCGGAGACAGAATGTTTACTTTCGAGAAGGGCAAGAACGTCAAGCAATTGAAAATGCAAGACAAACAAAATTATTAGCATTTTTTGAATTGAATCAATCAGATCCATCAGCGCATGAATATAAGTATATTGAAAGTCCTTTGCATTATGTGTGGGAAGATTCCCGAAAAAAAATGGAAGAAGAGAAGGCGTGGAGGTGATAAAATCATTACACGCATATATGTAGTATCACCAAAAGACATCGAACTTTTCCATTTACGATTGCTTTTATTACATGTCTGTGGTCCAAAATCATTTGAGGATGTTAGAACATACAATGGAATTATACACACTTCTTTTGTTGAAGCGTGCCATGCTCGCGGCATTGCTTCAAATGATAATGAATGGCGCGAATGTTTAAATGAAGCAAAAGAATTACATTCACCAAAACAAATGCGAAATTTATTTGGTTACATTTGTGCATTAAATGTGCCAGCCAATGCATTGGCGTTATGGAATGAATTTAAAGTATATCTTAGTGAAGATTTTTTGAGAGATTACAACGAAGAAGTACCCTTTAATACAGCTCTATTAGAAATTGAAGATATTTTGAATGTTCATAATTTGTCATGTCAAGAACTTGGTTTACCAGTTCCCACGTATTCGCAGAGAACAGACGAAGCAAATGCTATTGATCCAATAGAACAAGAGTTTCTGTTTTGTGAGCATTATGAAACTGCAAATATTGAACAGCGTAATCTAATTGATCGTGTGATTCGTGAAGTTTTGCATCATGATACTGGATCTAATGTTTTTTGTTTAACCGCTCATGCAGGTTGTGGAAAAACATTCGCACAAACAGCAATGATTCACAAATTAAATTCGCTTAATCTTAGTTGCATTGCAACAGCGTTCAGTGGCATAGCTTCAACTCTATTACTTGGAGGTAGAACTTTACACAATGTGTTTAAATTGCCTATACCCATTTTGGAAAATTCTGTTACGAATATTACCGCAAATAGTAGCTATGGACGTTACATAAATTCACCACCATTGATAATTATTGATGAAATTTCTATGTGCCCACTGCAAGTGTTGAAAATCATAGATAGATTATTGCAGGATCTATGCGATGAAAATGATAAACATAAACCATTTGGAGGGAAAACGATACTTCTGTGCGGTGATTTTCGCAAATCTTACCAGTTGCCCCACATGCATCACGTGCAACTTTAATTGAAAATTGTGTCACGAGTTGGCATAAATTTGTTTATTTTCATAAGTAACGTTTACTCCAAATATTAGAGCCTTACCAAGTGAAATAGAATTTGTCGAATTCTTGAAAAAAATTGGTAATGATGAAGCCCCACAATTCCCTGAGTTTGGTGAAAATATTATTGAAATACTTCAGCAATTAATAGGAGATGAACATAATATTATTAATGAGGTGTATGGAAATATTTCCGAAAACATACTCTCAGATAACATATTGAAGTCAGTTATGTTAGCACCTAAAAATGATGATTGTACTTTTATTAATACTGATATACTTAATCGAATACCAGGTGAACAGAAAACATATCATAGCTACGATAAATAATTTGTGATTATGACAATGAAATCAATAACTATCCAGTAGAGTTTTTGAATTCTTTGACTATTAGTGGTTTGCCACCACATAAGTTAGTATTGAAAGTTAATTGCATCGTTTTACTGATCAGAAACTTAAATACAAAGGAAGCATTAGTCAATGGAACAAAAATGCGCATCAAGTGTATGCATCGTAATGCTATTGATTGCGAAGTTTTAACTGGAACCGCATGCAATAAGAGAATTTTGATTCCACGTATAAATTTAACATATTCCGGTACTGTTTTACCATTTAACTTTCAAAGAACTCAATTTCCAATTATACCTGCATTTGCGATGACAATAAATAAGTCTCAAGGACAAACATTCGAAAAAATTGGAATTTTATTGAGGCAGCCAGTTTTTACACATGGTCAATTGTACGTCGCAGCAAGTAGAGTTCGATCATTCGATGGTTTGAGATTTTATATTTCCGAATATAATGGCCAAGGGCATTTAGCAAATGATGAAAGAGTTTTTACAAAAAACATCGTTTACACAGAAGTTCTGAATCATTAAATTCACTTTCAAACTATTTTAAGTTCAATGGAGAACATTTATTTTTTTAACCGCCCAGTTTTTTTGATTTATTGAAAAATATATGAAAAAATACGAGACACGTATTTTTTATTTTTTATTAATTTTTTATTTAAATTTTATATAATTCGAAAAAGATAGGCAAAATAACTGTGTAGCCTTGGCGAAACCTGGTCAGTATGGCAATAAAAAGAAACCCAAGGAAATGTCAAAAAACGCGTTATTGCTTTTTAAATATGGCTTAGCCAAGCTAAACCTCATTTTTCCTATCTTTCATATTTTTCAAATAACTCGAAAATTAATGCATAGAAAAAAAAATTAAAAAATTATATAAGCTTTGTAGCAGATAATCTTCAAACTGTTTTAGAATTTTCTACCTTACCAAAAATGAAATGTAATCCACTGGAATTGAAAACAATGTATCTTATACTTCTATGAATGTCAAGTCTCATTTTTATTAGCGTTTATTTGATTCAATAATAACATGAAAAAATTAAAACTGACAATGAATTATATCAAAAAATAAATACGAATACAAGCTGTAATTGTGTTTTTTTTAACTGTTACTAACATTAAATTTTAAATTTCATAGGTATTGCAGGGAATTAAGGCAAACAACACACGCTAATGACGTATTTGTACACGCTCGCAGCTGACGTAATAGAACAAAATTAAAAAAAATTATATGCAATGATTATAGAGGTATACTGTTTGACAAAAGAACCTCAATAACGTTCAAACTTAAAAATTTAATGAATTACGGTCGAATTTCGACCACTGGGCGACCACTAGTATTCCATAATACGCGTGTACTAGAAAATACTAGAGAGTTATTAATTGCGGCCTTGAACACAGCGCGCGCGGACCGGTATGATCTGGAAAAGTCTCGTTGCGGGCGCGTGACAAGACAAGTCATGTAATTGTCTTTCATCTCAAAGTAGCAGCAATATGTACGCACACACACATTACAGATGGGCTCCGCTGGAATAGTCGAGAAACAAGTAGTATGTTCTGTGATGCCGTAACAGTGTACTGGAAAAAATATATTGATCTGTTTTTACCTTGAAAACGAAACCACTTTTACAAAACATTAACTATCTCCAATACTTTTGTATATCGTATATACACAGTAAAATGACATAATTTAATTTCGCCACATGTCTGTCCGATAGCTGAATTGACTTCAGTAACGATTTCTCCAGGCACACGTATATCGTTGTTACTTTTCACGTTATCGGCCTCTATAATCAAAGTCTGTTACCGCATTAATACGTGTAGAAAATGAGGGATACATAAAGACAGTTAGACAGACTAAGTACTTGTTTCTTGAGAAAAAAAAAACTCGTACAATAAAAGTAATGAAAAGTGCATATCTAAAAATGCGAAAATAAGGCATTACAGTACACTAGTGAAGCCAGAATGCCTATATGCAAGTGAATGTCTAGCATTGAATTATAATTTAGACAAACTTAAAATATTGGAAAGACAAATTATTAGGAAAATATTAGGCCCACGAAAAACTTCAGAAGGTTGGAAATTAAAAAGTAATGATGAAATATATCAAAGTATAGAAAATATAACAGAAACAGTGAGAAAAAGAAGACTATTATTTTTTGGACATTTATATAGAATGGACAATAGGTTAACAAAGCAGATCTTCAGATATCTGTGGGGGAAGAAGTCAAACATCAAGTTGAATTAAAGCAGTCCAAAGGAATTTAGAAAAAAATAATGTACACGCAGAAGAAGCAATTGACAGAGACGTTTTTCGGGCAAAAGTGTTGAAAGCGGAGGGAATCCAGGGTAGGAGAGATAAAAACGCAGGTTTAAAGTGGACTGAAGACAGGAAGAAGAGACACAGTGAGAAGATGAAAGAATATTGGAAAAAGGAAAAGAACAAAGAGTAAAGAATTGAAATTGGAATGTGGTCCTTAGACGGCCGATACGAAAAAAGTAATGAAATTTTGAAAGTGAAAAATGTTTCGCTATTTCAATATGTGAGCTGTGTGCGAGAGGGAGCGACATTAATAACCTGAAGCCGTGACACTGAGTGCGTATTCAAAATTAGAAACTCCAGAACGCTCTGTCACGCCCGTTTTCGGGAGTGCTTAATACACTGGCATTCTGTACTTACCTGTGTTCTGTTCGTGATGACGCCTAAAGAATGTTTAATAAACGCGGCGTCGCTCTGTAGCAATACCGCGCAGCGTCTGAACATTCCGTGTAAAGCAATTAAAACAACAAACCCACGACGCCTTCTTTTGCTGCCACGTTTTCTTCTTCTTCTTCTTCTTCTTCTTCTTCTTCTTCTTCTTCTTCTTCTTCCTTATTTCCATCTTCAGAATCCAAGTCGCTGTTTTCATAATGAACCGTACGCCAACAGAGCAACGATATCTAGACACCATCGACCATGTGCTTCCTTGCTGGCTTTCTTTTTCTTCTTCCTTAATAATATTGAAAATTAATTAGTCGTCGAGGGTGCTTCTTATGTTGAAACAACAAAACAAAGATAGTCGACGAATTAAACAGACAGTAAAAAAAAAAAAATTCCAAAGCGATGACAGTAAAAAAAAGTATTTCTTTTTTCCTGTAGAAAAATAATTAGAAACGAGAAGGCATGAGGATTGACCGCCTTGCAGAAGCAGCAGCAGCAAAGGCTAAGCGCGAATTAATTATAATGGCTGTGGCAATTAATCAAGAAAGTAATTCGAGCTGCATCGTGTGTACATTCTTACCTTGTAATTAATTGCAATGAACATGGTGTCTAAATGAATTGTCGTTACTATTTTAATTCTTTTTGTATTTTGTAAACGTTTTATGTAGATTGCGCGAATTGTTTTGTTGATGGAAACATAACCAGATCTTGATTTTCAGGTAGCTGTGGAAGTGCTCGAAAGGCCGGAAAATGGTCTGATAGTCTTTTCAAATCATACAGTTATTCGGTCCTGGAAGTCGATTGTTGTAATAAGCTTCCCCTGTCTTCCCCTCTTCACCATTGGCCAGAGCTGTACCTAAATATGTTTGTATTCTTGGGATGTGTAATGTTGACCATCCGTTTGATGTTGTGACTTAGACTAATTCTGTTAGTCTTTCAATAACAATTTCCACATTTACATGTTTCTTACTTTTTATGTTATAACGATAAAAAATATAATATCTTTATTCCTATTATTAAAGTTTACAATGCTCATTACACCACATACTGTGAGCAGTGACAAGTTAAGGTTTTTTATGTCGTTGTTGTATATTTAATTCTACAACCCTTTCGTAGGTCCGATTAGCTATTATTGCCAACAATGTTTGTCACATATTTATTGTGGAGTCACTGAAACCAAAGTACACTAAATACTAACATACATATACTAGAAAATAGATCCTTAAGATTTGAAAATCAACCCCAATTGAAATAATCATTTTAAACATAATTCACATCAATGATTATAATCTAGATATAGTATTAACTAGGTTAATACTTTTAACCTAGTTAAGCCCAAATAAAATTTTATACTACAATGGCAATACCTACAATACTGTATGGTTCTGAAACTTGGTCATAAAGAATAAAGATTAACAGAAGATACAAACAGCAGAAATGAAATTTCTGAGATCAGTTAAAAGGTGTAATAGACGAGATCATATAGGAAGAAATGAGGAGATACGAAGTGATATTTTGCAGTTAAAGAAAGGATTAAAGAATACAGACGAAAATGGATTCAACACATAGATAGAATGGACGAAAGTAGAATACCGAATATAGCGAAAGATTACAACCCTGGAGGCAGAAGAAAAGTTGGTAGGCGTAAGAAAAGGAGGACTGTGGAATAGGAACAGGCCGCTAAAGCCTAAAATCGTTAAGAAGACGATGATATACTATTAACAATTAATAAAAGTAATATAAAATAGTTAACCTAATATTTGGGAGTTACGACAATTTTCAACATAAAACAACACGCATTCAGCTAAATCTGATCTAGATTATAAGTATTTCTATTCTCTTCAGTTTCTTTTTCTGTTAAACGTGTAGAAAATGAGGGATACAGACAGGTAGGTAGACAGACAGAGTATTTGCCTCTTAAAAAAAATTCGTACAAAGTAGTGAAATTTTGAAGGTGAAAAATGTTTCGCTATTTCAATATGTGAGCTGAGGTGCGTTCGAGAGGGAGTGACAGTAATAACCTGAAGCCGTGACACTGAGTGCGTATTCAAATTAGAAACTCCAGAACGCGCTGTCACACCCGTTTTCGGGAGTGATTAATACACTGGCATTCTGTACTTACCTGTGTTCTGTTCGTGATGACGCCTAAAGAATGTTTAATGAACGTGGCGTCGCTCTGTAGCAATAGCGCGCTGCGTCTAACATTCCGTGTAAAGCAATTACAACAAACCCACGACGCCTCTTTCTGCTGCCACGTCTTCTTCTTCTTCTTCTTCTTCTTCTTCTTCTTCTTCTTCTTCTTCTTATTATTATTTTTTTTTTTTCTTCCTCTTCTCCCTTATCCTGTCTCATTCTCTCCGTCCGATTTTTGTTGTAGTAGGTAGTTTCTTAACGACCCGCACGTTAAACATAAACTACGTCAAGACACCATCATCATCACGTACTGCTTCGCTTATTGTATCTTCGCCATTTTCGTTGATAACATTGGAAAACGATCACTAGTCTCTTTAGAAGGTTCATTTAGTAAGAAGTAGTGTACTTAAATCGCCAACGACGTATTAAACAAACAGTAAGAAACATTCCACTGCCGTCACAATGATAGCAGCAGTTTACAGTATGTTTTTTCTTGTTTGAAAGAGAAATAATTAGTAACGAGCGAGTAGCGAGGATCGAACGCTTTGCAACAACGGCAGAAAGGACTAAACGCGAATTAATTATAACGGCTGTGGCAATTAATCAAAGAGGTAATTTGTGCTGCCGTGTCTCTGTATGTATTGTTTAATTCCTTAGCAGGCAACGCAGTTACACCAAACGTAGGGTTTTTAATGAATTGTACGTGTTATAATTGTTTTGTGTATTGAGTTAGTATAATATTTGGTGTGTATGAATTAAACTGTGAATTGAAAAATATTAGGAATAGATTTACAACAATTTGTCGTGTGTTTAATAAATAACAAGACGGTACGTTTGGACCTCTTTTACACACCAATTGCGACATTCTTATAGTGTCGTTATAGTATTTTCTAGACATTAAATGCTTTCGTCATCATCACCACCACCATCATCATCATCTCTACTTCTCGTTTTAGCCGTTGTTGCCTGTTAACATTTCCATTTCTTCGTGGTCGCCTTGTGTCTCTTTTTCCTTTTTGAATGCCTCTTTACGTTCTTTATATTGTTTACGTTGTTTATCTTTATTATATAACGTTTATTGTTCTTCTTTTCCACCTTTTATTATCACTTTTTTCATCCTCAACATTTTTCTTCTTTGTCTTTTCCTGCTGGATTACTGCAATCATTTAATTCATTTTTCAAAATGTGTGCAATACTTTCAAGTGTAATGTTTCAATAACGCATACATATACACACATACTATACACTACACACATACACTACAATATACATACATATACCCTAATATAACATATACGCTACATTGACACGTTGTGGTGTTACCGTATTAATGACACGTGGAATTTTACTTTTGTAAATGTATGACTGTACAGTGAATTTCGACCGCGAAACATAAAGATATGTACGACTTTTGAGAACATCACAGCTTAAAAAAAAAAAAAAAAAAAAAAAAAAAAAAAAAAAAAAAAAATCATATGTATTGCCAGTTTTAAGGTAAAAGCCTGCGAACAGTTGGAAGGAAAAGAATTGTAAACTTTTTGAAAACTAACCCCAAAGCAGAGGGCGTCGGCGGACGCTAAGTACAAGAGCAAACAGACAACGCTACGCTTGGCGTAAACATTCCCACGTAGCTGTAGCCCCCATTGTTTACACATCATATACCGTGTGTCTGTCTCTGCCTCCGGCACTTGCATGGTCCAAACTCTTATCGACTATATTCGACAAGACCTTGTTTTATTGACGACACGTTTCAATTTGAATTTGAATTTAACTGACGGACTTTTGCGACTTACAGGAGAAAAATATAAATGCGAAGTTTCAGGTACCCAAATAATCGATAGCCGCATTCAGGCTAATTATATGCTAATACATGTAAAGAAATCAAGAATGCTCTATCAGCCAGCGATAGAGAGTCAACGTCATTATCATCGTCATCTCCACAACACGGCGTCGGCAAGGTGATGCCTGTTCCGCCTTCTTGGCTCTGCCCACACACGCGTGTCCTATACCTTGTATTTCCACACTTGCTTCGCCAGTCTGAAATCTGACATTATTTTAAGTGTCCTTTGTGCCGTTATTAGTAATATTGTAATTTTTCATTTAAGTTAAAAACTTGTAACTCTTCTCTTATGGGCTTATTCCTTATACGGTCAAGTTTAGGACAGCTTTTAACTCCCCTTAAGAACATCATTTTTGAGGCCTGTATTTTACCGTCTTGTTTCTTGGTCGCTGTCCATAATCCACATCCATAGGACGGTACAGGGACTGGTGCCATAACTTTATAGAACTTTAATTTTGTATCTTGACGTACCTTGTTTCTAAAAATACGGTTGATTTTCCCACAGATCATCTGGAACTTACCAAACTTAACATCAATATCATGATTATTTCTTTTATGAATTTGCTAACTGCTATAATTTTTTATTGTTCAAAGCTTTTCGTCATTACTGACATCTTCAGGTCTTAAACAACAATACGAAGAATAAAACATGCGAATTGCAAGCAGAGGTTGTTTAAGACCTGAAGATGTCAGTAATGACGAAAAGCTTAGTCGAACAATAAAAAATTATAGCAGTTAGCAAATTCATAAAAGAAATAGTAAGGATGGCTGCTAATTTAAACAATACGAAGAATATCATGATTCCTATCATAGCCAAAATCATTTCCCATGTCAACAAAAAATAATAATAACAAACCTTCACATAAGATATAAAAAAAAAAAAATCCAAACGAATACTTACTATGAAAAACACACAACACTCACAAAACACAAACAAATAAGCGCGCGAACACTTGCACACCACCAAGGTCGATGCATATACAGTAGTCGAGCATACCTAGACATTCTTTGCAAGTGTTCTTTCCACCGTTGTTTGCAAACTTTTAATTTTTCTTCAATTTAACAACTTGCAACTCTTCTCGTATGGCCTCATTCTGCTTTAAGCTTCATCAGATTTGCAAGCTATATGGTATGAAAATCTCCACTAAAAAAAAAGCAATGACATTTTGAGGCAAGGAACCATTAAGAACAAAAATAATGATTAATGGTCGAATTTTAGAACAGGTGAGCCATTTTAATTGTTTGGGAAATCATAATGGCTATGATAGAAATTATGATATTGATGTTAAGTTTGGTAAGTTCCAGACGATATGTGGGAAAATTAACTGTATTTTTAGAAAAAAGCTACGTAGAGATACAAAATTAAAGTTCTATAAAGTTATGGCGGTCCCTAACCTGTCCAATGGGTGTGAATTATAGACAACAGCCAAGAAACAAGACAGTTAAATTTTGCCTGTATTTTTAATAAAACATCATGTAAGGAATGTCATTATTTTGCTGTTGTAAAACAAACTGTCTCACCTCCTCCCACGCACACACAAATTCACTCAGTTGATCGTGATATGTTCTCTTGTGTCCGTACACAGGTTCTGATGATGACATTAAATATTGTCGAAACGTCGACACAAATAATGTAAAATCTGTGTTATTCATATTGACCATCGTTAATATTTCTTGATCGACAGTCACTACTAATTTAAGGATTAAAAACAATCACAATAAATATTATGTGTAAAAAATATTGTGGTCGATTTCGTTTGACCTTTAAGCTGGCAGAAAACATGCTGATTCCATTATACAGGTTTGAGCTCTTGTCAAACGAAACGACAGACTGTTACAAATCTCATATACGGCTACGTAGATTATGCATAAATAAAGAGAGCTGGTGATGGCGAGGGGGGCGAGGGGGCGTTGGGCAGTGTGGAGATCCCTTGGGGTTGTGTTCGCTAATAGGCAGCACAATATGATACAGGGGGCGTATTAGATATCGGTTATCTGTCCGACGGACGCGCGCCTGCGGTTTCCAATAAACTGGCCAACGACTGTGTGTGTGTGTGTGTGTGTGTGTGTGTGTGTGTGTGTGTGTGTGTGTGTGTGTGTGTGTGTGTGTGTGTGTCTAGCGGCCAACGGACGCACTTTGTTTGCCACTTGCACACAGTTTTGTACGCGTTAACCTGACGGTTTTGTTTCCGATTAACGCTACAGTATAGAATAACCAATCATATGCACGCATCTTCTCAAAGCAATATAATGCGACGTACACACAATCAGCGAAATAAAATACAATGTAAACGAAAATATAATAAATTATTACTAGATGAGTCTTCAGATCTTATTACGCGCGCGTGTTTGTACTGATACAAACACGGAAATATATACAATGTAATATTATTCTGTTTGTATCGGGCATCTGAGGACCGCATGCCAATTTCAATTCTTTATTTCTTGTTCTTTTCTTTTTCTCCAATATTCTTTCATCTTTTAACTATGTCTCTTCTTCCTGTCTTCAATCCATTTTGAACCTGCGTTTTTGTCTTTGCTACCCTGGACTCCTTCCATTTTTAACACTTTTGCCCGAAAAACTTCTCTTTCAGTTGCTTCTTCTGCGTTTACGTTACTTTTTTCTAAATCCTTTTTGACTTCTTTAATCCAACTTGGTGTTGCTTCTTTCGCCACAGATATCTGAAGATCTGTTTTGTTAACATATTGTCATCCATTGTATACAAATTTCAAAAAAAATACTACTCTTTCTTTTTCTTCTTTCTCACTGTTTAGAATGTAATATTGATTATTTATTACTATTTTACGATCAAGATATATTGTTTCCTTACTTGGAACACGTTTTGGGAATTATATATTTTTTCATCCTCAGCCCGCTTAGTTTTTGATCTTCTTGATGGTTTGTGTTCAGGTTGGCTGTTGCTATGGCTTCCTGTTGGCTTTTGGTAGTTTAAATTGGTATTATTAGTTGCGGGGGGGGGGTATATATTGTAACGTGAAGCCTGTCGAACAGCCCAGAACATTCTCCACTCCCCCCCCCGTCCAGCGTGGCAGGTGTTGCCCCAGTCAAGTCCGCTCTCAAGTAGGTTCCAGTGTATTCAAGAACACTTGAGACAAGTGGTGTGTAGTGAAGATGGAAAATTTCTAGAAGGTGTGCGCTACGTATAAAAAGCCATTAGCAGCCGTCTTGTCAGTTCAGTTACGTGAGCGATTTTCCTTAACGCTTATCGAGTGTTTGTGGAAGCCAAGAGTTGTGTTATAATTAGTGCGGAATTCTATTAACTTTATTAATTTCGTGTGGACAATGTTTTCTTGAATTCTTGTAAGAGACTGTCTTGTTGATTACAAATTATTAATTATGATAATTAAAGCTGGTTATTGGTGATTTCATCGGTGTCTTGTATTTTGTTTTCCACTGTACCATACGACGATCAGTCAAATCGTCTTAACAATACGTTTGTTTTTTGAGTGTTTCCAATGTTAAGTATTTTCAAAATAGTGTCGTGTTTTGTGTTGATTTGTATTTGTTCAGTTATTAGTTTCTCTTGTGTTTTGTGTTTATATATTTGTAAATATTCCCATATATTCATTAATGTGGCTTTGTGTGGTATATGTTTTATCAGTGTCATATTGGTTATGTATCGGAATTAGTGTACTGTATTTATTGCATGAGTGGCCAAATTGGATATATATATATATATTTCTGTTTTTTCGTAAGCGTTTAAATGTTCAAAATAACAAAGACAAATCAACACAAAACAGGGCACAATTTTCAAAGTACTTAACATTGGAAACACTGAAAAAACAAATGTCTATACCACACCACACATAATAATGCTAATTTAAACTACCAAAAGTCGACAGCAAACCATACCAACAACCAACCTGAATACAAATATTCAACAAGACCAAAAACTATGATGGCTGAGGAAGGGAAAAATCTAATTCCCGAAACATGTTCTAAGTAAGGAAACAATATATATCTTAGTTCCAAAAATATCTTTATTTATTATTTAATAAATATTAAATAATTTACGTATCAAGAAAGTAACTGTAGCAAGAAGCATTTGTAACAATGCAATACATGACAACGTTTTCTCGACCTTAATTTTATTTTCAAAACTGTTGCAAGTAGACTTAATAATATTAAACAAAACGTTTGTCAGCACCTGCGCAAGGATTTCGGATTGCAGATCTCCACATCGAAGACAAAGACGAGATGGCTTTTCGTGGAGCTGATCCCATACGAGCGAAAATTGTTGCAGATGGTAGTGTTCTATAACACACACAAAAAAATTTCGAAAAGTTTTATTTTATAATTTGCAGTAAGGAATGTCGCTGAAAGCAATAACGAAGGGTGTATGTGTGGAAAACATATTTTGTAAGGGACAAAAGGGGAACGAGCAGGCAAGCTGTAGTGACGGACACGTCATAAATTTCGTAGACATTGAGTACTACAATTAATATTACCAGTACTGATAGAAAAATTAGAAGTAGGACTGGGGAAGTACGTAAAAATTTTGAAACCAAACCTGAGATTAAGAAAATGAAAAACCGTTCTGATGAGTATCAAGGGCGAACTGCGTTAGCACGAAAGAAGAAAAGGATGAAATTTGCTGGACTATTCAAGAATATTGTGAAGATTGGTATGAGAACGAAAGGAAGATTTCAGGCGATGGAGATGAGATGTCTTAGAAGTCTTGAAAACAAAACATCATTATGTGAGTACGCGGACAGGAAAACGAAAATAATTAAAACGCCACAAGCTGTTAAAGAACGTATTTGTCAGAGGGTTGAAAAGAAGAAACGACAAAAAAAACTCAGCGCGTACATAAATAATGGTAATATGACCGGGGAAGGTTGTCAAAAAGGATGGGACGATCCACTTTCAACACACCGTCATAAAAGAGAGAGACAGAGAGAGAGAGGTGTCATAAATTCTTTAGATGTCAACGGCCCACTGCAGGGTAAGTGTGAAACGAAACTCACGAATTCAATACCCTTACTAATTACCAACAAAATGTGTTGTAACGGAACTCACTTAACAAAACGTACAACTATGCCTCCACAAATAGAAAATTAAAAGTAATTAAATGTAACGGATTAAAGAAAACAATCTTAAGAATGTCCGAAAATTTAATAATTAAGTTAGATAATATTGGGTAAAATACCTTAGATAAGACTGGTTGTGTAAGATTACATTAACCGAAGAAAATAAATAGATATGAATATAATATGAATAAAATTAAATAAATGGTAAATAAAAACATTGCCGTGAAAGTACGGAATATTAATGAAGAAAATTAATAGCGAATTAAATAGTAAGATGAGTTACACGAAGGAGCAGAAGGAAATTGATCATTAAGGAATGTAGGTCAAGAATGGATAAACAAATGAGAGTTATGCATACCCAGGAAATAAGTGATATGGATTGAAACAAAAGCACCACCAGGGCATGACAACATGAAGAACCCGAGAAAAAAAAAAATGGGATTTCCTCGACCAAAAGGCACCAGAAGGCTGAAGTAGCTGTGATTAAGGAATGCTTGGAATGGGATTATTAAGAATATACCCAAAGCACCGATATCCAATCTCTGGGAACTGCAAGTAAAGGGGTACGGGGTTATGTAATAATGTCCAGATGCCTGGTAGGTAGATCGTTTGCAATTGCCTTGTATAAAATAGAAATATCATTCAGAAGCTTAGGGGGGCCTAGCAAAAATGTAAAAGAATTATTATAATTTGCTAGAACAATTAATGAAATGTCTTAGTAGTAACACGAGATAAAAGAAAACAGAAATAAGAAAGCAAGTGTATAAAATGAATTATATTTTAATGATTAGTTGTCATAGTCAATAAATGTCGTGTTAATGATTATGAATAAAAAAATTAATGATAATAGATGTCAATAAGAGTGAAGAAGATAGAAGGGTAAATGTTTAAATGATATATATGTGAAGACAATTAATAGAATTGTGAGAGAAATATTCAAGTTGTATGTATTTAAGATCATGTTTAAGTAAGGACAACTTACAAGCTTAGTATAAAATTGTATAATATAATTGTGTTCCAAAATGTTAGTAAATAGAAAAGAAAAAAAGTTTTTTTTAGTGAAAATGCTAGCGAGATATCAGAAAATATGGAATAACCAGAGACAGTAATAATAAAATAGGTTAGAAAACTATAGTGAATTAGGATATAGAAATACGTATTATTATTATTAATACCAATGTGCTGTTTATAATTTAGTGATGATAGAAAGTATGATGGTCACTAAGAATTCTATATATATGTGGTAAGTTTTTTTTTAAAGCCAATTAATTTGGAGATATTGATGCAAATTTTAGTAAGTTGTGACATAAAAATTAGATGTATTAAAGGATACAAAGAAAATTAATCCTAGAGGCAAGAAATATTAGTACCAGTATCGAATAATTTGTGTAATTGAATTTTGTAGATATTGAAATATTATATGAAGAATAGTTAAGGAGAATTACAAATTTATTTTAAGATTTTGACTAAATATAAATTTGTAAATATAATAACATGTTAATTAGAGTGAAAGAAAAACGGATTCACTTAGAATGTTGAAAGCGAAAGTACTTTAGGGGGCTGGGGTGTGTTTACCATTATGTAACGAACCTTTTCTGTTACGCTGAGAATATAGGTCAACGAGTAAAAGTAAACAACACTATACTAGGTCCAATGAAGAACGAGCCACTACAAGGCAACACAAAGTACACCTATTGGAAAGCAGATTTTGGCATTTAAACCTTACTGAAAGGGCGCAAAAATTTTGGATCAATTTTGGATGTACAGAGTCCATCCAAACTGACAAAATTTGGGGACAATATAACACACACAAAAAAATTTCGAAAAGTTTTATTTTATAATTTGCAGTAAGGAATGTCGCTGAAAGCAATAACGAAGGGTGTATGTGTGGAAAACATATTTTGTAAGGGACAAAAGGGGAACGAGCAAGCAACCTGTAGTGACGGACACGTCATAAATTTCGTAGACAGCTGCGACGCGTACCCTGTTAACAGAGTTCACTGCTCCCGGTACGTAGAACACCAGTTTTTTGTGAAAACACATTGATTCCATAGAAAACTACGTACAATGTGTACAGAGCCATTAAAGGAGAAAAGGCTTAACAATGGTCAAGCATACATGTGTACGCCAGCTGTCAGGAGAAAGCGACGAAGGGTGGATTGATTTGAAGGACTCCAGCGGTCGATGACAGGGTTTTGACCTTACTTGGAAACGAAAGCGCAGAGAGTACGTCCAAACTCAAGGATGGGGTGTTGCCTGGCAATTAAAAGAAAAAACCAACTTTCAAAGAAGGGTAGGCGAGGCCCTTGAACAACAATAGATAATAACGGCAGAGCGACGAAGTCAAGAAACAATGAAAATGGAAGAGAAACTCAGAGTTGTCACTGAAGATTTTAGAAAAAACGACAGATAAAATTTATTGCTGCGTTGTCTGAAAATGACAACGACCTCAAAATATGAAGCAAGGGAAGAAGCTGGTGGGGAACCAGAAGCCCTATCAGAGAACGCCTTTGAAAAGATGGGTAGTATTTGGACTTGGAGGGAAAAATATGAAACCAATAAGGACACGGCGTCGTTGGAATCAGAAGTCTGGTGGGAGATTTGTTAAGGAAAATATAGGAAGGAGACAGGAACGCGCTCAAGGAGTTCTAACTAAAATACGGACGCGAGAGGAGTTCTAACTAAAATCGTGGACGCGAGTAGAGTGAAGTCCGTGACAAGAGAAATTAGCATTTTATCGAACTTAGAATAATTCGATACACAGTGTGAGAAGGTAGTTTTCGAACTTATAACAAATTAATACAGTCATTACAAGCAAACGAACTATGAAGTAGAGTCACACTATTAGCCTACCAGTGAACATTAACTGAAACAAATAGAAATCAGACAATAATGTAATTTCAGTGTATAAAAACACTTTACAACAATAACTTTTAAGAACGATTAACAACACAAATTACATTCATGAACACTTAATAACCAGACATACCGCAACAAAGGTGCGTAATAATAATTCAGATTTGAAATAATTTACGATGTCGGTGTACAACGCTAACTTTTATTCATAAATTATAATCCGAATGCGTGGAGTTGGTGAGTGAAGTGTCTGTGAGTGACATCGTGGAATTCATCCAGTGCCATCTATCATCTGGAGGAGTTATCTGCACGATTCTAGAACGATCGACATGGGGGAATCATCACCGCAACTACCGAGTGATTGGATATTCGAATACCAAGTATAGTAAAACATGTCTTAATTAATTTAGATCCACTGTCTGTCATCTCAAAGAATCCACACACAATAAAATTCAATAAAGTAATCGTAAAGGAATTAAAGAAATCGATTCTAAAGTTTGTGTAGAAGTAAAATTATCATTGTTTATCAGTTTGGAGTAATGTTTATTTCCAAGTTCTAAATGAATCCGTAATTACAAAATATAGTAACAGCTTAAGAGATATTCATATTAAGAATTCATAAGATGAGGCTAAACATTATAATTTACTTAATGTACTAAATGCAATTGATGAATGATCATTAATATGCAACTATTAGATTGAGAGTTTGGATAACTAATTTTATTACTGTATTATTTTGATATGTACAATTTAATGAGTATTCAATTTTATTACTGTATTATTTTGATAGGTACAATTTAATGAGTATTCAATTTTATTAATGTATTATTGTTTGATATTTACGATTTAGCCATGAGTATTAAATTTTGGTAATGTGTTAATTTTATATATTTACAAGTACTAATGAGTACATAGAATTTTGTGCTACTTTAATATTTACAAGTAATAGCAAACTAATGTGAATAAATTTAAGAGTTATCAGTAGCAATGAGCATTTATTATTTTTTAACCCTGAGATAAAGAGAATAAACAAAAATTATTGTTAAATTGACGCACACAACGTCGGGCATATTTATTGTTAAAGTTCTGGAGCAGGTCAGTAATTGTTGCAGATGGTAGTGTTCTGGAGCAGGTCAGTAATTGTTGCAGATGGTAGTGTTCTGGAGCAGGTCAGTAATTGTTGCAGATGGTAGTGTTCTGGAGCAGGTCAGTAATTGTTGCAGATGGTAGTGTTCTGGAGCAGGTCAGTAATTGTTGCAGATGGTAGTGTTCTGGAGCAGGTCAGTAATTGTTGCAGATGGTAGTGTTCTGGAGCAGGTAATTCTGAATCACTGAAGACGGAGATGATGATTTATTACACCAATCGGTTGTCCAAAGAGGAAATGACTGCGTGATTAGAAAAGACTAGCAAGATTTTGCTCGGCCTTGGCAGCACTTTCACAGTCGCCTGTAAGTCAA
Organism: Magicicada septendecula; assembly: GCA_034769895.1. Taxonomy (NCBI): domain Eukaryota; kingdom Metazoa; phylum Arthropoda; class Insecta; order Hemiptera; family Cicadidae; genus Magicicada; species Magicicada septendecula. The sequence goes on along the minus strand of CM068371.1, from coordinate 18,369,473 downwards.
GATCTGCTTATGATTCCATCAACAAAACAATCCGCACTATCTATATAAAACTTTTACAAATACAAAAACAATTAAAATAGTAACGATAATTGATTTAGAAACCACGTTCATTGCAATTAATTACTGGTTAAGAATGTACACACGGTACAGCTCGCGTTATCTTCTTGATTAATTGCCACAGCAGCCATTATAATTAATTCGCGCTTAGTCTTTGCTGCCGGTGCTTCTGCAACGCGTTCAGTCCTCACGCCTTCTCGTTTCTAATTATTTTTCTGCCAAAAAAAAAAGAAAATTTTTTGTACTGTCATTGCTTTTAAATGTTTTTTTTTTTTTTTTACCGTCTGTTTAATTCGTTGACGATCTTTGTTTTGTTGTTTCAACAAGAAGCACCCTCGACGACTTTAATTGTTTTTCAATATAATGAGGGAAGAAGAAAAAGAAACAACGAGCTAGGAAGCACACGGTCGGTGGTGTCTAGATATGGTTGCTCTGTTGGCGTACGGTTCATTAAGAAAATGGCGACTTGAATTCGGAAGCAGGAAACGAGGAAGAAGAAGAAGAAAACGTGGTAGCAGAAGGAGGCGTCGTGGGTTTGTTGTTTTAATTGCTTTACATGGAATGTTCAGATGGAACGCGGTATTGCTACAGAGCGACGCCGCGTTTATTAAACATTCTTTAGGCGTCATCACGAACAGAACACAGGTAAGTACAGAATACCAGTGTATTAATCACTCCCGAAAAGGCGTGACAGCGCATTCTGGAGTTTCTAATTTGAATACGCACTCAGTGTCACGGCTTCAGGTTATTAATGTCACTCCCTCTCGCACAGCTCACATATTGAAATAGCGAAACATTTTTCACCTTCAAAATTTCATTACTTTTATTGTACGAGTTTTTTTCAAGTAGCATGTACTCTGTCTGCCTGCTCCCCCCCGCGCTCTCTCTCTCTCCCCCTCACTATCATTTTCTCCCCACTTGTCTACATGTATTAACAGGATAAAAAAAACTTACTTTGATTATAGAAATACTTATAACATGAAAACCAAAAAAACGATACAAGCAAGCCTGTCGAAATTGTTACTGAAAATCTATTAAAATAATTCAATTAAGCCTATCAGACAGACTAGCGGAGAAATTATATTATGATATTATGACAGTTTTTAAATGTACATACGATATAAAAAGGTGTGTTGGTGACGGTTTATGTTTTGTAAGTACAAACTTCCACTGTATTAGTCACTCACGAAAACCATCGGGACATCAGCCAAGCACATTTCTGAAGTTTCTAACTTGAATACTCACTCAGGTTCACGATTTATAGTATAGTTATTAATCTCTCCCTCTCTCACACACGCACACGCACAAACACACACACCTATCCAGCTCCAATAATAAACTAATGACAAGTGTTCATTTTAAAATTTAAATATTTCGGGATGTCCTTCCCCTAGACAGGCTGCTTTCACCTTGGGTGTAGACTCCTATCCACCCGTCGCAATTCACCTGCCGTACCAATGACCTTCAGCTGCGCCCAGTGGTGTTCAGCTATGGGCCAAGCTGACTTCTACCGTCCTCGGGCCCATGCCAGTACTGGCGGGTGCTGCTGCCCTCCACCAGGGATGTTGTGTTGCTCGATTTCCCAGTCTAGATCCGCCGTGTTGAGAAACAGACTTCAAGCCGTCGAAATGCGACGTAGGCATCCCGCAATAATAATTCTGCTTCCGCCACAGCCTGTTTGATTAACAAATAATTTGTGGTGAAGGTGTTGTAATTAGGTCGCCTAAATTACTGAACACAATTTAAATTAATTGAGTCAAAGTTATGACAAAATTTATTCATAACAATAAACAATGCCGGGCGTTGATTTATCAGAGATTCACCCAGTGACGTAACTCTTTTTTCTAGGTCCCCCGCAGGAATCCTTTGCGTCCCCCCCCCTTACTTACCTTGCCACTTTCATGCCATTGTTCATTCCTTAAAGCTGTGGTAACTTCTAAAGTTATATAACGTGAACAGAATAACTACTCTTTCTTGTATGATGTATACTCGGTTAACGAAATATAACTTTTGTTTCAATTAATAGATTGATTTGTTATTTAGTATATTTTATGTCTTTGATCAATGTAAAAAAAACTTGTTTATTAGTCGCTAGCAATCAATTATAACTTTGCCATTTATCAAACTTACGTGCATTCTAAAAAAAGTACAAATTTTATAAAATTCAAATTCATAAAACAGTGAATGGTTGTATACAATTTTTATCGTACACTTTATTCACCAACCTCATTGTAATACACTACTTGATAGGCCTTTATGAAAGAGTTAAATTGTTGATTTGCATATTGTGTTGGCCTATGAACATGTAAGAAGTAAGGTTTACAAACTACTTTAATCACTGATAATATTAATATTTCTACTCAATAGACTATAACACTTACTCCAGTGTACCGACTCTTTATTGTACCTCAGGGCGCCAGTAATAATAAACACAAATTAAAATATATCAATCAACTTTTAATGAGTCATTTGCATTTATATACTACAAATTTCTTTAACATGACTTGAATAGTTTTGCCTTACAATTTGAATATTATTTCGTGGCAATGAGTTCTTTTTAGACAAATTGAGTCACTATATTTGATTACAAATATATATATTTATAAAACAATATTGAATCAAATGTTCATTTATTTGTTACTTGCGTGGAGAATCCTTCCGATGTGCGTAGTCCTTAAGGTGTTGCATGCCGGTGAGTCGTCAGCAGCTGTTTGTTGCGCGTTAATCCTGGTTATGAATGCACTATTTCACTTTATCACAGATGTACACTACACTTGACATATTGGAGATACATACAATTATGCGCCTCGTGCGTCGCGTGCGTCTCGATTATCTCATACCGTCGTGAATTTAACCCGAACTAATTCGCTTTCTTCAGTGATTTCACCACAACATATCGTATTGATGGACATTTATATGTAGTATTTACTTCTCGTTGTTCGTTACTACTCCGAACATTCAGTCATTAACTTATTACTGTATATTAAACTTTATAAATTTAGCGTTAGCAATTGTCGCGTTCCCGTACTTCTGTTTACTGCTGCGAATTTACTTTATTCTTTAAATTACTAATAAAATTTATATCTATATAGTTAACGCAAAACAGCGCACGCGAGTCTCTTCAGTGTAGTTTCGCCGATACAAAGAAGACTGCCTGATTTCTCTCCAAATTCATATTTTTATACTAGGCTTGGAATTTCCCTTACCAAGTCTCGATAGAAAACAATCCCATAGGTTTAGACTAGCGCTAAATACAAAATCGCCCAATCTCCTTAGCGAAAACCTCCCGCGCAACACATGACGCTTCCTCTGATTTGCCGAACGTTTTTCGCGTCTCACGTGCTTAAAAAACTAGCGTCACTATGTATCTCACTCTTACATCGCTCTCTCGAACATACCGGTATCTATTGTTACATGCACTTAAAGTTTACAACATTGGCAAACACCCCTAATATCCTGATTGTTATGTCCCAAAACGTGACTTAGCCTAATATTACCTTCCTTATAGACCTCAGACCCAAGGCCGGCGTTGCTAACCTACCACTATACTCTACAGCTTTTTTACAAGTTAATTTCTTTCATGTAACGCCGCCTAACGGTACAGGCGTTTCACTACCTCCCCGCTTTCTAAAACATACACATTTCTTTGCGTTCAGCATAGTTTGATTTCGTAAAATTTGCGATCGCTCAATTTTTGCGTTACATCATATTTTCAAAACAAATTAAAAGTCGGTATGGAGAAGCATACATGACTTTCGTGTTCTAATTAATTATAAATTATTTTTAATATGTACACTCAGAACGAAACTAAATATATCAGCATGATTTTGGTTAAAACGCCGATGAAGATAATCAAAATACGAATTGTCCATAGGTGTTGATATTTCAAAAATGAAGAATTAATTTGATTAAATTATGTTTTATTTAAACAACGCGAAAGAAAGCGAATACCGTCCAGTGTTTGTAATCTGTCAATTTCTGAAAACGGAAAATTTGTTTGTTTACTTATCCGTGGTTACGATATTTTGTTTAAATGTTTTTAATTTTTTCGGTCGAATAAATTTATAACATTAATACAAAAAATTAGCTCTCTCACTTCAACTACCCTTTTCATTTCTATATATTTCATCTACCTTTCTATAGTGGATTATTATGAACTTATTTTCAGGATACTTTATTTATCAAAATTAAGTACTTCACTCTTGTTAAAAAGTAAAACGTTGCTGGTAGACTACCCCTTCCCCTTAACCGATCTGCACCAAAATCAACAGGCCTTGAGTACTCTAAAACTCGGGAACATATGCAAAACATTATTTGATTCTGTCTGAATTTACGGCAGTTATCGGTCGCCATAGAAAACATTCTACACACACACACACACACACACACACACACACTTTCAGAAAATGACTTTTCTTCATGTTTTGAGGATAGTGCAATCAGACTCAGCCCTTATCTCGAACACGATTTTTTTCGCCATCACAATACTTCCATTTCCTTATACTTCCATTAAAGTAAGTGTAATTCCATGGAAGTAAAATTATACTAGACAGCTCTTGTAAGGGTTGTAATAATAACATGAGATAGGACAGTCGTATCGTCTTCATTTCAAGGGCTCAATCAATCCCTACTAGGCACGTCTAGAAAGTCTACTACACGATCAAGTTGTACACAGTGTAGTGATAGCAGTCGCCAGCTGTAGTTGCAGTAGTAGTTGTAGTAGCAGTCGCCAGCTGTAGGCAACGACAATTTTTCAATTTGCGTCAGATTACACGTGTGTGTGTGTGAGTGCCGAGCTGAGATAAAATAAAACGAATGACATATAATCTGTGGAGCACGGCTGTAACTGAGAAATTGATTTTGAGTGTGTGTGTGTGTGTGTGCGCGCGCGCTCGTGAGTCACACAGGAAGTAAAACAAAAAAAACTAAATAAATGGAAGTAAAGTTACTGACAAATTACCCCGCGCCATTGGTAACTGAGCGTTTCGTCCGTCCTCCTCCCCTCTCCCAAAAGGCAAACACAATTTTTCCTGTGTCGTCGCCGGACGAAAACAAAGCAAGAAAAACAAAAAACAAAAAGAAGATACATTTCCAAGTAAACGTGTCCAGTTCATCGTTGTAAGACGTTTGTTGTGTGCCATCTGGCGGATTTTTTGTTAAACTGCGTAAAACGTTAACTGACTGCCTCGTTCACTTTGTATTGTAAAGATAATAATTTATTGACAATCATTGTATGTTATAAACGCGACGTCAGATGGTCGACATAGTTGACGAATTTTGTACTACTACAACAACAACTACTACTACTACCACCACCAAACCACCAACACCACCAATAATAATAATAATAATAATGTTAAACAAGGGTGTTGTTTGTCTCTCACTTTATTTAAAATATATGTACAAGGAGCACTGGAGACATGGAAAACAAGTGCAGCAGAATGGGAATAGAATTAGAAGAGAAGTGTTTATACACTCTTTTATTCACAGATGATCAAGTGGTGATAGCCAATGATGAAGAAAATATCACTCATATAATGAGAAAAGTATTAGAAGAATACGATCGAAGGGGATTAAACATAAACTTCAAAAAAACAGAGTACTTAGCCACAGGAAGTCGAACATCAGAACTTCAGTTATCAGATAATACTTCCATTAAGAAATGTGAAAAGTATAAATATTTAGGAAGTATAATTAGCGATGATGGAATATGTGATGAAGATGTAAGACATCGATTAGTTTTAGGAAAAAGCACCATACGCCAATTAAACTCACTTTTATGGTCCACCAAAATCGGGCTACCGACAAAGATCAATATTTATAAAGCCATTGTTGAACCAATTACCACCTATGGGTCAGAATTTTGGACAATCAACGAAAAGGACCGCAGGAAGATTGAAGCTGTAGAAATGGACTATCTTAGACGAGCTTCCAGAGTTTCTCGTCTGGAACGTGTAAGGAATGACGTAATAAGTGAAAGAACAAATAGAAAAGAAACTGTAATAGAAGATATAAAACGTAAACAGCTTTCCTGGTATGGACACCTAATGAGAATGAGTGAAGGAAGGATACCTGTGAGTGTGTTCAAACACAGACCTAGCAACAGAAGAAAAAAAGGAAGAGTTAAATTAAAATGGATAGAAGGGATCGAAAGGAGTATGGAAGAAAAGAATCTGAAGAATGAAGATACACAGAATAAGTTGATATGGAAACTGTGATGCAGGATGCGGCAGTAGCTGTGGGATGCCCGCAAAAAAAAAATCATAATATTGTGAGAATATTTACAAATGTGACAGAAAAAGTTCTTGCTTCAGATCTAACGTTTGGCTTGTAAGAAAAGAATGTTTTTCGAGGCCGACAAAAGCAGTCGTTTCTGCGGAGAGAGGCGAGGCGGCAGTCGTGAAATATAATGACTGCACATCATGTCTCTTACGCCTACAGCTGTCGCGTGAAGTGGCGATGTTTCGCCGCCCTGTGTTGTTGACATCTTCATTGGCACTGTACTTTAAGACTACTAACACTCCCACAGTCGCGTTAAACTGACAAGTTTATCGGTCTCGATGGAAGCAAGCTACCAACCAACCATCAGCCACTCTCTTGTGAATACTGTTTACGGGTCCGGTCGCGTTACTGACTTGTGTGTATTCACAAGAACACACACACTGTTGTCTGTAAGGTTGCAATGATTTTGTGAATTTATAATTTACAATTATCGTATCCCGTATACATTCCACATCACATTCGTACTCATTTATTACTTCCATGTTCAATAAGCAAAATGGAAGTATGGTGATGACGAAAAAATCGTTTCGAGATAAGGGCTGATTCTGATTGTACTACCCTATAAACATGAAGAAAAGTCATTTTTCAAAATGGGCGTGTGTGTGTCTGTGTGGAATATTTTCTATGGCGAACGATAACTGCCGCAAATTCAAACAGAATCAAATAATTTTTTGCACACATCCCTGAATTGTAGAGGAGTCAAGGCCTGTTGTTTTTGTGAAGATCGGTTAAGGGGAACCGGCAGTTTACTTGCAATGTTTTATGTTTTAAGAAGAGTAAAGTACTTAATTTTGATAAATAAAGTATCCTGAAACGAAGGTCATAATAATCCACTGTAGAAAGGTAGATGAAATATCTATAAATGAAAAGGGTAGTTGAAGGGATTGGGGGCAATTTTATATAAATGAAAATGATAGTTGAAGGAGGAGGGGATAATTTTTTATATGTGTACTACGCTATAGCCAACAAAGAAGTAGTTTGTTGTTAAAATTCCTTCCCGGGCTGTTTGGCCGTGGTCAAATATTTCTGCAAAACCAGACGTTTCGGCAGTGCTATCGACTGCCATCATCAGTGAAAATCGAGTGCGCTAACGTTAGTGCTAACGTGAGGTGGTATACGTTAGTGACCACAGTACTGTGGTTAAGGCTGAAGCAAGAAGTAGCTTCTATGGAAATATTTCATTTTGAAAATGATTTTAAATATAAATGTTAGAACATGGAAGTCATGTATGGTTCTCCATACCGATATTTTCAAGTGCAGTAGAAACTCGGCAGTTGATCACTCTGTAAGTCGTTATACTCTATAATAGAGGCGTATTTACCGGCCGGGGAGGGGGAATGCGACCGGACCCTCTCCAAAAGGGTCGAAAAAGTAGATGAATTTTGTTAACGTCTTACTTACTATGCTGTTTCATTATTTTTTCAATACGTTAATATAGTAGTAAATCTTTATTAAATGTAAAATAGATTTTTATATTTGAAATGTGACATAAACAACAACAAAATTCAATCAATATAATGTTGATTAGTTGTTTTTTTTTTTTTTTTTTTTGTATGAAGCCGACTCAACCGGACCTCCCTCCCCAAAACCAAACTGTGGATAAGCCACCGCTATACAATTCGTCACCTGAGAAAATTAAGCTTGACGCAACCCTGAGCAGTTATACCGAAATACATTATGCACAGTTGAAATGTTTTGAGTGTACAACTTTGAACATGTAAAAATAAATGCTCGGAGTTTATGTATTAGAAAGAATGAAATTTGGCAAGTCTTTTTTTTAATATCCCACGACCTCTCTGGATAGATCTGGGTAGGCTGCCTGTGATATGTGTCTGTTTACTTACAGTGTTTAGCGCCTGTTCGACGCGTGTGAGTTGTGAGTTATTACTAGGCTGTGATACTGAGTCGCTGGTTTGCCACTACCTTACCGTGAGAGTGTAACCGCTTAAAAACAGACAATTACGTATAAACATTCATCATCATCATCATCATTATCCTCAAGGTTAAAACCAAAATTGATTTGTTCCGGTCTCAAGTAGGCAAATATTACACCTGGTCACTCCAGCGCTTCCTCGGACGTCCCACACCTCTCCGTCCCCTCGGCTTATAGTTCCATAGTTGTTTTGGGGATGCGGCAGTCATCCATTCGGCAAAGTGTTGCCACCAATTCAGCCGATACTGGACTATCCTATCGAGTATACTTATAATATTCAGTTCCTGCGTTATATCTGTGTTTTTTCTATGATCATGGAGAGTATACCCTGCCACGTGCCTGAGTAATCTTATTTCAGCCTCTTGGATGCGACTGGCCTGGCCTTTCGTTAAAGTCCAATTCTCAGACCCATAAAGAAGTGTGGGAAGAGCCATCACCTTGTAGATTTTAGGCGTGTTCCTTTACTTGCTGACTTAAGGGTTCACCTGATGGTCCCGCACATAATGTTGATCGTATGCAACTTATGCACCACGTCGTTGTTTGCATCATAAGACACACTGTAGCCCAGGTATTCAAAACTGCTAACTTGTTCCAGGACAGTACCAACTATAACAATTTTTGCCCAGTACGGGATCAGTTCCACAAAAAGCCATCACCTTGGTTTTAATTGTGGACATCCGCAATCCAGAGTCTTTGCAGATTCCATTTAACAAATGTATACCCATCTGCAATCTGTCCTCAGAGTCCGACAGAATAACGTATAAACATTAACGTTTAAAATACGTATGTTGTAAGTTTAATTTTGGAAGACTGTAAATGTTTAAATTTTATGTGTATTATTGTACTACCAGAATACTGTACATGAAATTTAAAGGATATATGTGGAGAGAGAGAGAGAGAGAGAGAGAAGGAAATATTCTGTACATACCTGTTGTGTAGCGCTAGCGAAACATGGGGTGCCTTGATTTCCTCTCCGCCGTTGTACGTCGTCGTGCATATAGTGTGCGCAGTGCCATCTTGATTTCGGCTTTGTGCAGAGAGAAAAATCATGTTTCCTTTGTTGTCCTCTCCGCGTCTCGCCTTGGCGGGGAAATTTCTTTTCGCCCAATTTCCCGCACCATTTCTCACGCAAGTTATCCACACACACACACACACACACACACACACACACACACACACACACACACACACACACACAACGCGTTGATACGGAAAAATTGAATCTGAAAAGCGAATATTTTCTTACACCTGATAAATATTAACGGTAACTTTGTAACAAAAAAAAAACATTCAAAGTATATTGTCGTACATAAAATGAAAGACCAGTCTGTATAAAGCATAATGTGTAATAATTAACACGTTTTGTTTTCTGACTGCAAGAATGATCTTTTTATGGACCGCGGTATCCATTGAAACCTTCAACAGAAATGATAGTAAGTACAGCAGTGTTAAGATCCGTCGGAAAGAACAATTGGAAGATTCAAAAGCCCGCGCTGTCCCTTCTCATTCCGTAGTTAAGCTTGCGGATTACCGAGCTTAGCCCAAAGCAGGCGGTATTACTGTTGCTATTCCTTATAGGCCTATATAGCAATTCCAGTTTTATAATTTTCTTACCTGTATACAATGTCTGTTTCCCTGTCAGTGTCTGTATATTTTGTCTCTGGTTCCTGGAAGTCAGCATTTATGAAAAAGCAAAATCATTTATGAGTTAAGCAAGAATATTAATTAAATTCGAGTACTAGTTGGAAATAAGGCCTATAGAAAATATCGGTATAGAAAACCGTACACGACGTTCATGCTCTAAGATTTATATTTAAAATAATTTACTTGAATTCGGTTCGATAATTTCTAACAAGTTAGGTGTGTTCCGTGTAAATCGAGTTTTATGTTTGACAAATTGAAATGAAATATTTCCACGCATAGAAACTACTTCTTTGTTGCCGATAACGTAGTACATGTATAAATATCGGTATGGAGAACCATACATAACTTCCATGTTCTAAGATTTATATTTAAAATCATTTTCTAAATGAAATATTTCCATAGACACTACTTCTTTCTTAGCCTTAACCATAATACTGTGGTCACTAACGTACACCACCTCACGTTAGCGCACTCGATTTTCACTAATGATGGTCGTCAGCACTGCCGAAACGTCTGGTTTTGTAGAAAACACTGGACCACGCCAAACAGCCCGGGAAGGAATTTTAACAAGAAACTACTTCTTTGTTCCCGATAACGTAGTGCACATGATATATAAATAAAAATTATCCCCTCCCCTTCAACTATGATTTTCATAAATAGAAAAATTACCCCCCTTCAACTATACTTTTCATTTATAGATATTTCATCTACCTTTCTACAGTGGATTATTATGACATTCTTTTCAGGATACTTTATTTATCAAAATTAAGTACTTTACTCTTGTTAAATGTAAAAAGTTGCAGGTAAACGACTCCTTCCCCTTAACCGATCTTTACCAAAATCATTAGGCCTTGAGTACTCTACAACTCAGGCACATATAAAACAAATTATTTGATTCTGTTTGATTTTGCGGCAGTTATCGTTCGCCATAGAAATAATTCTACACACACGCACACACACACAGACACACACATCGGAAATTGACTTTTCTTCATGTTTTGAGGATAGTACAATGAATCAACCCTTATCTCGAAAACGATTTTTTTTCGCGGTCACCATATTTCCATTTCCTTACGGAACATGGAAGTAAAAATCAGTGCAAATAAGTTAGAGAAAGCAGAGAAATTTCAATTAAATGCACTTAAATTACATTCATGAAGTGAACATTGATTATCTAATAAAACAAATTGTAAAAAAATCTCCTGTTTATTTCTTCATGTTTCTGCTTCATCTCATCATCATCATCATTATCCTTTCTTCTTCTGCTGCTGCTGTTCCTATAATCGTCTATCGAGGTTCCACTCTATCAATTTACACAAAAGCATTTTAAGTGTCTCTAAGTTTGCCTATTTGTCTCTCTCTTGCAAAATAACTTGGTAATTGTTGCTAGAACATTTTCTCGGTGTTTTAAATAAAATTGGGCCCCTGGACATTTGCCAGTATAGCCATCCGGAAGTTGCGTTCAGAGAACGCGGACACCACGACGTCGCGGAAAGTCTGATTAGATGTCAGGTGATGAGCTGGGCCAGCTTGCGCTACTCTTGTGTTAGATTAAAAATAGTCTTAGACTACACATAACAAACTAAAAGTTATTTTTAAATTATAGTCACAGTCATGGAACATCATTTATGGCAGAGACAGTTTTATTGTTCCCTACGTAAAGGCAAGTTTTCCAGTTACGTTAATAATAATAACCATAAGGCGAGGCGTTGTGAATAAACTATGTAAAAATGTCGACAGAGGCGACGGTAACCCTATATATATATATAGGGTGTCCAACACACACTCACACACACGGGCCCCATTAAACGGTTCTACTTCCTGAATGCCAAGAAGTTTAGAAGTGTAATACATTATTATAGTGGGGTACTTTCGAGTCAGCTAGTTAGAGTCTTGGGTAATGCAATAAACGCTACAACCGGCAATAAAACGTCACACACACACACACACACACACACACACACACACACACACACACACACACACTCTGCTGTCGCCGCTCTGAACTAATTCAAACTCTCGCAGAGCAAGCAAGCACTGATTAACCGCATATTTGCTGCAGGAGTCGTTGTATCGCCTGTTGGGAACCGGTTCCGTGGCCCGACAACGATTTACCGTGGCCCTAGCACTTCCTCTTCCTTCTTCTTCTTCTTCTTCTTCATCATCTACTTCGGCTTCTCACGTAGCGTGTTCCGGTGCCCACGCCGCCCATTGGAAGGCGACTGACAACCTCCGCGCTCCACCACGTCGCTGTGGCCGTTTCCTATAACAGCTAATCATATATGTGGATCTCGCACTCATATCCATTATTATTATTACATTGTCTCACACTCCGAGAAGGAAAGTTGCTATGCTTTAGACATACAAGCTAAACTATGATTTCTAACTTAATCGACAAGTTGTCACCACTTCCTTATTGTTTCGACGGTCTCACTATGGTATAGTGCAAAACAAAATAAAGACACCAATTAAGTCACTAATTACCAGCGTTAATTAATTACAAATACAGTTTATAATCAACTTGTACAATAATCCGAGAAAAATTTGTCCACACGCAATAATAATGTCAACTAACAGAGTCCCGCGCAGTTATAACACAATAACACTTCCCCACAATACTAGGGACCTCACTTGAATAAATCGCCACTTAAACGCACTGAGTAAATCGCCGACGTAAACTGACTGACCGTCACTGGATGCTTACATTTGTACCCCGCTGAAATGGGTGCCAGGATATGCCAGATTAATCGGTCACATTCTGGATGACGTGTCGAGCAAACTGCGTATTACAGGCGCTCTAGAATGCACTATAAACCGTGCAAACTGTCTGGTCTTGAACACAGAGCGCCGCGCCGACCGGTACGGTCGCTCGATTGTTGATAAGTGTCACGTATTTATTTGTCTTTCGTCTCAAAGTAGCAGCAATATGTACGCGCACACACGCACTATCTGCTGGGATAGCCGAGATACTTGTAGAACGGTCTGCATTACGTAATATTTTTAATTTTTTTCAAGACACGTGTTTGTTTTTATTACGTGGTTCGTTGGATTATTTAATTCAATTACCTTGCCTCAAAAAGAATGCCATAGATTGTGAGCGGTCGTAACGTTGTGTAGACGGCGACTGTATCAAACAGTGATGTTCTGGTTCTCCATCATGAAGATCTACGCGCCATTCTTATCTGTAATCTATAATAGATAATCTCGTATCTATAATTGGGCGTTAAAGTTACATTATTTACCTGTTAAAATTTACAGTTGAGTCTCGATAAATCGAGGGTCCATGTAATTTGACCGTTTTAAATAATAATTTTTATTTTACCTTTATGTTGTTTTTCATTGTATTTCAATACTGTGACGAGAAGCCCATCAAGCAGCCCGGAACATTCTCCACTCTTATCCCCCCCCGCCCAGTGTGGCAGGTGTTGCCCCAGTCAAGTAGGTTCCACTGTATTCAAGAACACTTGAGATACGCACTAAATGGCATAAAGTGAGAATGGGCAATTTCTAGAACGCGTACGCTACCTATAAAAACCATAGCAGCCGGCTTGTCAGTGCAGTATGTTGAGCGATTTTCCTTAGCGCGGATCGACTACTTGTCGGACTATAGTGTAAAGTGTTGTCGTGCTATAATTAGTGCAGAAATCTTTCTAATTTACATTATTATTAAGTGTGGACAATTTTTACTTGAACTGTTGTAAGAGACTATCTTGTTGATTACAAATTATGAATTGTGATAATTAAAGCTGGTGATTAGTGATTTCATTGGTGTCTTGTATTTTGTTTTCCACCGTACCATATGACGATCAGGGAGATCGTCGCAACAATACATATTTCAATACAATACGTCAATAGAATACATACAATATGTATGTATGTATGTACTGTAATTCAAAATGTACGTACTAAATTATGAGATGCGGGTGTAAATAACAGAGTGATATATTTTGTTTCAGGTAAGCTTCAAGATTTTCCAGTCACAGATCAAATCATCCAAGGTAGAATCTCTTGCATGTCAAAGATTATCACATAATATTTTCAATTAAATGTTACGTATCGCTAGCTTATGCATGCAGTACTTACTGTAACTTACGTCAATTGTTCAGTATTAGCCGTGAACATGGATTAGTTGTACGAAAGCGCTTACCCTAAACGTTAAAAAATTATTACATTTATTATTTTAAAATTCTATTATCACAAAAACAAAAATTTATATAATTTTTTAAGAGGTAATATGTCGTCCTTTTAGACCCACGGCTTTGAGACATAATATTTCATGAAGTTTCACTGAGATTATATGTGACTCGTTATGCGAATGATATCGTCATATTCGCAGATAGCTTAGAGGGGCTGCAACAACTAATGAATAGAGTGTCAGAAAGCAGCCTTACATATGGTCTAGACAGCAATGTTAATAAAACGAATCATATTATTCTATCTAAGAACAAGTCCACAAACCGCATCCTTAATGTAAACCAAAGGCCAATTTAACGTGTAAGCAAATTTACATATCTTGGTACTGTAGTCAACGAACAATGGGACCACTCTCAAGAACTAAAGAGCAGAATTGAAAATGCAAGAGCAGTGTACACTAGAATGAGCAGTTTATTCAAAAGTCACGATTTAACAATAAACACAAAGATGAGACTTTTACGCTGCTACGTATTCTCGGTCCTCTTCTACGGTGTAGAATCTTGGACTTTGACTGAAGCCACAACTAAAAAATTGGAAACTTTCGAAATGTGGCTTTACTGTTGAATACTGAGCATTTCATGGACAGCACTTAGGTATAACTAATGTTGAAGTTCTTAGAAAGATGAAGAAAAATAGGGAAGTTATTATCACAGTGAAGATAAGAAAGTTTCAGTATGTGAGACATCTCATGAGAAATGAACAGAGATATTACTTATTGCAGTCCATGCTACAGGGAAAAGTACTTGGAAAGAGAAGAGTTGGGCGACCGAGAATGTCATGGCTGAGAAATTTAAGGACATGGTTTGGCGCGAATGTAACTGACTTATTCCGTGCAGCAGTACAGAAAGTTAAAATTGTATGATATCCAGCATCCGAAACGGATAGAAACTATCAGAAGAAGATATGAGGCAAATTTTTGAAAGGTACAGTATATATATTCAAGAAGATGGTGGAAGGATTGTGAAGACTACTCCTTGTACAGTCGTAGCTTGAGACCTTGGTAAAGCGGAACAGGTCCGGCTATTCGATGTAAGCAGCGATTCTTAAAAGTTAAGATCATTTTGTGTTCAAGTCAAACAAATGGAGGAAAGACAGAGAGAGAGAGAGAGAGTGAGTGAGCGAAGGGGGGAAGGAGGTGGGATCGACTCAAAGATTTGCATCACGCTGACACTTGACAACTTCACTGCGCTTATAATTATAGTGACTGAGCCACGATGCAAACTTCCCGAGTACTCCGTGAGTGTAAAACTATTCCTATAACGCAACAGGAAGTCCCCTCCTGCTCTTCGCTTAACCTTACAACGGGATAGTTATAATGTTTAAATGAACCTGTTATTTCTCGTACAGTATATCCTGTTTGAACTTCGAACGGAAACAATCTTCATAGCAAGCGTTTTCAGTAAATTATAAAATACCATTTAGAAAAAAAGTTTAAAGCAATACAGTTAAAGAAAAATATAATTAAAAAATGTTGTCCTTAATTATATTACGGGATACAAATACTGTATTGACGAAATGTTGAAAACTGTAGGCCTATACAAAGAGAAGTAATTGTAGCAGGATATAATTTCAATATTTTTGTTTCGAAATATGTTCTATTTAATTGAATTATACGGTAATCAGGTATAATTGCTAGGCATACAATTCCTGTTGGTATCTAGTGATATAGGCTAATGATTTATATAATATAAAAATATATAATAATTTTGTCGTGCTAAGTCTGTCACTATATACTACACATTAGGGGTTATTCAGTTGACAGAAATGCATTTTTTATGTAAATTCTAATGATGCAAGATTTAGTGAAGTTGTTTCACTCACTATACACAGAATTTAGATCTTTGTATCGATATATCGACATTTCTTATCATCATCATCAGGACCCATATGCGGAAAAGTTAAAATTATACATTATTTATATAAGACTGCTTATTGTACTTAAATTTTCTTGTGCAAGCATATTTACACTTTGTGCAATACAAAAAAGGGGCGATGTGAATAACTGTCTTGTTTGCATCCAACACAGGCGCGGATACACGGTAGAGATGGCGATCAACGTTTCGCACATGCGGAAAACAGTCGTGTCCGACGTTTCACAAAGTGAACGTCGGCTGCAACAAGGCTGACGACAACATTAGAAGCATGCTAGTGTCGTTGTGAAGCGACAGTATGTGACAGAGATGAACAATTTGTGAGTGAAATAGCGAACCTTATGCTATATTTTTATGGGTAATTCATTAGCTAGGTCGACACGCACCTCACAGCTCCAGGAAGGCTATTAGGTTTCCACATACATTTATGAGACTGTGTATGTACGTGTGTATTCCACATACACATGATTGTAGCGAACTGTGTAATATTCATGAGCGTTGAATCTCTCATGTTATATACGATAAGATATAACGCACAGGTTCCGTACATTAGTACTGACAGTTCTGAAAAAAGTGTAAAATTCGTTTACTGCTAAGAAGGTATATTTCCTCTGTAGATGCGTGTACTTAAGCCAAGCATGTTTTTCTACTTTACCTCGATTGAAAAACAAATGAAGATCGACGTTTATACAGATAGCTGAGTGTTACGTAATCAGCGTCACGTGTCACGTGTGAAGTTTGTAATACAACGGCTGATTGATGTTGTTTTGTTGCTGATTTTAAAGTACTGTTACCGTAACAACAGACATCACTGTTTATTGTTTGTTTTCTTCCAAACACAATTACGAACGGTTCGTGTGTTTGAGAAAAAACAAGACAAACCATTTACTTTACTGCTTTCAGAATAAAATGTAATCGCATTGAAAATTTGGGGAAAAATAAAATTTTTTGACTCAAGAAATTGAATATTGTTACACAGATCGACATCCTAAAACAGTGAAATAAAATGACCTAACACAAGAGAAAGCGATACTCTCAATTTTAGTAATACTTCTACACGAAGTAGGGGCAAGCGCGTTACAGTATTATCCTTAATTATAGAATTTTTCAATATTTCTGGGCACAGACGGTAATACAAAAGTCACCAAGTTTAAAATTACAACAGCCAGTAACTCAAATAAACATTAAACAGTTGACACTTCCTCAAATAACGTTCTTATATTACTCTGTCGCTTAGTAGAACGACAGGAGGTTTCAAAGGATCTGTTATCATGCTTAACTGTAACTCTTTTTTAAATATATGTCGACAAACAAGTTTGTTACACAGCATTAGAGCGTGTAGTTTGAAATATGTAATATAGGAAAATCAATTAAGTCAATAAGTGTCTTGTAAACAACGTTCAATAGCCATTATTTTCATTGTATTTTTACTATAATGGGATTGATTTCAGTATGTTACTACACGTTTTTCAGCCGCTGTAAAGATTATAATTTTAATTAGTCTTTAACTTTTTTTTAATTTTGTATGAAGCCAATTTCTCCCTCCTACCAATACCAAATTCTAGAATCGCTACTGTTTATTGTAATATGATGCCACACTAGACCTAAGATATCATTGGAGATGTGTTGTGGAACTGTATACAAAAGTAGTCTATATTTTAACAAGAGTATCAAGTAACTAAGATTTTCTTTTTCAACGAATCGGCAGTATTTATTCTCAACAGTCGTTTATTGATATAACAGGCAGACATTAATATTGGTAGACTCCAGTTTTTTTCCATAAATGCTTTTCGTTTTTGTATTGGTTATTTTCAGATTGTTGTAGATGTCGTTGTCTGTTCTGAACGCTAATTGATTGTCGTATTTTGCAAATGTTTTAGCTAGAGGTACCTAAATGTGCCTCTCATCGGAGATAGTACAGACGATGGGAGGCCATAATCATCAACGTCATTTAGCGAGTTTGTTACGGCTGTCGCAATAGGCCTACTTTTGTTAAATTCCTTTTGGAAATAGGTGATATTTTGTTTCGTATTGTAGTGAATACAAAGTACGTAATTGATTTAATTGTTTAAAACGCACGATCACTGTAAGCGATGTGCCATTGTATACGATGTCATATTATTTTACATTAGAAATTATAGCTGGAGAAATGTGGAGGGTATTTTTGTCACTATAACCGGTAGACCGATATATGCGACTTCTACTGTAATTGTGAAAAATCTTATAAATTTAATTTTCGAAGGTTGGCAGGTATGACGTGAAAAATCGTAAATATTTAATTTCGAAGGTTGGCAGGTATGAGATTATTATGTGTTGGTACGGAGTAACACAATGAATGGGTAAACCCAATAAAACGGAGGAGAAGCGGTACAAATAAGATTTGCTGTGCATGTGTAGGCGGTAACTGGAGCAGTAATGGATATAAATGCGTTTTGCATTGCAGCAGCGAGTCCGCGGCCAAATGTACTGCAGGAATTATTGCCAGATTGTCGTCGTCGCCGTCGCCGTCGCCGTCGTACACGGTCTGATTACGGAGGCTTTGGCGAGGGGCGGGGAGGGGACATATTGTTGCCAGAACGCGAGTCTCAAGAAACACCGAAAAGAAATTAACGCAAATGCAGGGGGAAATGTAACAGACACAGATAAAGGAACAATTAATTACGAACACGATATAAAAAAAAAAAAACAATCTAAAGTCTACGACTATAAGTAAACAAAATAAGCGTTGCCTATCTTCTGAACCAACAAAATAAGTATTTACAAAACCAGCGTAGACAGTATGGCAACATACGGTTCTGAATTACAGAAAAATAATAAAGTGATGTTTCCAGACCACAGACTCTGATAGTGAACTGCTGGCGTATTTGTGACTCGGTACCAAGTGACGGTAACCGACACACGTTGGAACACATATGGGATTCAATGTGAAACGGTAGATACCATACATATGATTTATAATAAAATTTTAAAGAAAGAGAAGGAGGAGGAGGAGGAAGTAGCACAGTAAGATTAAAACGAAAAGAAGAAGTGGAACAAAAGAAGAAGAAAAAAGGAATATCACAATAAGTTGTGACTAATGATAATGTGATGTATTTGTAATATACACACACCTATTGCTTACCGATGGTACCTATAATCTCAATCTTCTATTGTAGTGTATTCATTGTTCATAACCTAAAGATACCATACATATGATTTACAATAAAGTTTTAATTACTCACATTCTTAATTTCGATCGATTTCGGTCGTAGACCATCGTCAGTACATATACACTGCGCACTCGCGGTCACGATATTGTGAAACAGTTAGTATTTACAAAAGAACGTAAACAGTGATTATATTGATCGTCAAACGTACGCTTGTGTCCAAAGTTTCTTGAGAACTGGTTTTGTTGCGGAGTGTTTATGTATACATTGAGCTCTATATATTATACTAGCAAAATACCCGTGCTTCGCTACGGAGTTTCACGTTGTACGTAATTGTACAATTATTGCTCGCTTAATAGTATAGGATAAGATAGATTGTACAAATTCTCAACTCTTAGTTTGTTTATTTACATTCATAGCAACAGCTATTTATTATTTATTTCGAGAAAATCGTTAGAGCCGTTTCCGAGAAAAAAAGGACATACATTTATTAATTAATTGAACTTCGAAATTTTCTCGACTATAAGAACCTGCAAACAACGAAGTTTTTTTCAATTTAAAACAATGATTAAAAACTCAGGACTAAATGTATTCGGGGTTTCCAGTAAACTGAGATGTCAATCACTTCATTTATAAAGTATGCAATTGCCGCGATAAATTTCAGTATTTGGTTTTTTGCCCCTTAGGAGTGAAAGTTTTTAAAACCGTTTCTTAGCGAGCACCTAAGACCTATGATGAAGCTATGTTCAAAGTTTCATTGATATCCATTCAGTGGTTTCAGAGATATCGTGATCAGAGATATCGTGATCAGTGAGTGAGTCAGTGGTATTTGGCTTATATAGATATCTATATCTAGCCGATTTACCCAGCGTTGCTCGGGTTTATAATTTATTCATAGGCTCATAGGCACCTATTCTTGTTCTAACGTTATATTACTTGTATATTGTATAATCTTCCTTATATTGTTACGTTCGCATTCTCACTGGAGGAATACTCTGTAGCGCACCTGTTTAAGAACATGTCATAAACTGTATTCTTATATCTGGAGAAGAATTCTGTTGCGCGTGATGCTCCTGCTCGATTTCTAACTCTGGGAGAGGGCGAACAGCTAAATTAGTTTTCAATAAAATGTCTACAGTACTTGCACGCGCTGCGTATTTAACTGTCGTTTTATAATTCATTGTGTTAATGTTGAAATAAGGCATTTGTTAAATTAGTGTCTCCTAAACTTATTCTAACAATACAATACCTCTATAGATTTCAGCTTATCAATTTTTAAATTCAAACTGAAGCAAGTGCATTTATATTGTCTGAACACTATGATCTGAATACATTCGCTATCAAAACTTTTTTTTATACTCGCTTATAACTTACTTCGATCTTAACTTATCCACTTTTAAATTCAAACTGAAACAACTCTGAATTCACACACTATTAAGAAATTTCTTAAGATGCATACACCACCTTTGATATCATAACCTATATCTTTATTTATAAGAACCGTGGACTCTGGCCCCGCCGTCTTTCGCGGGATCCGACCTAAGATTCCCCGGGTTCCGTGGATGAACTCCGGGGAAGGCCCGTCGGACGACTCCCGCGCTATTTCCTACGCGGGAGACTTCCACCGATGCTATGGTAACAAGAATCTATTCTATTGGGTTGCCATAGTAACCAGATCCAATAGTTGTTTAAGACCCAAAGGACCCCCCCAAAGGATCGTATCGAAAAAACACTTGTCCTTTGTTGGTTCTCCCGTTGCGTAAAATATTTGTGCCAAGTTTGGCTTAAATCGGTCCAGTGGTTTAGGAGGAGATGTGGAAGACCCCAAAGGACCCCATCGAAAAAATACCTATCCTATGTTGGTTCCCCCGTCGCGTAAAATATTTGTGTTAAGTTTGGTTGAAATCGGTCCAGTGGTTTAGGAGGAGATGTATAAGACCCCAAAGAACCCCCCAAAGGACCCAATCGAAAAAACACCTATCCTATGTTGGTACTCCCGTTGCGTAAAATATTTGTGCCAAGTTTGGTTGCAATCGGTCCAGTGGTTTAGGAGGAGATGTGGAAGACCCCAAAGAACCCCCCAAAGGACCCCATCGAAAAAAGCACCTATCCTGTGTTGGTTCTCCCGTCGCGTAAAATATTTGTGCCAAGTTTGGTTGAAATCGGTCCAGTGGTTTAGGAGGAGATGTGGAACATACATACAATGGGGGGGGGGTTGCCCTTTAGGAGTGAAAGTTTTTAAAACCGTTTCTTAGTGAGCATCTACGACCGCATAAGAATATACCTTCAAATTTTGAGATCATTATCTTCAGTAGTTTTTGCTCTACGTTGATTCTCTCTCAGTCAGGACAAAGCCGCTTATATATATAGAGATCTGCTGATTACTGTATGTTGATTTTAATTTTGCAGCAATATCTCAAATGTGATACAATTTTTGAAGTCCGCCATGATGGTCAATAGATTTTCATGGCCGTCTTCTTTTACATGTCTGTATATTCGGTAATGTTCATATAAATTAGATCTTATTTCATCACTGCATGTTTTTCAATACGGTTAAATGTTGCTGTATTAGACTATATTCACAAGACTGTTGTTTTATGTGTTTGGCTACTGTTGAGTTCGGATTTGAGTGTTGAGAATGTTTGATGTGTTCAATATATCTGTGTTTAAGGGATCTTGAAGTGAATCCTACGTATTTTTTGTTGCACCGCACATTATGTTCTGTCGAGTTAGCAGGCTGACATTGATACTGGTAAACTCCAGCTTTTTCATAAATGCTTTTCTTTTTTGTATTGCTTATTTTCAGATTGTTGTAGATGTCGTTGTTTGTTCTGAACGCTAATTAATAGTCGTATTTTGTAAATGTTCTAGCTAGAGGTACCTAAATGTACCTCACATCGGAGGTAGTACAGACGATGGGAGGCCATCATCATCAACATCGTCATTTAGCGATTTTGTTACTGCTGTCGCATCCCAGCTTCCATCGACGCCGATTCTAAAAAGTCCTCTTGCACTCATGGCTTCTTTTCTCCACCAGTGGTCTAGGCCTTCCTTTTTTCCTTCTTTGTCCGAAGCTTGACATTCGCTTAAGCGTGGGCGGCTCTATTAGAAGGCCGGACATTAAACGTGGCAACACTGGAACCAGCTGATATTTGAGGCCGACTAGACGATCTCTTAATTTATGTATTTTAATAATCAAATCGCGTCATTTTTAATTGCCACTTAAAAAGCTGTTTTGTAATTCTCCATTTTTTGCAACTTAAAACTTAATTACGTAAAATACTGTTACATTATTTAAAAAATATAATAATTAACTCATTCATATGATACGAAATCAATAACTCGAACAAAATTAATTCATTAGGCCTAACACTAATTCACAAATTTCTTCAACTTAAACGTATAGTACTAAGTGCGCACAGACATATAATTTAGATTTAGCTGTAAATAGGCCTACTCATGATTTTAGTAATGCTATGAAACTAAATCAAAATATAACGTGTTCACTTTAGCTATTTTATTACACTATGCTTATAGGCCTCAGACGCAACGTTACCACGTCTATGTGACATAGACCTGACATAGAGTCATATAAACCTGAGGATACTCATTGTAATATGAGTGAAACGTTGTCATACAAGACATTTTTGACGCCGTCCATACCGGAAGAGGATTCCGAAAACATAATAATGGACTCCGGCCGCGGAAGCACACGATCGATAGTTGTTTAAGTGTCACAACAACAATGCTACTACATCGTGGAGTTAAAAAATATTTACTACTGATAACGGTCGCGCACTGTTTGGCGATTTTAACAGTTCAAGTGGAGACAGTATTGTACGTTACCACGGGTCTGGCTTTCACGGCCAGTCTTTAAAGACAATGAACGTTATACAGATAAACTGGCGGGAACGATGCAATACAATAACTCTTCGTTTCCTGGACACAATGAATCTGGTCGCAAACGAGCAGACGGTGAATCAGGTGCCGGCGAGAATTAATTCGGCGGCGCGCGCTCGCACGCTGTCTGTGTAATGTACGAGGTCTCTAACTAGCTGAGAGCGTAATACTATACTACAGGTATAGTAACATACGGTGTATACAGCAATACACACAGACACACACGTATAGTGTGGTGTTATATTTGTATTTATAACCTCCTGCTGTATTATCGCTAACATACTGGTACACGTGTACTGAACTATAAAACTGTTTCCTCTAAATGAAATAAATGTATGTACCTACATTTTCCTGGTATCTATGAACGTAGCAATATTTTTTGTCTAGGAGTAAATTTTATATTACTAAATTTATCCAGTATGTATTTTGTAGGTAGACTATATCTTCTTTATTAAGACCGTCTACGACTGGTTTCAACTGGACTCTCTCCATTTTGTAGGTCCTCTGCGTCTGTCTATAACTTCTCTGTTTCTGATGTCGTCAACCATTCCAATCTTTCTTCTTTCCCGTCCTCTCTTTCACTTTCCGCATTTCCCTCAATCATCATCATCAGCATCTTCAAGGATTTAACCAAGAATGGTTTGTTCCGGTCTCAAATAGGCAAAGATTAGAGCTGGTCACTCCAGCGCTTCCTCGGACGTCCCACACCTCTCCGTCCCCTCGGCAAAAATGTTCCTTGATCCGTCCGGCTAGTCCTTATTTGAGGCAATTTAATAGTGAATATGTCCCCTGGATATGTTACTAGCATATCGCAGGGTATGGTGGGGCTGCCACCTTCAGGCTTAACGTTCAGCCCGGTTTTCTGTCTGGGTGTTTTCCCATAAACTGGTTGTCTGACCAGACTAAAGAGACCAGTTTTCCCCGTTGAGATATCCATAAGGATCTTTAATGTGGTGGTTTCTCCTTGCCTCCCACATCCTACGTCGTTGACCAATGGAAGGTCATCCTTCTTTAGGGGCAATTTCTTACCCCAAGGGCAAGAGTGTGCCGTAAGCTCTACTTGACAATGACAGTGTCTTTTCTGCCTTCAAAGAACCTCCAGCCTTTCTCTTCCTGGGTCAACTCACTCACCCGTGTCCTACACGTTTATAGTTCCAAACTTGTATGGACAGTCCTGAATCTGACATTCTTTCTAAGTGTTGTTCTTTCCACCGTTGTTTATTATCTTTTAATCGTTCATTCAAGTTAAGACCTTGTAACATTATTCTCTAGACATATTTAATGGATATTTTGAACGTTTCGTCTAAAATTTTTAAGAAATTATCACAGTTTTAATTAATTTATACTTGCTCGTTTAATAAATACGTAAAACTGTTCACGTTATTTTGCGAATGTTCATTTTCTGGGACATATTTTATTATTTTATCATGCTAATGTGAAAATTTGTGAGCTTAATTTATTGACTGTATACAAATTTTTGTATTGCAGAGATATCTTCCTTTTTTTTTAATAATATTTGGAACAGTGAACACATTGATTTTGTAATCACCGTTAAGCTTACAATCCGAGGCATAATTGGGACTCGTTTTATTCGAAATGATGTAAATATTAAGAAGTGATTTTTTAAAATTATTTGATATATTGTGACGGCAGCGGTATGCGAACATCTGCTCTCCGGTACCAGCGGTGGACACAGCGAGCCAATCCAACAACGTGCTCGGAGCGAGCCAACCAGCGATCCCGGTTAGTCAATAAAACCCGGGCCGTCTCCTCTCCTCTCTCGGACGACATCGGGGCGGAGTCAGCCGGAAGGAACAGCCGAAGAATAGAACCGCCGCCGTTCTTGCGTCTTCGCACTCCCGTTCCGCGCCAGCGATGGATTTCGCTGGGCCGGCAGCCGACTCTACAACCGGTGCCGAAAGAAGAGGACGACTGCAGTACGCCACGATCAGCGGGCGCAGCCGCCGAACATCTCAGCGCGGCACGACCAACATCACCGTTCTCGCCACTCGGTCCTTTTTAGGGCCACCAAAAACGATAGTGTGTACGATTGGCGCCAGTTGTCATGCGGCAAGCCTTTTGTCCGGTGACAATATAAAAACGAATATTATCTTATAACATAGACTATATTGTTTTTAATAAAATAAAACCTTAAACTAAGTCCAAGGTTCACAATAAAAAAGGAATTTACAAAACAGAATGCAATAAATGTCCGGATTTGCAAAGAACAAAAAAAAAAAGACGTGGCATATTTACGTAGGCCAGACGAAGAAAAAACTATTTGACAGATTCCTTCAACATCGCAGTGCATTTTTAAACTGAATATTTACAAATCTAATTTAGCCACGCATTATCGAAATAATAACCACAAATTTCCAGACATTCAAAGCGTCAAATTAATTAAAAGCGTACAAAATTGTAACAAAATGAATATACGGGAAAATCTTAATATTTACAAACACAATAATAATAATAATAATTCATTAATTAAAGAACAAATTCAAATAAAAACAAAACATGTTGTTTTGTTTAAAATTATACATTTATTAAAATAATGAAAAGTGAAACATTCAATATTTTAATAATCAGCTGACTACGTAAACATTACAACAATCGGTAATTTAATTCGAAATAATATCGATTATTCGTCAATTTTATATAATAATCAATACAAATCGTTTACTCGTTAATTCATATAAAACCCTCTGAAGATACAGAGTAATTCTGTGGAACGGGCGTCAGGTGAAAAACCAATAATATAATTCAATCAATGTTACTTGCGGAAGTATTTATAATTTTAAGAAGTATTCATAATATAGAAATACAAGCAACGACGTTGTGAATAAGTTGCATAAGTTCAACCTTATGTGCGGGACCATCAGGCGAACCCTTAAGTTAGCAAGTAAAGGAATACGCTTAAATACTACAAGGTCACTCCCACACTTCCCTAATCTACCTTTCCTTATCTTTACCTTTCATTACCTTTACTTTTTAGGAAGGTGACTCTTCCCACACTGCTTTATGGTTCTGAGAATTGGCTTTTAACGAAAGGCATACCCTTCATGATCATGGAAGAAACACAGATATACCGCAGGAACTGAATATTATATAAGTATACTCGATAGGATAGTCCAGTATCGGTTGAATTGGTGGCAACATCTTTGTCGAATGGATGACTGCCGCATCCCCAAACAACTGTGGAACTATTAGCCGAAGGGACGGAGAGGTGTGGGACGTCCGAGGAAGTGCTGGAGTGACCAGCTGTAGACTTCGCCTGTTTGAGACCTGAACAAACCGTCCTTAGTTTAATCCTTGCAGATGATGATGATGGTGGTGACAGAAAACCTGCCGAAGAAATATTGAAGAGGTACGTACAAAATAAAGATATCGAGGAAAGACAAATGACTACATAGAATGGACAATTACATAGCATTAGCGTGCATTTCCCTGTTACACAAGTCATACACCAATGATGACAGTGTGGCAACAGTTTCGTTTAGAAATGTGTTACTATTATTTAGTAACTATTGCTGCGATGATAATAATTGTGTGTGTGTGTGTGTGTGTGTGTGTGTGTGTGTGTGTGTGTGTGTGTGTGTGTGTGTGTGTGTGTGTGTGTGTGTGTGTGACTCGCGAATTGAGCCAGGCGGAGACCGCATAATCTTGGGTTTCTGAATTCCCGGCGTTTCATAGTTAAGCTCAGAGATTTCTCCGCTAAGATTCCATATTAATGTTTGGCGTCCCGAGACTATCCCGTTTGTATTACGTCTGAGTATTATCTACGCTTGTGCTTATCTTACGTAACACGTATTGCTACACAAGCATACAGAAATGTGTAATGGGCAGTACATGCCTCCCCCCCCCCACACACACACACACACATAACAAAACTACAGATGGGAAAATCGTTTGACCCTAGAAATTATTACTGAACGATCGAAGGGATTTCTCAGTTTTGACTGGACCGTTCAAAAGCACATTAAGTCCAGTAATATACTACGCATCAGAGAGTAAGCCGGATACAGCAAAAACTCAAAGAAAACGACAAACTGTAGAAATGACTACATTCCGGATGACACTAGGAAAGACAAGATACTACGATAAGTTGCCAAAAAATAGTATAAGAGAAACGTGTAATGTAACAGATATTAATGGCGGAAAGAAGAAGGATATGAAATGAACACATAAATATCAATAACGTATGACACAAGGGTAGTGAAAAAGGCAAGAGACAACCAACCAAATACCAAGAGGAGCATTGGTCGGCCAAGGAAGAGGTTGAGTTACAGCGTGTATAACCATTGTTATAGAACAGGACAGAAGAAGAAGAAGAAGAAGAAGAAGAAGAAGAAGAAGAAGAAGAAGAAGAAGAAGAAGAAGAAGAAGAAGAAGAAGAAGAAGAAGAAGAAGAAGAAGAAGAAGAAGAAGAAGAAGAAGAAGAAGAAGAAGAAGAAGAAGAAGAAGAAGAAGAAGAAGAAGAAGAAGA
The DNA here is from genome assembly GCA_034769895.1 of Magicicada septendecula. Classification (NCBI taxonomy): domain Eukaryota; kingdom Metazoa; phylum Arthropoda; class Insecta; order Hemiptera; family Cicadidae; genus Magicicada; species Magicicada septendecula. The sequence goes on along the minus strand of CM068371.1, from coordinate 18,341,960 downwards.
AGAAGAAGAAGAAGAAGAAGAAGAAGAAGAAGAAGAAGAAGAAGAAGAAATAGAGGGGTACGAAGTAAAAATGTTGGGGGGGCAAAATTGTGGTTTTGAACCCTGAAGCTGCCGTAACTGGCGAAACAATTGTCGGTCCTAATAAATAGTACCTGTAGATGTAAACCAGGTGTTTATTTATTTAAAAAAAATATTATTAAGATGTTGGACCACGTGCCGAGCGATCATTCGATCAGTGTAATTTTTGTTATAATTTCTTGAGGCAAATAATGGCAAGCCTGTGTAGCAAAATCTATAGGAATCGCAGAAAGTGACACTATAAGGGATACTGCATGAAATTGTATACAAACTACATCTTATACATCTCTGTGTGCAAGCGAAACGTCAGTAAAAAGGAAGAAAACAAATTTTAAGCTGCTTGAAATTCAAACTGAAATTTTTGACGAAGTAGACAAAGATACAGCCTATTACGTCGGAAACGATGTGGAGCCATTAAACGAGAATAGAAACGGAATCTTTCCACACAAAGATTGAGGACAATAGGAGCAGGGAGATTAGATAGAGACAGCAGCAGCAGGAAGATAAGGAACAACAGGAACACGAAAATTACGGACAACAGGAACAGGTAGATTAGGGACAACAGCAGCAGGAAGATTAGGTAGAGACAATAGGAGCAGGAATATTACGGACAACAGGAGAAGATGAGGCAAACAACAGACTCAGCCTATTGGCAAGAGAAATTTTGGCAGACCGAGGCGGAGATGGGGTTTTGGGCTTGAGCTTAATTCTTTAAATGAAGAAGACAATGATTATTTAATACTCATTGGCAATGTACGTGCGTGCGCGCGTTTGTGTGTGAAAATTGTTCATAAGATAACGTTGAATCATTTTTTTGCTTTATTAAGCTTATCTGTTACGTTCCCAACTCAATTTGAGAGATTTTGTAAAACAAAACGTTCAATCTGTTTATATCTCAAGTGAAACGAAAGTAGGCCTAAATAATAAAATGTCGTGTTCCGTTTCTATATCTCGCACATGGTTCTCCGCAGATTTAAGACAACGAGACGAGTAAGGCTAGGTTAGAAGGGTGGCGGTGTGTAGTCATTATATTTTATGCACGCACCGCCCTTGACTACAACTACACAGGGGTGGAACACTACTTATAGATCACAACAAAATATGAGTCATTTTACGCCACGCTCGTATCTCTCACCTTGCTGCCGTTTTCCCAACGTACGTAACTCTTTCTGCTTTCGCGCGTATAAAGAAATTTTGCGTTTCAGTTTAGCGGAGAAAAAGAAGAACAAAATAAAAAATAATATCGGCGTAAATGGGACGGTGGCGGCGAATTCCGTTTCCGCTTACCATGCGGGCTTCCGGGCCCGCGTTAACACTTCTATATCCGCTGCACATAAACTAGCATCAAACCTGCGGCGACGACGCGTTTGTGCAATAAATACAGAAGGCAGTTATGTAACGACGAAAGTTATTACAATCGTAAAGCGTTATTGCTATTGTTCGTATTCGTGATCAGGCAACCGTAGAACTACACGTTTTAATAGTGTTTAACTTATTGTACTCATTTTTTACACTGGATTTTAACAGAAATACAGTAATACATTGTTGTGTCCCAAGGCCTCTAAACTCATTACAAATTATAAAGTTTCGGACATTAGTCATCGAAAGTTAAAACTAAGAACACGACGTTTCGATCTCTATAGAATCAGAGGCCGTCTCAGGCGAACAAAAAATTAATACAAAGATAAATCTATCACTAACAAATAGATATGTTACGACGGTCTCCTTGATCGTCGCACGGTGCAGTGGAAAACAAAATACGCAAGACACCAATTAAGTCACTAATCACCACCTTTAATTATCACAATTAAACAGTTTGTAATCAACAAGATAGTCTCTTACAACAAATCAAATAAAAATTGTTCACACGCAGTAAAATGTCAGCTAATATAAAACATAATTGTGTTACATTTGTCCCGCACGATTATAAAATCACATAACAAATCGCCACAATAATTACTTTTCACTAATAACCACTTGAACGCACAGAGTAAACGCTCGACAATAATTGAACTAAAATACTACGAACTGCATTCCAATAAATCGCAACTCAAACTGACTGAGCGTCGCTGAGTACTTGTATCTATACCACGCCGAAAATCCAGAACATTCCACATACTACGCATTAGCTCTACACCACGACGTAATCGATTGCGGCCTTGACACAGTCCGCGCGGCTGGCGGCGTCTAGAAAAGTCTCGGGACTGCATGTTGAAATCACGTACACACACAACATTACAGCCGGATTCCTCTGGAACATTCGACAAGCACGTAGATTGTTGTGTAATGTCGTAAGAATATAGTCAAAGCTCCAAATTTTAGTTAAACAAATATAGTGCTTTGTTTTGCTGTATCTGTCACTAACAAATGTACAAATTAACTAATTATTAATGTAACAAATTATTAAATTGAAAAGAAACGTAGCTGATGATGAATAGCAACCGACCTAACAGGCTGGTTTCTTTTCAATTTAATGATGTTGACACCGGCCGCCCCGTGAGCTTACGATATATAATAATTGTATTAGACAGTTTGTAGTGTAAGCCTACACAAACGTTGTAATTTGTAAGCTTGTGTATCAGAGGCTACGAGGCCCACAGGTCAGCAGATGGGACTTGAACAAGAGTGTAGCTTATATTATAAGTTTTCAGTGAAGGGTTTGTGAGGACCGGTCAAAAATATAACACAAGTTTAACTAATGTGTGTCGACGTTTCGACAATGTTTATTGTCACCATCAGGACCTGTGTATGAATACCAAAGAAATGTCAAACACAACAGAACAATTATTTGGGTGAACGTGTTCATGACTACATTGAACTATCTCAACTCCTTCACATATACAGTGATACATACATTCGCACGCACACGCGTGTGCGCACACACACTCACATTCACGAACACGTTCACCCAAATAATTGTTCTGTTGTGTTTGACATTTCTTTGGTATTCATACAAATGTCCTGATTCGTGTGTAATTCAACATTGTCGAAGCGTCGACACAAGTAAGTTAAAATTTGTGTTACATTTTTGACCGATCCTCACAAACGCTTCACTGAAAAATTCATTGATTGACGGTCACTACGAATTTAAAGATTTATATTATATGAAAAATATTGTCCTAATTTCACCCGACTCTATTTTGCCCGTCCGGACATAGTGATTGGTGTATTTATTGATGTTCGTCCACGTATGATTTCTAAAACCGCGACACTAGTTTTTGGCATGAACGATATGAATGAGTAAGTAAGCCAGGAACGCACCCCCAAAATGTTTGTATACATAAATATCTGGAAATAAATAAAGCCATACGCACAGCGACAAGGGCGGATGAGACGAAATAAAAAGGAAAGAAAGAAGTAGATAATAAAGAGTAATATTTGGCTATTATTCTTCGCTTTAGCACAGAGAGCGCAAAAAGCTTTCCGGCGTAAATATTTTAAGAAAACTACATGAAAAACAAACTGTCGTTGTTTTCTTTCTTTTTCTTTCTTCAACTTTGCTTTTGGAAGGAAGCAGTTCACTTAGTTAGTTACGTGTGGATTATTACACGTGCCGGTGCGGCCCAGTACGGGTTCGGCAGTGTGCCAGTTCCCCGTCCCCCCAAGCCAAAAAACTTGGCCCTCAAAACTTTTCAGTCTTCGGATTGCCAACGTCACGAGCATTCTTGTTGTAAGAAATTTATATAGGAAACAAATCATAAGGCGCACAAACTTGAGCTATATCCTACTTGGCACTCGTCTCCTCTTCTCTTATCAGTTTTCCCTCTCGATATATATAACTCTCCCCCCCCCCAACCCACCAAATCGACGATAGTTTCCAACCACTCCTTCCTTTCTCACTTTGGCGATTTGTACACGCACTAGAACCGGTCTGAGCGAGAAGTCGTGTACCGTACTACAGGTAATGTGGCTAGCGCTACGTCTCTCCAGCGTGAACGTATACGAAACCGTGACCGAGCAACGCTTATCAGTCGCAATCATTGGTCATAGATAGCAGGGGTCAAGCCCGCAGCAACCCGGCCGATGCTGTGTGCAGTTTTTAAATACATCGTCAAAATACTTCAAATATTATAACATTTTACTAAATAACTAAGCAAGAAATAAGTTCAGTAAAATGTTGTTAACATTTTGTGCAAGTTTAAAACATTTACGTGGTTAATGTGCTCGTTCGTCTGGCTGCCTTGAGTGAATCACGATTTTCACTGGCATCACCCTAAAGCGAAGATTTCTATTCCCACCGTGCGCTCAGCTTTGACTCCTCCCGTTTTCAAAAATGAACTTTGTAAAATCAAAGTACTGGGCTAACTTGTCAGACGAACACTTGAAATCCATTCTAGTGATAGGAGCATCAAAATTTTACCCAAAATAAACAGACATTAGACTACAGTATATGTCAGAAGCAACTCCACACATCCCGTACGTAAGAAATATCTTTGAATGTTATTTTTTCCCTACTTTCATTAGCATTATTTTGAATAAATGGATTTGTTTTCTTTGTATAAGTCTGCTTAATTTTTATTTAAGTGCCTATTTTATTGACTTGATTATTTCGTAAACTTAAAAAGAAAATAAGTTCTATATATAATATATATATATATTACATTTAATATTTATAAATAAATTTACTTCAAGATATACCTTTTTTTCCTTATTAGGAACATGTTTCGGGTACTATCTTGTACCCATCCTCAGCCTTCCGCTTTTTTGTCTGGTGAAGTTCATATGTGTTGTTGGTTGACTATTATTATTGTGGCTTCCTGTTGGCTTCTGGTATTTCAAATTGGTTTTATTGTGTGTGATTGTGTTGTATGTGTTAGTTTTTTGTGTATTTTCAATGTTGAGTGCTTTGAATATTGTGTCATGTTTTGTATTGATTTGTATTTGTTCAGGTATTAGTTTGTTTTCTGTTTTATGTTTGTATATTTGTAAATTTTCCCAAATGTTCATTATGGTGCCTTTGTGTGGTATATGTTTTATTAGTGTTACATTGGTTATGTCTGGGAATTCATGACCTGTGTTTATTGCATGTGTGGCTAAATTGGATGTATATATTTCTGGTTTTTTGTATGCATTTAGGTGTTCAAAATAACGTTTTTTCAGCTGTTTTTATATGTATATTGTAACACTTACAAATTAATATATATTATGTTGTTGGGTTCGTTTAAAACCTTTATGCTCTTCAATGTTTCGCTCCGCTGTGGGTAGTGTCGATTGGTAACAAGCCGCTGTTCGACTATTTTAAGCCCCACTTTTGCGAGCGCCAAAATAACGTACAAGACCTGTTAACTGTAGTTACAAATAAAGAAAGAAAAATTTTATGTTTGTTTGTTGTGTATATAATTTAGAATTAATCCTGGTTTTATGTTTTATTTAAATTTTTAAAATTCTGTAAGGTACTTTTGGTTTAATTTGCACTTCTGGTAGAGTTTAACAAAATCTGGAGTTAATCAGATTATCTCCTTTCAGCAATCGATTAATGATCTTCAGTGCTGCTCCAGTATCTCACCTTTCGTTAATAATTCTCGTCTTCCAGGAAGTCTCGTGGTTAATTAAACACTTAAAGTAAAATGTGAAATAATTTTATAATTCACACAATTGAAATAAATTGATTTATTGACAATTATTAATAATAATCGATTTTAAATCGATTTAGAGCAATTGTTCGACTCCTTCACAGGGATATATCGATATGTGAATACAGGTTAAAATTTTATATAATTATTAAAAAAGGTTCTTTCAACGATTATTTTATAATAGTCAGAGAAGGGCAGGCCTATAAAGTATAACATTTACAAGAAATAATCTTAAATAATTAATATTTAACAATTGTGAATAATATATATAATGTTTAATATATTTGAATTATCAAACCAATGCTGCAGGCTATTAGATCAGTCAAAGGTTGTAGTGCATCACGGGACCATCATGGCGGCTAGCTGAATTGATGAGGTTATACGTAATATTGTCACAGGAAAATCTCACAATAAATTCACCTTTATAATTGTTTTAAAGATCTCCGAAATTGTGTATACTGTCTAGTATATTGTTTGAGGTATTCTGGATGAGTGTTCAGTGTCCACTGGTGTTAATTGTTTTCTATTAGATGTTCACTTTATGTCTGTTCGGGACGACGAATTGTTAATCTGTTGTAGAGTGAATTATTAATATTATGTAGTTTCAATGTTTTAAATCACTTGTATTATGTGGTGTATTGTTCGTTTTCACTGTTGTCGTGGAGTATTTCAATAGTTTTAACTCGAAAAGTGTTAATTTATGTAACTCCCGTTTTCCACTGATTTTAGGCTTAACCTTTTATAACATCTTAACTTGTGTTATAACGTAGGGAACCCGCGTTAATTGGTTATGCCAATTATACAGGCTGCCTTTCGTTGTGACGAGCTGAAAATTAATCACAACAAATAAAACAATTCTTATATCAGGATATTGGGAAGGGGAGACTGTTGATTTATGCACTCAGTTTACTCGGTACTCAGATGACATCTCTTTATTACATTATGAGATAAAGTTCTCTATTTAAAGTTCTCAACATATATAGTTTACAGTATAATTATATATATATTACTCTTTCATAAGGGCCTTCAAAATATGATGTACATCTATTTAATTTATTCCGCGGATCCGGGATTGAATATATATTAAGTTAATAATGGTCACCTTGCCATATACAATATTGAAAATTGAGCCATTTGAAGAATGGACTTTATTAATCTTTCAAAACAAGAAAACTTTTAGTTTAAACATTTACTCTTTTGCTATAACCAGTGTTATTAGATTACAGACCACATGTTACATATAATGTCTGTCTTTTAAAGTCTTAAAAGTGGTGAGTTACATTGTCTTTTGCGGGTAATAATTTTAGTAACTCATAACCATGGAAGACAAGCCTCCATGTCACCTGGTTTTCAGTATTTACTGCAGAATTGGTTCTTCGGTCCTCGTGCGTTTCCTGAAGGTCTGTCGTTGCCGTAGTATCCGGTGACGGTGAAGTTCCTGAAGTCTGTTATATCATTCGGGCTGAAGTACTCTCATCTTAGGCGACTGTAGTAATTCTTGTAGGATACTCTCATCTTAGACGACTGTTGTAATTCTTGTAGTTATAATAAATAAATAGAAAGTTTGTTTCACAGTAATACACTTCACATGATTATAGATTAGTTGAATATCACCTTCATGTTTGTAGTAATGTATGAATTACATAGTTTGTTATTTATTCATTGAGAGAGAGATGTCATCGCCGCACAAATTTAGTTATTTAAATATTCATTGAACCAACCATTCACATAATTATACACGCGTCACGAAACAACGCTGTACGCAGCTTACGGCGTGAGCGCTCCATTGCAAGTGGGCAAAAATAGTTAGGGGGAGAGATGTAATCTCGCGACAATTACTAGTCAACATAAAAGTAGTTCCATGTTTCTAATTTAATTAAAGGACTAAAGTTTGATTAAATAATTAAATAGAGATATTCTTAGTTACAGACGTTATCAAAGTACATTACAGTGGTCTTATTTAATTATTTAAATAATAACAAAATTTACAATTATATTTAGTTTGTTTAGGGGTCAGAAAACAAGTTAATTCTGGTCAGTGCCTGTATATGCAGGATTAATTAACAAGCTTTACCCTTTCTGTACAATTGTATTCCCTTTTATTTTATTATTAGACTTTTTATTAAATATTATTATTATTTAATGATAGCAATAAGATTTAGTTTAAAATGTGAGATTTTATTAAAATTTTAAAATTTCTCAGCTTATACATTAACAATTTAATTAATTAACATATTTTTATTAATGAAATCGTCACATACTCCGCCGCTTAAGACACAGCCTCCGGCTTATTTGTTAGGATAGTACCGGGAGTATGTTTGGGGGATTTCCGTGTGAAATTTCTCTCACCCGTTTTTCTCTGTATGTAATTACGAGTTGCACAAGTCAGTCTCGACTTGCTTATTCTTACTATCTACATATCATACTTTACAGACTAATTCTAATACTACATACAATTCACGCATTATAAAACATATTGTAAACATTCTAAATTTTCTTAACTCTACTACTTATGACTACTACCGGGTTTTTCTTTAGATGCGAGTTATTCTAGTTATAGAATTTCTCATTAAGTAATTGGTTACTTAATTATTCCTCATATTTGATGTCAGCTGACTTCTTACTTTGCTCTACTTTCGATGAATAGGATTCAAGGTTGATCAGGCCTCGTACCTATTTACACGATTAGGTAGTCAAATGTTACTCAAGTACTCTTTTGCATTTGAGTACCAGACGTATACCTTTTTTTTTTTTTACATTTATTTAACTTGTACTCTACCATTTCCTTCTTCGTGATAACGTTTTATCTGCGAAATATGTGTCCTTCGTACATATTTTTGAGTAGAGGGTTCGTACAGGGCTACGGTTACTGGAGTTAAATATTTGTGAATTTGATAAGGACCGCACCATCGGTATGATAGCTTGGAAGTGGTCTTATCGATTGCACTACTCGTAGGGTGTGTTTTACACATAACTAAGTCACCAATTTGGTACTTTACTTCATTATTATTATTATTTCGCTCGTGATATTTCCTTGATTTCGCTAAGTTTGTTCGTAAATTAGCGCGCGCTTCATTCCATATTTTCCTAATATTTTTATCCCTAATTTCAAGGGGTAACAATTCATGTATTTTCCACTTAGTGGATAATGGGTGGTTAGGTTTATACTTGAACAATAATTCGAATGGGGTAGACTTATGTCCTTCATGATATGCTGAATTAAAGGCGAACTGTATCCAGGATAGGTTCTGGTCCCAAGAAGTATGATCGTTAGCATGGTAGGCTATTAAACAGATTTTAGGTTTCGCAAATACCTCTCAGCTATATTACCTTGCGGACGATACTCTGTAGTGGTAATGTGGTCTATTCCTAGTTTGAAACACATGTTCCTGAATTCCTTGGACTTAAACTGTGGTCCGTTATCCGACACTAGATGGACAGGAATACCGAATTCTTTAAATAATCTATGCTGTAAAATACTTACTGTGGTTGTAGCTAAGGCTCGCCGCATGGGGTACATCCAGACGAAGAGTCTACACAAATTAGTAACATTGTATTTCCTGATTTAGAACGCGGGTAGGGTCCTGAAAAGTCTAAATAAATTTTGGAGAACGGGGTAGCAGGAATCTCTGAGATTAATTGACTTATTTGACTGTTTCTAGCTGGTTTGCTGAGTGCACACAACTTACACCTTTTCACAAAATTGGCGATCTCACTGTTCATATTTTCCCAGTGATATTCTTTACGAATTCGATGTATGGTTTTATTTATTCCCATATGAGCTCCAATGGTGGAAGAGTGATAATATTCCATCAGCATAGGTTTAATAATATCAGGGGCGATTATTCGTAAATATTTTCCGTTCGCTATTCTACAACATAATACTCTCCTACTTAATATGTATTTCTCTGACTTATTTCCTTTTTCAAGTTGTTCAATAATTGGACTCAAACGTGGGTCTTGTTGTTGATACTGGGCTAAATCCGTAAATGCAAGAGGAAATTCGGTAATTAAAGTATTAATAATCGGCGTTTCTCTACTCTTGTTATCGTAAGTATTACTACTAGGCTGGAACATACGTGACAGTGTATCGGCAACTACGTTTTGGGTGCCTCTAATATGTTGTACTTTGAATTTAAAACAATTTAATCTTAATACCCATCTTCCGATACGACCTAACTGTTTTGGGTGATTTAGTAGCCAAGATAACGCTTGATTATCTGTTTCTAACAAAAACTCTTTATGTTCTAAAAATGGTTTGAACTTCTCAAAAGCGAAAACTATAGCTAAACATTCTAATTCGTATGCGGAGTATTTCTTTTCTTGATCTGTCAGGGTGCGAGAAGCGTAACTAATAGGTAACCTTGAGTTATCTACTTCCTGATATATTACTGCACCTAGGGCGACACTAGAACTGTCTGTCTGCACTACAAATGGTTTTGTAAAATCGGCTAATTGTAGTACGGGGGGTGATATGATGCTTTCTTTTAATTTCTCGAATGCGGTTTGGTGTTGCTCATTCCATTCAAATTTAATTCCCTTCTTTCTTAAGGTATTTAGCGGTGCTAGATGTGGGATATACTTATGGAAATAATTTATCATTCCTAAAAATCGGGCTATTCCTTTCGCATCCCGCGGTGGTAAAAATTCTCTGATGGCACGGGTTCGCTCTGGGTCTATGCTTACCTTTCCGTTGGCTTTTACGATGTGACCTAAAAATGAGAATTGTGTCACAGCAAAATTTACTTTACTGGGGTTTACGGTTAATCCAGCTTTCTCCAATCGGGTTAGTACTTCACGTAGATGTTCAAGATGTTGCTCAATTGACTCGCTGTAAATAACAATGTCATCTAGGTAGTGGTACACATATTTAAACTTTATGTCATGAAATAATTTTTCTAATAATCTGCTACATACAGAACTACCTTGGGATATACCAAAGGGTACCCTCGTAAATTGGTACAGGTTGAAAGGGACGGCAAATGCGGTAAGACGTTTTGATTCTTGTGAGAGGGGTATCTGGTGAAATGCCTGATTTAAATCCATAATGGTAAAAATTTTTGCTTTCGTAAAATAATGAAAAGCACTGTGGATGTCGGGAAGTGGTATAGATTCAAATTCTATCCGTTTATTTAGTTGCCTGTAGTCCACAACTAATCTATGTTTGTCGTTACTTTTGGGTACTAAAAACGCGGGTGAAGAATAAGATGACGTAGAGGGTTCGATGACTCCTTGTTCTAACAACTTATTAATTTGGTTCCTCATTACTTCCATTTTTGGAGGTGATAATTTGTATGGGGCTAAACGTATTACTTTATTGTCGCTCAAATTTATTTTGTACTCTATCAGGTCCGTCAGTCCTAACTTTGGGGTGAGGACGTTGGAGAATTGTTTTATTAAAGTCTGTATGTTCCGTCTGTCTTTACTTTCCAGATGACCTAATTCAGATTCGTGATGCTTTATATGTGTAGAAGTGGTGCTAGTACTTTCTCTGTTATTTGCATTATCATGCAACTTATATTTCCGTGAACGATCGAATCCAAAGTAAAACATCTTATCGTGAATGTCTAGAATTATTCCTGTTTTACTGATAAAATCAGCTCCCAATATTAACTCGGGTCCTAATTCGTCGCATACCAACATTGGAAAATACCACGTTAGATTTTTAATTTTTACTTTAAACGTGATGATAAGTTTTATCATTAAGTTTTGCTTATTAGCTGTAGCGCATCTAATATTTACTGATTGACTGCGTTTAACTAAATTGTGTTTAAATAATTTATTGGCTAGCTCTTGACTAATTAAACTTCGCGTTGATCCGGAATCAATTAATCCGAGGGTGGATGTAACACCAAGGTCAACTTGTATATACGGTAATTCACACTTATTGAAATCACATTTACTAATAGAGTTACATTTGTCGATAAATTTTCTAACATAGGGGTCTAATTTTCTTTTGTTATTTTTATTAGTATTTTGTTTTAATTGGTGGTCTCTCAGGGGTTTACCTGTTTTCACGATGCTGCGGAAGACACAGGGTTTCGGATCTCCCTGCCTTACATGTTTTTTGGATAATGAGTTTTCTGATTGTACTGTTTCCGTTTACAGTTTCTACTGAGGTGTCCAGGTTTTCCGCAGTTATAGCATATATATTCTTTACGCGGGGTCTCACTGGTTTCGTGTCGAGGTGGAGGCTTCTTGGACTTACCATGGCCATGAACATAGGTTGGTCGCCGAAATGGTCGTCGTTCTCGTAGACTTCTTGCATCTGAGACTAGGGCTTGCGTTTCCTTTCTATGTGGTGTTGTGGATACCGGTGCATGTCTGTGCTGATCTGCGTACCACACATTTGACGAGTGAACACTACATTGTTCAAGGTCAGCAAAAGTGAGGGGTCTACTTATTAGTGCTAAACGGGAGCGTTCTTCAGGAGACAAGCCTACCAAGATAGTATCGACCAATTGTTTTTCAGTCCAGTCGACTTGCAGTAGACGTGAAGATTCTCTGATGTCTGCAATATAGTGGGCCAGTTTTTCATGGGCTCCTTGTACTCGAAGTACGGTATTTCTTTTGATCTCCTCATAAATTCCCGTGGGGATAAAATATTTGATTATAGTAGTATGAAGTTCTTCTACTGGAAGAGTCGAGTTTAATGATTCTAGCACACGATCTCGTAAAGGTGGTTTACATTTGGGTAGGATAACCTGCTGTATTTGCCAATCGCTCAATTGTTGTAGATCTTTTATTTGCAGTAGGTATCTGATAAAAGTCAATAGAATCGTGATACTTAAGCCATCGGTGTAAGGAATTTCATTATTTTCTCTACTGGGTGGGAAATCTTTCCGTAGAGGTCTACATTAAAATATACGTTTGGTATACTTTTCGAAGGATTGGTGGTTGCATTAGGATTTGTAATAGCATATTTACTAGTGCTAGTATGCTGAACATTAGGCGGTGGGGGTTCTGACATAGTTAGGGTATTTAATTCTCTACTAGGTATTTGTTAATGAGTCTGTTGTATCTTCGATACGGTGGGTGATTCGTGGTTCGAGGTGGAGAGAGGGTGTTCTAAAGTAGGGGATTGAACTGGGGAAATATATAATTTTTGTAAGTAGTGCTCAATTTCCTCCATTCTCGATGAGTCAGACTTTCGTCGTAAGTCGTTGATAATTATGGGTAATTGGCTTAATGCCTCATCCGCAAATTTCTGCACATCAGCGGGGATTACGGTGACGTCGGGCCAGCTTAATAAATTATTCAACCGGCGGGTTAAATGTTCTATACGTTGCGTAACGCGCAAAATTTCAGTAGGTGATTTTTTGTCCTGAAGGTTCTGAGATAATACCATCAGTTCCCTATATTTCGCATAACAGGTTTCTCGTTCGCCGTCATAATCGAGTTCACGCAATCTATCTAACTGCGAGGGTATATCTGATCCGGTTTGGCGTAATGATTTTCGTAATTCCGACACGGTTACATTCACGTGTTTTAGACCTCGTAAAAGTGCTTCGTAGCATAGCTCATCTTTTAATAATAGATCAGGATTAAATTCAGCCATTTTCGTAACGTGAGTGGCTATAACTAATTATTCTACTATTTGCATTAAATGCTATACAACGCTTCCTTTTTTTTTTACACCAAAAATATAAAAATATAAATCAATCGTATTCTTACACTTTTTTTTTTTACAAATAAACACTTAAAATGTTATGACAACCTTTATCATTTTACATTGAGAGAGAGAGAGAAATTTCACACAGGCATGAATATGCGTACGACAAAAGGGGGAATCTTCGGTTACTAAACACAGGAACAGACACGCTTCTATTAACAATAGACCAAACAAAGAGGGTGGCGTATTGTCTAACTTAACTTGAGGGAGAGCAACTATGACAGTTTTAAACAATCGGCAACAGGAAATTTACATGTCCGAGTTTGTCGTCAAATTGAAACGTTGAAGAATGAAACTTTTAGACAAGCACCTACATGGTTTTGTTTACATGGGACAATATGTTAATATTACTTTACACATATTATATTTACAAATAAAGTTACCTATACTATTTTACTATAATAATAATTATTATTTTTATCTTATTTAAATTCTGACACATATTAAAATACATGAGTGAATAGATCAACAGCTTGTGTGTGTGGGATATCGGGACACAATTACTTCTTTCTTTTCTCTTAAGCAAATTAGCAAATTAATTAGCAGCAGAGTGGCGCAATTTATAACATCTTAATTTGTGTTATAACGTAGGGAACCCGCGTTAATTGGTTATGCCAATTATACAGGCTGCCTTTCGTTGTGACGAGCTGAAAATTAATCACAACAAATAAAACAATTCTTATATCAGGATATTGGGAAGGGGAGACTGTTGATTTATGCACTCAGTTTACTCGGTACTCAGATGACATCTCTTTATTACATTATGAGATAAAGTTCTCTATTTAAAGTTCTCAACATATATAGTTTACAGTATAATTATATATATATTACTCTTTCATAAGGGCCTTCAAAATATGATGTACATCTATTTAATTTATTCCGCGGATCCGGGATTGAATATATATTAAGTTAATAATGGTCACCTTGCCATATACAATATTGAAAATTGAGCCATTTGAAGAATGGACTTTATTAATCTTTCAAAACAAGAAAACTTTTAGTTTAAACATTTACTCTTTTGCTATAACCAGTGTTATTAGATTACAGACCACATGTTACATATAATGTCTGTCTTTTAAAGTCTTAAAAGTGGTGAGTTAAATTGTCTTTTGCGGGTAATAATTTTAGTAACTCATAACCATGGAAGACAAGCCTCCATGTCACCTGGTTTTCAGTATTTGCTGCAGAATTGGTTCTTCGGTCCTCGTGCGTTTCCTGAAGGTCTGTCGTTGCCGTAGTATCCGGTGACGGTGAAGTTCCTGAAGTCTGTTATATCATTCGGGCTGAAGTACTCTCATCTTAGGCGACTGTAGTAATTCTTGTAGGATACTCTCATCTTAGACGACTGTTGTAATTCTTGTAGTTATAATAAATAAATAGAAAGTTTGTTTCACAGTAATACACTTCACATGATTATAGATTAGTTGAATATCACCTTCATGTTTGTAGTAATGTATAAATTACATAGTTTGTTATTTATTCATTGAGAGAGAGATGTCATCGCCGCACAAATTTAGTTATTTAAATATTCATTGAACCAACCATTCACATAATTATACACGCGTCGCGAAACAACGCTGTACGCAGCTTACGGCGTGAGCGCTCCATTTCAAGTGGGCAAAAATAGTTAGGGGAAGAGTAGTAATCTCGCGACAATTACTAGTCAACATAAAAGTAGTTCCATGTTTCTAATTTAATTAAAGGACTAAAGTTTGATTAAATAATTAAATAGAGATATTCTTAGTTACAGACGTTATCAAAGTACATTACAGTGGTCTTATTTAATTATTTAAATAATAACAAAATTTACAATTATATTTAGTTTGTTTAGGGGTCAGAAAACAAGTTAATTCTGGTCAGTGCCTGTATATGCAGGATTAATTAACAAGCTTTACCCTTTCTGTACAATTGTATTCCCTTTTATTTTATTATTAGAATTTTTATTAAATATTATTATTATTTAATGATAGCAATAAGATTTAGTTTAAAATGTGAGATTTTATTAAAATTTTAAAATTTCTCAGCTCATACATTAACAATTTAATTAATTAACATATTTTTATTAATGAAATCGTCACACTTTGTACTCCATTATACGGTTTTAAGAACGCGATTCCGCATCGACTGTTCCGTTTGAATGTTAACAAAGAACTAACTTACTTCCTCCACTTTATGAAATATCTTGCCAAGTTAATATTGGAAAAGTATTGTTAAAATAATTTTCACTTCCCATGTACATACTTCCAAAGTACATTATATATGGAATAATTTTAGTTTATTGTTCGCTTTCATGAACTATTAACCATATAATTGGTTTATTTATCTCATTCTGTTTAATTTGATATGTCATAGTCCACATTTGTTGAGATTTTTGTTAAAATTACCAAATTTCTGTCTTTTTGGAAATCTAGGCCCAAAAAACTGTTTCCGTTCCTTCACACTTTTACTGCCATTTTAAGTGTTATTAATATAATTATAATAAATTTCAAATGGTCACAAATCCTTCCCTTTCCTTAAATACATATAAATTTAACATTTGAACTGTCCTTTAGTGATAATTTCTGAATTTACCATTCCTCTTTAAAAATAGTTATTTTATACATTTCAAAAATTTTCAATAATTTAAGATATTTTTCTATATTACTCTTTTAACTCATAGGTTCATTTACAGTAGTTGTTAATTGATCTACCTTACCTAAACCTTGTCACTTTACATGGTTCATTGGTGAATTAACTGGTTTATATTAATTTTTGTGAATTCATTATTTGACCTAGAATTTAGTATTTTACATGTGTGGTTTTTTCAAATAAATTTAATTCTACTCCTCCTCTGACTCTTAATAGTTAACATGACATAAAATAAAATTGTATACATAATTATTGAGATGTGTAGCATCTAATTCATGCTACTGTTACAAAAATAATAATTAACATTAATCAGCAGTCTTTAAAGTTGGACATGTTTGCTAAAACTGTTTTGAACATACATTTAACTCATTTGTAAATTAATACAGCATCCATACTGAAACATTTTAATTTGTATGTATGCTGTGATATTACTAATACAACTTACTCTAAACATATAAACCTTATTCTATTAGAACTCTTTTAAAAATATGGAGTTCATGGCTTTGAAGAAAATCAGCCATTTAAACTTCTTAATTCTATTAACACTTAAACTATTTCCAGTCCTTGCTGATTTTACTACTATTATCTAACATCCCCTTATACAGTAAACATTTCCACCCACACTTTCTTTGTTATTGTCATTCCTATGAATGTCTTGAGATAACAAAGTGACCTTATTTAATGAAATATTGGAAATTTTTCCATTTTAATATTTCATTATTTGTTAATTATAAAATATAAAAGTTATTTTATAGCATATTGTTTAAGTTATAGATACACTACAACTTTAAGTTTATTACATTTCAAAACACTTACACTAGTACACTTTCACTGTTGGTTCTGACTTATATTTGAGTTTTATTATTCTCAGACCAGACCTTTAGTCATAATGGACTGTGAAGATTTGTTTATTTTTTATCATATAATAACTTTAGTTGGTGCACTTCTTATCATACTACACAACACTTTTGTTTATAAATTATTACCATTTCATAAGGTTTTGGGATGTTATACTTTCTTTAATGGTATCAATTGGTTTGGGGTTAATGGTAGTTAATAATAGGTTTTTATGGTGGCTCTTCCATCCTATTTCTTCCTTTCTTCTCGTCTTCCTTCTTGTGTTCATTCTTGGGTAAACCAAGGTACTCAGTGTTATCTTGTCTGATGGTTGGTTCGGAGTATCTTTTTTATTATCGGATACTGACTTTACTCTTCTTTCTTGGTTTCAGGGTATCTTGTTTATTACCTGATATTAAACTTTACTCTTCTTTTTTCTTGTGTTTGGGGTATTTTGTTTATCACTACTCCTAATCTTATTCTTTTTTCTTGATTTTGGGGTATCTGGTTTATCTCCTGCTTCTAATCTCCTGGGCAATCTCCTGATTTTTTAATATGAGTTTTCTTTAATTTATTTACTTTGACTTTATGGTTGTATTTTTTATTATTTAATTATGGTTTTTCTTTTATAGTGGTGTTTTCCTTTGAAGTGTGATTGAATTTCATCCGATATTCTTTGAGTATATGTAATTTAATTATTTTTTATGATCTTAAATGAATTAATTATTGGTGAAATATCTGTCATGCTACAATATACAATACATATGTTGTTGGCCCGCCTGACTTCCAAGATTTTTCAGTTTGGCCCTCAACTAAAAAGTTTGGAGACTCTGATATATAGTCACGTTATTAATACTGTCGAGTTACACGCACACACACACACACACACACACACACACACACACACACACACACACACACACACACACACACACACACACACACACTTTCTAGTTGACATCGAGTTCCGGCCGTAATAAAAATGCAGTTTTTATATGCAACGTTTCAAGATTCTTTTAATCCCATAATCATGCATATATTGTTGTGACCCCCATATACCCACATTACATAACACTACACACTACACTAAGATATATTGCTCATATTTAACTACACTTTGTACATTGCATAGCGACAATGTGTACTTAATATTATCGACTTTGAATGTTTACATCTATATACATGAAGAGGCCAGCTGACAACATGCGCCAGACAACGTCGCGCTGTTGATAACCAACGTGGGGTACGATCACGCACGGCTTACAAAAAGTCGGCGTACGCGCCACAGCTGTTGCACGCGCATGCGTACAATCACCGTGCCTAATTACACCGACAGTGCTGTATGCCAAGACGCTTTCCGTAGATTACTCTAGTGTTTTAGTCAGTTGTGAGTGTGGGAGATGTCAAGTCGAGAGGTAGACACGGCTGCCTGAATCTCGCTGTTTTGTCTCGTTTACAGTGAGTACATTCTTCACTGTATGCATAACTCGTACGATCTAAATGTTCCTCTTCAGATGTTTTAACAATCGAGAATATAGAAATACAATTAAAATTATGAATATTTACTTGACTTTAAACGCAAAATATGAAGTATATTTACAGGGGAACATCATTCAACGATGTATAAGGATATTTATATTCATCCAGGGGTTCGATTCCCAGGCACTACCTTAAAATCAAAGTGCCATTTTCAAACTCCAGATGGTCGACGCAGCTTGTGCAAATGACTGTCTGCGATAACACCATGGGGTAATAGTTGGCGGATGAGGCGTAGTGCCGGCCACACCATCTCACTTATTCTGTCTATCACTCCTATATAATGTTAGACTCCAGTGCCTGTTACATCTGTAACATTATGGTAAGTGGCTACGGTTAATGGAAGCATTACGATTCATAACCACCCCATCTAACCTCCAACTAGAGCGCTTTCAGTCAACCATTAAACATCAAACTCAAGTCTTCACCATAAACTCCTTTTGTCACTTGCCATCGAAGTTAGAGAGCTATATATAAATCGGTTCATAACGTTATCCTACGTCTTCCGATCCCTAGTCTCCATTGGTCTCGATCTAACCAAGATTCTTCTTACAATTCCCGGTCTCTCATTGCCCGGTTGATGCCTTCTCTCCAACTCAACCTAGGTCTTCCTCTTCGCCTACGACCGTATGGTGTCCATCTCAAAATTTGCTTGGGGAGTCGATTATCCGGCATTCTTTGCACATGACCAAACCATCTTAGCTGCTTTGGTTTTATGTCGTCGACAATAGAGTACTGTACCCCCATTTCTATCGGATTCTGACGTTTCTTACTTTTTCCAGTTTTGACTTACCTGCCGCTCTTCGCCAATAATCCATTTCAGTAGCTTCCAACAACTTTTCTGTTCTTTGTATTATTGGCCATATTTGACACCCGTATGACGTAATTGGTTTCACGATTGAATTGTATATACGATGTTTATTTTGTTTTGATATTTGTTGGTCCCACAATAGTTGTTCAGCAATTCTATTGGTTATCTTCCCAGGTTGTTTCTTTCTCTTATCGCTCTATCTAGACTACCATCTTGTGTAACTGTTGTTCCTAGATATTTATAGATATTTACTGCAATTTATTATTTCTTATTCGTCTTCTAAAATTAAATTCCTCTGTTCCCCACCAATGCACATATACTCCGATTTTCTTTGTGTTTACTTCAAGGCCCCATAGCTTATATTCCTCTATAAGTGTTCGTGTCATGTATTCCATGTCGTGATAGTCCTGCGCTACCACGACTTGGTCGTCAGCGGAACACTGTGTTGTCAATTAGAGGTATCCCCATTTTGTGGCAACGTATTTCGTAACTTAAGTCGTGTCCGATTTATCCGATCCTTCCGAGGCTGTTTACTAGGCTTTTTAACAATAAATGGTTTTCCGAGTATTGGGGAGTTAGCCCAATGCCTCAGCCCCCAACCTGGAGGGCCAGGATTTTATTTCAGAATACTTTCTCTTAGAAGGATTGCTTTCTCTACAGCTAAGGAGCCCCTTCTGCCCAGGAGAGCTCTCTTCTTTAATTTCGGCTACGATACCAACTCACCGGCCTGTCGGTTGTAAACTCGACAGCGTTTTCCGGTCTGCGTAGATCGTTTGGATAAAGACGTCAAGAATCTCTCCAGTACACGTGACTAGCGAACTAGCGAAAGAACTCTGATTCCCGCAATATAAAATAATAATTTGTTTTATTTCCTTGTCTGTATAATTATCTGATGCCGGCTGTAGGTTTGCTCGTGGCCGAAACAACGTTATCGTGGTCACAACATAGCCTACAGGCCTTAACCGGGGGTTTCAAACCTAACAGCCCGGTTTCTTTTCAGTATAGTAATGTCTATTATAATGTTTCATACCAAACAAATATTAGCACTGCGAATGAAAATTTATAGTGACAGGATAATTTATTGCAACATTTATGTTTTTTTTCTTTGTATAAACTAATAGTTAAAACTTTATATAACTTAAAATTAGTGTGTACACTAAACAATTAGAAGTATATTAAACGTGCAAGAAACAGACTAAAATTATGTGAAGTTTTTTTTTTTTAGCGAAGAACGTTTTGCTTGTTTACCCTCGTAAAATATCACGAGGCTTTGTTGAATATCAATGGCGACTAAATAACGGCGCTGAAATGGACGCGGGATCACTGCCCACCAGAAGTGTCTACTGAGAATTGAGAGTCGGTTATTATCGCTAACAAGCCGCCCGTTGTTTACGGCCGCCGCGATGTCGATCCCGTTGTGACGACGTTTATTGCAAACAAAAAGTATCAAATGAGTTCATTACCGACGCCGTCATTACCGTGTTCGCGAGTTTGTCTCTCGTTTATACTTTTATTTCGGATATCATCACTAAATGATAGGCTATACACCAAAACGAGAGTAAGTTTGTTGAAGTGAACACCATCCGAGTCACGTTGTTGAAGTTATCGAATAAATGTAAATATACCCATTCCTGTTTCATCATCATATCGCCCTAGGACACAGTCCCATACTAAAAGACAGTCATTCCTTATCAAAGCTATAGCTGTCATCAGAATTCTAGAGCCACTCAGTTTTGTAATTGTTTGCTTGCTGTTTTGTCGTGGACAACCGCTTTTTTACTTCCATGTTCTGTAAGGAAATGGAAGTATGGTGACGGAGAAAAAAATCGTTTTCGAGATAACGGCTGAATCTGATTGTACTACCCTCAAAACATGAAGAAAAGTCATTTTCCGAAATGTGTGTGTGTGTGTGTGTGTGTGTGTGTGTGTGTGTGTGTGTGTGTGTGTGTGTGTGTGTGTGTGTGTGTAGAATTTTTTCTATGGCGAACGATAACTGCCGCAAATTCAAACAGAATCAAATAATTTTTTGAATATGTGCCTGAGTTGTAGAGAACTGCCACGGACTGCCATCATCAGTGAAAATCGAGTGTGCTAACGTGAGGTGGTATACGGTACTAACCACAGTAGTGTGGTTAAGGCTGAAGAAAGAAGTAGTTTCTATGGAAATATTTCATTTCGAAAATGATTTTAAATGTAAATCTGAAAACATGGAAGTCGTGTATGGTTCTCCATACCTATATTTATAGTTCCTGTTCAAAGGTTTGCTTTGAAAGTCTGCCATCGGTTCATTCGACTGTCATGTCGACTACCATATACGTTGCATTGACATATGTGGGCCTGCGTGTAGGTAAGAATTGGACAAATTATCTAGATGTCAACCTGTGGTGAAAATTACTTTTGATCGAGCCTTTGAAAATTATAATCAGAGATAAAACCACGAACACAAGGGGGGGCCGAGCAACTAGCCTGAGGCACTTAACAACGTGGTGGTGCCTCTGTTGGTTTCGAGATAGATTGAGTTATAAAACGGTTTTAATGAACATCGTTTTTCAAGTGAAGTATATTATTTATCCGCCAACGTGGGAACAGTTTGAAATGAGTAGAATATTTATGAACCGCGTGTCAACGTGAAGCGCACCCACAGTATTTA
Source organism: Magicicada septendecula (assembly GCA_034769895.1). NCBI lineage: Eukaryota > Metazoa > Arthropoda > Insecta > Hemiptera > Cicadidae > Magicicada > Magicicada septendecula. Next base: position 18,320,175 of record CM068371.1, on the reverse strand, counting down.
ACTAGCCAAGGGTGGCGATGTGATAACGGGGGTAATTAATTGAATAACCAACAGTGAAGTGAAGAAGATGGACAGAGGGCGACAAAGAGGTATCACTTTGTACACACTGTGTTTATTGTACTTTGTCGTTGGTTACAGTCGACGATGATATTCAGGCAGCACTAACGAATCCGAGTTGGGACCGCGGGTTCGACTTCTCATTTGAATTGAAGTAATACTCTCTGTTCACGAACTAAATACGATTTCCTAGCATTTAACATTCGATTATTTTCTATAAATATTTGTTTCTAGAAAACTAAATATCTTGGGTGAGATCCCGTTCTTTAATCTTTCCTGTCTGCTCTCTCTTGACTAACTATTGTTCTTTCCTGAGCTCGATGGTTAGAGTATTCGAGGGGTTGAGTGGTTTTCATTTTTATAAGTTAATCTCTTAATATCTTAATGCCAAAATCGCACGAATGTGGAATTCACAAAATCACTATCCACTGTAAAAAAAACTGGACGTTTTAAATATTAGACAGTTTAATAATAATAATTTTTTTCTTCAGTTTTTACGATTCGCAACGCTGACTACTCTGAAACTATAAACCTAAAAGTTGGCTTGAGGAATTAACGTTTCTTTCTTTTAATATACAGTCGTAAAAGTGGTGTTCTTCTTTTGTTTATGACTCAACGTAATAAAGAGAAGAGAAAGGCGAGCAAAGAAAACTCGTTAAATCACTTGGAACTAGTTTTTCATGTGTGTGTGTGTGTGTGTGTGTGTGTGTGTGTGTGTGTGTGTGTGTGTGTGTGTGTGTGTGTGTGTGTGTGTGTGTGTGTGTGTGTGTGCAGCGCGCGGGACTTTTATATGCCGACTTTATGTGCGCACAATATCGGGTAATGTTATGGAAGTACAGTTGTTTCAAAGCACACGGCTGCCAACTGTGGGGAAATATAACTAACTGGTGGTAGTCTCGTCGTTTGATCCGCTTATTGGCACCGATAAGCGACGACTCTTTGATTGATTTCAAAATTTTTTTGTAACTGACTGAACTAATCAAACGGTCAGGAATTAGGACTGATTCAATTTTAGTTTGGAACTGGGGTTGATGATTGTTAGTGTGGGTAGCATTGTTATGGGTTGTTAGTTGTTGTTGTCCACGTGACTTGTCTTCATTAGAGCCGACCCTTCGTGTCGTCATCATTCTTCTGTCGGTGTAGCTGACGTGCATAGATGAGAGGAGAACACGGCATTTGGCCTGCATCTGACAAAAATAAAATTCTTTTGAATGCCGCGGTTAATCTTTGAAATGAGGATATTATACCTTTTTATCATTATCTTCACAACACGGCATACGAGGGCTGCCTTTTAAGTCTTTACAAACGACCACTAGATGGCGCTAGTGAGATGTGACATTATCATTGTTGAAACATTTGTCATATGTTATTTGTAAAACAATTGCAGCTCAGATATTGGCCGAGTAGTTTGTTTACAGTGAGCGTTTAAAACAAAAGTGTTTGTGAAAAAATGGAAATTTCATGTGAAGGTTTTTGTTGGATGATTTTTTACGATTTTAATAAAGGCCTAACTCAACAACAATGCCTCGAATCGCTTCGTACAACTTTTGGTAATCAATCACCATCAGAAGACTGTTTACAATTGGTTTGCGGAATTTCGCCGTGGTCGTGCTTCAGTCAGCGATGAATTTCGTGAAGGTCGACCTAAATCGGTTGTTGTTCCCAAAAACATCGATGCTGTGCACAACATGATTAAAGAAGATCGGCATGTGACTTACCGTGAGATAGAGGCATCCTTAGGCATATCGAAGACTGCAGTACATTCGATTTTACATGAACATTTAGCTCTTAAAAAGATCTGTTCCCGATGGATTCCGCATAATTTGACCGAAACTCAAAAACAGGCTCGTGTCAATTGGTGTAAGGAAATGATCCAAAAATTCGACCGAGGAAATGCAAAATCCGTATACAACATCGTAACAGGAGACGAAACTTGGATATATTCGTACGAGCCGGAAACTAAGCAACAATCAACTGTTTGGGTGTTCCAAGATGAACCGAAGCCAACAAAAATGGTTCGTTCACGAAGCACTTCCAAGAAAATGATCGCTTGTTTCTTTGCTTACACTGGACATGTCGCGACCATTGCTTTAGAGGATCGAAGAACGGTTAATGCTGAATGGTATACAACAATTTGTTTGCCACAAGTCATCGATGAAATCAGGAAACACAACCGAAAACTTCGCATCATTCTTCATCACGACAATGCTAGCTCTCACACAGCACGTCAAACAATTGATTATTTGAAGTAGGAAAACATCGAATTAATGTCTCATTGCCCGTATTCACCTGATTTATCGCCAAACGACTTCTTTTTGTTCCCGAATGTCAAACAAAAAATGCGTGGACAGCGATTTTCATCACTTCAAGAAGCTGTTGAATCCTTCCAAAACCATATTTCTGAGGTACCAACGTCAGAGTGGAAAAAATGTTTCGAGACTTGGTTCGAACGCATGCAAAAGTGTGTAAATCTCAAAGGCGAATATTTTGAGAAACAATAAAACGATTTGTATCAAAAAATGTTTTTTCTTTCATTGTCTTTGTAAAAACTTAAAAGGTTTATGTAAGCAAGGTGCTGCCTGTTCAGCCTCCATCCATCTCTTCCTGGGTCTACCCACACATCTGTGTCCTATAGACTTGCTTGGCCAGTCTGGAATCTGAAATTCTTTCTAAGTGAACTTTCCACTATTGTTTGTAATGTTGTAATTATTTATTCAAGTTGAAAATTGTCACTTCTCTTATGGCCTCATTATTTATGCGGTCAAGTTTTGAACACCTTTTAACTCTTCTTAAGAACGCCATTTCCGAGGCCTGTATTTTACTGTCTTGTTCTTGGTTGTTGCTCGTATTCACATCCATAGGACTGTACAGGGACTGCTGTAACTTTGTACAACCTTAATTTCGTATCTCGATGTACCGTGTTTCTAAATATACGGCGATTGTTCCATGGAACTTACCCAACATAACATTAATACCATAATTCCTATCATAGCCAATATAATTTCCCAAATAATTAAAGTGGTTCACTTGTTCTAGAATTCGATCACTAATCATTATTTTTGTTCTTACCTGTTTATATCTCCTTATATCTTCTTATATATACGTCCTTTGGTGTATGATTAGTTAATGTGACCACTAAGTTTTATAATGGTAGTTTCTTCCTGGTTCTAAATCGTTGTTTCATAAGAAATCTTCTAAACAGCCAGCTGCAATTTAGAATTGCTATTCGTTGGGAAATTTTAATTATATATAAAATGTAGGTTAAGAGGAGAAAGCGGTGTGAATTTTTCTCATGTGTTTTTTGTCATTTGGATGCATACCCGTTTGTCGGCACAGTGGTACTAACTGTTTCAAAATCAAACGACCTCGATTGCCATCTTACGTTTCTCCCCTCAGTTTTTGTACTAATAACACACACACACACACACACACACACACACACACACACACACACACACACACACACACACACACACACACACACACACACATCGTCATCATCATCCGCTGTCGCCAGCGGCAACAGTACAGGAAATAAGAGAAAATAATAATAATTATATCACAGAATAAATACTTTAGTTATTGAATAATTTAAAATCCGAACACTATTAGTAGGGAAACTTGAAGAAAAGCGTAGGATTGCTTTCGAACTGATGGGCACTTGTGTCTTGACTTGCTAAGTCAAAAGTTTGGAGGGGGATCGAATGCTAAACAGTTTCGTCGGTGCAACATTCTGTGCAACAACAACAGCAACAGCAACAATAGCAATCGTGTCTACAAGTGCAGTAATTCCGCATCCCTTACCCCCAACAACCCCTTGTATTGCATAAAGAAGTATCCACTTGCAAAGTCATAAAGCGTCGTCTAGGCAACAGACGCAACGTCCTCTCTAGCTGTGTAATGACAGCCATTACATATAGACAACATTTACATATTACACAAAGTGCAGTATTAAAATTTAACAACCCCCTCCCTTCCCCTCCCTGGCTGTCGCTTGTACAACCGCCCATAAAACCTGCGACATAAAATCATCATCAATAATAATAGATACTAATAATAATATATAGCAATAAAAATTTTACTTACTGTAGCGCGGAAAAGGTGGAGAGTAACATTTTATTGGCAATATACTGCTGAATGAAATATTTAATGCCAGTGCTTTCCAGTAATTATATTTGAAAAATATTACGCGCGCCCACACACAAACACGGGCGCACTCTATCGCCGTAAGTAATTAATTAATTACGAAATGCATTGTCGTTAAAATTATATTAAGCCACAAATATATATATTGTAGGGGGACGAGATCGTGAATGTTTTATGAAGTATTAGTATTGGTTTGGTATTTATTATTAGTTTCTTTGTTTAGTGACATATTCAATCCAATTCAACTTTTTCTGTATTGAATCCAATATAAATAAATCTGTTCACTTACTCTTGAAGTTGTTTATTAAATATGTTTAGATTTTTTATAATTTTTGTTCAATGTCTTGAGTTCGTATTTGAATAGTTTGCGTTGACTTTTCTGCCATTAGCTGAGGTGAGTCGATCGGTGCATTCCTGTACTGAAATTAACATAAGCACAATATTTATATAATACTTACTACCAGTTGCAGTATGCTAATGATATGAGATACTATTGCTGGTGAGAATCATTAGATTTAAATTCTCGCTCTGGCTCCTGGTACCAACCGTCTCTTGTTGCTCACCTAAGCGGTAATTCTATTCTTTTCAATAAATGTCAACACTTTAATTTGTTCGTGAAATAATAGTTATTTATTTAACTCAAGTTGAAAGATTGTTGTTAAAATTCTATTATTTATTTTCTTTAAAAAAATAATTAAAGTCGAGTATGGACTCTTAAAATTATTAAACTCTCAGGGTGGTAAGACTGCATTTTGAAAATTGATTATGTCTGTTTGTAAATAATTTGGTTATTATGCTTTATAAAATTAGCAAGTTCTTTGAGTCTGCAAGATACACTTCAACAATAAAATGCACTACTGTGATAATGAGTAGGCGGAGAATAAAAATATTAATTGTTGCTTTAACATAACACAAAATATGAACGATTGTTCGTTGTTTACAATTGAGGTTAACTACGGTTCATGGTAACCTTACTTATTTGAAATTAATTAATGGATGCTTCTGTGAAGGCATTACTTATTTTGTACATCATTATTATGTATTAAATTCAGTGTTATTTTTCTGAATGGTCTCCAAAATTGGATATAAACAAAACAGGTAATTCAAATTAATTCACTACTACTAGGGTTAACTCATGTGTGACCTTGAGTTAATGTACTACAATTAATACAATAATATAAAATTAAAAAATATCTTAAAATTATTAATTGTTAGGTTTCATTGTTCCCTCATTCATTATTCAACATCTCTTCTTAAACTATTACAATTAATTTCTGTCTAGAAAGTTAAAATTGTCATTAGCAAAATCTTTCATTTGATTATTGTTTATGTTATTTTTTAAAGTCCCCTTCCTTGTGGAAATCGGGTTATTTGTTATTTAATTTAAACAAATTAAATCTGATGTTGGCGTTCTTTAATTGATTAATGATTTATTATATAATATAATGATCATTTGCACTGATACTTGCGTATTCTGTTGACTCGAAGAATTAACACTTTTTAATTTTTAATAATTAATTAATATTTTAATTAATTTTTATTAATTCACATCACACACTGCCTGTACGCATGAATTCCGTTATAGAACACTTTGAAAATAGACTTCACTGTCCTTTTGGTCCGACCTAACCTCAAATCAAAGTTTCAAGGTTAGTTGTGCATTATCAGCTGTCGGCTGTCAATTCAATGTTATGATGGCCGCTCTGCTAACGTGGAGTATCTCTCGATTGCCGGTGATGAACTGATTGATGTTACCTGGTCGGGATTCGGCACTTCGTATTTTTTAATGAGCTCTGATTAGCTAATTGTCTTTATGTCGTGTACTCTCGGCGAGGTTCGTCAAAATAGAAGCTTAAACTAGCGTCAGTGGCTGGGTCCAAGGCTATGATTTACTGGTTACACAGCCACGCGCACGGGCTTCTCATTTATTAATTTTTCTTATAAGTCAAATATCTTATCTATAATTACACTGACAATATTTTTATAACTCCCATCGTCTCTATCTTTTGATTACGAGTAATTTGCATACCCTCATCATATAGTTCTGATATAGGGTTGATAAAACCGCACTTGGTACAAATTAATAATACTTCTTAAGTTACCTAATACATTAAATATATTGTTTTTATCCCGTGTGTTCGTGGTGATAACATATTATTACTGTATTATGCACTTTTTACGCCTGGTCATGTACTAATAGTTACAAAATATCCATTTTCCTAGGTTCAAATTCTAGGCCTATTATCACATACATTGTTTATTAATAATATTACAATAATAGCTGTTGATAATACCATTTTATTATGGACTATGCATAATGCATTGGTCATTATCACTTTTGATAGTGTCCTTTTTATTTATCACTGGGTTTTATTACCTGAATTATAGTCTTTTAGGTGAGTTTTCAATACTCTTGAAAGTTACATTTTTTCGTGAGTTGTAATTCTTTCACATTAATCTCATTATTGTTTCATTATCTATTATCAGTGTTCTGATAGCACTGTTAGTACTGTGCAGTAGTTAATTCTGCATTTACATTAACAATTACTTTGGTTTGAAGTTACTCTGGCTACTTGCATCTAGCTGTTACTAGGGTTTACTTATTATTTGTGTTATTATTGTTAATTAGGTGGATATAATCCTCGAATTTACTTATTTAAACGTTATTCTGCCTTATTCAGTGTTATTGGTTGAGTACCTACTCTTTTATTACAAGTTTACTAGATAATTTTGCTGTCTCATGCAACCATTCTATGTTATGCATATGGTTATATTAAATTACATCAATTCAGCTTTATGTTTCCTTAATACATTATTTGTTGTACATTAAATGTTCCTTATATTATCTATTTATGTTATACTACAACAGATTTTAGTTTAATATTGCTTTAGTCTTATTTTTCTATGGTTTTGTTGAAAACTAGTTGGCCAGATTAGGTTATGTTATAATTTAGTTATTCAACAATGGTTGATTATCAGTTTTGAATTTCTACATTACACCTGATTTATTTAACTTTATATAGCACTGGTATATTATTTTTTATCACTAGATTTCAATTTGTTTATTTTCACAATCTTTATCATTGATAATTAGTGGTTATTTACAATTTCAATTCCACTTTACAATCTGTTATTAGTGTTTTGGACATAGTCCTTTTGTAATGTTTACACATCATTTAGCTATGAAATTATCATACTGTTACTCATTCTCTTTATTAACTTCTGTTTTCAATAAATAACTTTTATTGAGTTCTGTTTGTATTGTATTGTAAGGAAGGTATTTGATTAATAAGTTTAGGTCAGTGTCAATTTACAGCTTAGGGATTTAAATCATGTTGTTTGTCTCACTTATACTTTCTTTTTCTATAATAATACTTTTATTTGAATATGTTAATTCATTCTAATTTATATGATCTCCCTTTGGTGTTTGACCTGAATATGTTTTCTTCTTATCTGCACTAATTCCTTCCTCACTCTTAATACGTTTCTTCTTGATGTTGTTGTCACTAGTTTCTTTCTCACTGTTTGATCTATTGGGTAATTAGGTATGTTGTCTCGTCGTTAGTCTTGTTTTATTTTCTTCAGTTGTACATTTACTGGTAATTCATTATTTATTTTATTCCCTTGTTTTGGCTTATAATACTTCCTTTATTCATGATTGTAGGTTCAACTTTGTAGATAATTTTATTTGTAGTGACCTTCAATTCATTTGTGATACGTTGGTGTTGGATGTGTTATATGTACCATTACAATATACTGCAACAATACAACTGTACATAAGTTGTATAATTTATGTTGTATGTGTATAAATTTACACGTAATTTAATTTGTATAGCCCCAAGATCTTGGAGCGACAATTTATATAACAATACAACTTGCATAAATACAATTTCATTTGGGTTTCAGGTGTATCTGTAATAAGAACTCGATGTAACTTGTAACGGTATTTCAAATTTATTTGGTACTAATAAAATTGTGCGCATGGCACTTGATCCGACTTAACACATTCGTTATTACTTTGTTACTATGCCGTAAGGCTTACGCTATATACATCCTTACTGACTAAATATTCTATTCTACTAATTATTTTATTAAAAAATATCATTTCCTGATTACTCAGTCAATTAGTGTGCTTCGAAATATCAATGCTTAAATATCTTTTTAGATATTGTACTGTAAACTCAAAAATATGAATAGTTACTGAATTTATCTTTCTTTTATCAGTACTGATTTATAAAAACGCTAATTTTTATTTAAATGCTTTGCATTATTTTCATTTCAATATTAATTTGAGCTGTTATTTACGTTAATTTTACTTCAATAACATCTATGATTCTAACTCTCTATATTTATAATACATTGGCTCTTACTTTTAAATAGAACAAGAATGTCTTTAATTGTCTTTGAGTTAATTGTTCGATTAAGAGATAAATAAGTTGTTTATCACCTTATTGTCGTCAATCATACTCAATCACTGGGTCCATCTGTAATCGTCCTCGTCTCGAACTCAGCATCGATTCCTCTTGTCCAGCGTCGCTCCTCTTGTCCAGTCGTTTCCAGACTTCAGTAGTGTTCCTCTTGTCCAGCGCAGTCTCCTCTAGAGTCCAGCGTCGTCTCTCTCTTGTCCAGCGTCGTCTCGCTTTCTGGAACTAAGTCGTCAGCTCTCTCTGTCTCTCTCTCTGGAACTTCTTCTCGTGCTGTTTCGGACGTTAGTTGATCTTCTTATATGGATTTTCTTCTCGTATAATTCTGTTACTAATTAAAATTGCTTGTTTTTACAATCCAGTTACATAACTGTATGCAACTGGAAGGATGAAACTATTTACAAAAAATTTAAATATTTTGTGCGGATGGGCAGAAGCTCCCGCTGCACTGTGGGTGATCGAAAAAGAGAACAACTGTAGCGTGTGTGTCCTATTTATACCCACGTCTTGGTCAACACCTGCAGTTGTACGAAATCGACATGTCGGAAATTGTCTCTGGGTTCAGTCGCCCCACTCCTTGTCAATTTCGCTGTTTCTTATATTTCTGCGAATTGCAGAGTCCTGTAAGTATACTCTTATACTCATCTTACAACTATTTTCACTACACATGTTCAACTATTTTTGGACATTGCAACTTAACCCTTTCGCTCTGTACACAGTTATTTCACCACTACACTCGTACGGTGTGTCCCTTTCACGTGGTTTTTGTACACAGTATTTAGTTAATTTTATTACATTTTATTGTGTTTTTGGATTTTACTCCTTATTTATAGTTTATGAATAATTACGGAAAAACAGTAATTATGCAATTATTCATCTTGGGGTGGTAAACTCGCCTGCATAGACCTGCGTCACACACACTTGCAAAATACTGATGTACACACTTTCAGTTACATTTGTGTGTGTGTGTGTGTGTGTGTGTGTGTGTGTGTGTGTGTGTGTGTGTGTGTGCACGTCGATTCAGGTCGAAACACCTGTTCATATTTTTGTCTGAGCCAAGCTTGCAATCCCTGACATGCTTACTTCTTATATTATTAATTATTTACAGTTTATTAGGTATATTTAAATTTTTATATTCAATGCTCAGTACATCACTTATTTGTACTGTCGTAATACATGTATATAATATTTAAAATTTATATTTATTTTACCTCAAGATGTTATTTTTCCCTTATTTGGAACATGTTTCGAGAACTCCTGTGTTCTCATCCTCAGCCTTCGTGATCTTGCGTCTGGTGAAATATTTGTGTTTTGGCTGGACGCTATTTTGGTTTCTTGTTGGTCTCTGGTATTTTGAAGTGGTATTATTGTGTGTGATGTGGTGTATGTATTACTATTTTGTGTATTTTCGATGTTGAGTGCTTTCCTTTGAATATTGTGTCATGTTTTTGTATTGATTTGTATTTGTTCAGGTATTAGTTTGTTTTGTGTTTTATGTTTGTATATTTGTAAATTTTCCCAAATGTTCATTATGGTCCCTTTGTGTGGTATATGTTTTATTAACGTCGCATTGGTTATGTCTGGGAATTCATGTCCCGTGTTTATTGCATGTGTGGCCAAATTGGATTTATATATTCCCTATGAAGAAGGAAAAGATAACATCTTGAGGTAAAATAAATATAAATTTTAAATATTTTATATATATCAAGAAACGAACTGTACCAGAAAGTGATTGGATGTATATATATATATAAAGTAATTTAAAATTTATGTTTATATTACCTGAAGATGTTATATTTTTCTTATTCGGAACATGTTTCGAGAGCTCCCGTGCTCTCATCTTCAGCCTTCGCGATCTTGCGTCTGGTGAAGTATTTGTGTGTTGCTGGATAATATTAAGGTTTCTTGTTGGTCTCTGGTTTTTTAAAGTTGTATTATTGTGTGTGATTGTGGTATATGTATTTGTATTTTGTGTATTTTCGATGTTGAGCGCTTTATACAATATACCAATACAAATATACAAAATACAAATACATATACCACAATCACACTCAATAATACAACTTTAAAAGACCAGAGACCAACAAGAAACCTTAATAGTATCCAGCCAACACACAAATACTCCACCAGACGCAAGATCGCGAAGGCTGAAGATGAGAGCACGGGAGCTCTCGAAACATGTTCCGAATAGGAAAAATATAACATCTTGAGGTAATATAAACATAAATTTTAAATTGCTTTATATATACCAAGAAACAGACTGTAGCAGAAAGTGATTGAATATATGCTCAAATTTTTCTTGTGTTTATATTATTTTTAATAATAATAAAATAAAATAATAATATAAACGTTTTTATTAATATATACTATTATTAATGGTAGTTATGTTACTATCGAAATATTTATAGTTTACAAAATAAAGAATGTATTCTTATTAAAAGTTTTGTATTAATAATAATAATAATAGTACAGTATAGAAAATATAACATAAACAATGAAAAAAGAAGACTATTATTTTTTGGACATTTATATAGAATGGACGACAATAGGTTGACAAAGCAAATCTTCAAGTATCTGTGGGGGAAGAAGTCAACATCAAGCTGGATTAAAGAAGTCCAAAAGGATTTAGAAAAAAATAATATACACGCAGAAGAAGCAATGAAAGAGAAGTTTTTCGGTCAAACGTGTTAAAAATGGAGGGAGTCCAGGGTAGGAGAGAGAAAAACGCAGTTCAAAGTGGACTGAAGACAGGAAGAAGAGGGACAGTGAGAAGATGAAAGAATATTGGAAAAAAGAAAATAACAAAGAGTAAAGAATTGAAATTGGCATGTGGTCCTTAGATGGCCGATACGAAAAAAATAATAATAATACACACGCGCGCGAGCGAGCGCGCACACACACACACACACACGTAGTGACAGACGAGACAAGGAAACGATTAAAAGGCTAATGGAAGCAAGCAGGATACAATAGTTGGTATTTTTTACACAATTAGGAACGTTATATTGGAGTAAATACAAGCTCAGTAAGTTTAGCTCCATGTGTGGAACGATTCAAAGAACATTTCAAAAATAAACTTTATATTCAAAAGCGAACTATATTTAAAGTAGGAGTAGCTAAACAGAATGAAACTGGTATGCCATAAAGTAATAGTTGTAGTTCTGTGGAATAAAAACGTGATTAGTTACACGAAAATGGCGAGCAAGAAAGTAGAAGAGTGAAAGTCAACAACAGTAGCAGAAGTCAGTATTAAGCAATAAAAACCTTACAACGAAACAAAGGATAATAATAATAATTAATAAATATGGATAATAATTATTATTATTATTATTACAGTAGTGAGGCCAGAATGCCTATATGCAAGTGAATGTCGAGGATTGAATTATAATTTAGACAAACTAGAAATATTGGAAAGACGAATTATTAGGAAAATATTAGGCCCACCCACGAAAAACTTCAGAAGATTGGAAATTAAAAAAGTAATGATGAAATATATCAAAGTATAGAAAAAATAACAGAAACAGTGAGAAAAATAAGACTAGTAATTTTTGAACATTTGTATAGAATGAACGACAATAGGTTAAAAAACAGATCTTCAAATATCTGTGGGGAAAGTAGTCAACATCAAGTTGGATTAAAGAAGTCCAAAAGGAATTAAAAATAAATAATATAAACCCAGAAGAAGCAATTGAAAGAGAAGTTTTTCGGCGAAAAGTGTTAAAAATGGAAGGAGTCCAGGCTAGGGGAGAGAAAAACGCAGGTTCAAAGTGGACTGAAGACAGGAAGAAGAGACATAGTGAAAAGATGAAAGATTATTGGAGAAAAAGAAAGAACAAGGAATAAAGAATTGAAATTGGCATGTGGTCCTCAGATGGCCGATACAACAAACAAATATTATTACTAATAATAATTTATATTCAGATAAAGAGAGATAGCAGTAAAATAATTCCCGAATTTTGCTGCCTCCCCGCCCCCTCATTTCCAACGATGCCACCAAAATAATTTATCCAATTTTCTTGTAGTTACATTGATTACGTTGACCTACAAGGGAAGCAAAACCGGAGCCACCATAAGGTTACGCTTTCTTCTTTGCCTTTTAATGCATATCGTTGTTTCTTGCTGCTGGCAGTCTGTCGTCTCCGTGGCAACGGTCCAAACAAACTATTTATTCATTCAAGAACGAATATTTCTCTCTGTTTTACCAGAACGACTTGAGCCTACTAGCACTACGAATTATTATTCTCGTTTGTGAATTTACTTTTAATGGATACGTTCTGCTTTCCGTATTGTATACGAACACAAACACACACACACACACACACACACACAGATAATTGTTGTCACTATATAAGTAGTGGTATAAGTTGAATAGAAACACCGGGGGTTGGCGCGACGGTACCCCACACGAGAGGACGGGGCGACTGGGGTATATTTTAATTTCCTTTAGAACAGACGGCTTTTGGCAAAGATTTCACCCTTTGTAGTGCCAAGTGGTATTAAATTAAGCGGCCCAGAATATTACTGTCATTGCCACAGTCTGTAGTACCATTGTTCCCAACGGTGGAACTGACGATGCTTTTGTTCAGTTCAGTCTCTCCTCCTTACTGCTGGGATTACACCAATTTTGCGTCTCACCAACTTTATCCGCCCTCTCTCCCGCCCCTTCCCTCCCCCCACGCCGGCTATAACTCTACGTATAATTATATAACTAACTCATTGGCCTGGTTTTTATTCCCGTTCTGACGTCACGTATTCGACAATTGTACCGCGGAATGAAACAGGAACCAAATAAACAACAGTATTATTCGACAACAGTTTCACATTCTTAAATATATTTACAAGCGAAAAATCAGTGTACACTTTCCCTACCCAGTTTCCGACCACAGATCGAATCACTCTGACACAACAACTGTTGTTGTTTTCTGTGATTTGATTCAATATAAAATTTAATGTATCACACCCATTGCATAACACCGGTCTGATGACAGTCCTATATATTTTTATTTTTGTTTCCCAGACCTAAATGAGGGCAGCAATGCGAAGTATGCCTTGTTACCCATGGTGTTCTGTCTTTGGATCTCCGGCTCCTCTGATCCAATCTTTGCTAGGTTTGCTCCGAGATACGTGAAATTGTCCACCACTTCAATTGTGTCCTCCTCTATCTCAGTGTTGTTATGAACCTGGTCCCTTCTTGTTTGGATAAGCATTTTTGTTTTATCTATATTTATGGCTAGCCCAACTTCCTTGGCTTTGTTTTTAAGCTCAGAAATATTTCTTTAGCAGCCGCGATCCGTCTTGACATGATGTTAATGTCATTTTCATATGCGGCTATCTGTACAGTTTTATTTGTTAACAGATAGGAGCTATTTATTGATAAGCCTCTAATTACATATTCCAATGCAATGTTAAATATTGTTGGGTCTAACCCATCTCCTTGCTTTAGTCCTCGTGTGATATTTATGGGTTCAGTTAGTTGGCTATCCACTGTTACTTGGGCTTCAGGTAAGGAAGGAAAATCTTCAGACGAATTATAGGCCCAATACAAGAAAATCGCTCATGGAGTCTGAGATACAACAACGAACTGTATCAAATATATAAAGAGGTACCAGTCTCAAAATTTATAAGAATGGAAAGATTGCGTTTGTCCGGACATGTTATGGGAACGGAGGATGGCAGGAACCCCAAAAGGGCTCTGCTGGGTACATGGGAGGGAACGAGACCTAGAGGCAGACCGAGGAAGAGGTGGGAAGTTGGCGTTGCAGAGGACGCGAGGGACATGGGGATAAGAAACTGGAGGAGGGCTGCTATGGATAGAATAGATTGGAGGCGGAGATTGGTGGAGGCCAGCGCCCGACTTGGTATGTAGTGCCATAGGAGGAGATAAATGTATTATCAGTACAGGATATGCCATTCCTGAAAGCCGATTGATCTTCTAGAATAATGCAATCAACTACCGACTGAAGCTTTCACGTGTATAACTTTGGAGTAGATCTCATACGTTTCGTTAAGACAGATTAAGTTTATTTCTCTATAGTTTGTGCATTCCCCTGTCTACATTTTTAACGTCCGTATATTCGGTCATTTTTCCGAATCGAATATCCGTAATATATATTTTGCGGAAAGTCAACATCCCGAGTTTTAAGATACCAAATCTATTTTTTCGAAATCAATACACCTGAATATATAAATATATATATTTAGGTCAGGTTATATGTTGGGTTAGGTTAGGTTAGGAATAGAATAGAATTATAATGGCAGTTTCTGTATTATTATTATAATAATAATAACACGAAAATGTTAGTAACGGTAGCCACTACCCTACGACCGAGTAAAGTTCACTCTACGATAGCACAGAGAACGTTGATTTGTCGTAACAATGGGAACTGTCGTAGCGCATTATCATTCCAGGCGTGAGCTTTCTTTACATGAGAGGTTACGGGCCTGTTGCCCAACCCCCTACCAGGAGGACCACAGACTCTTCTGTCAGGTTTACCATACCTTAGTCGAAAGGCCCCTGGTTAGTGCGCAGGAGATTCGCCCTCAACCTTCTCTTTCTGAGATAGGATTTGGTGGCTTTGTATCAGTTATTCTGATACTGAAAGTTTCTTAGTATTTCCAGTGCTTACCTATCGGCATTAGTGAGCACTCCTAAGCCACCCAAAATTATTTAGAATTGGAAAAGGAAGACACCCTAGCCCTCAATTACTCTAATAGCGTCGGGGTCAGAAAAGAACCAGAGGCAGTCAAGAGAGACTAGATAGAAAAACTGTAGCACGGGGTATCACCCGAGAGAAGTTGAAGTAAAGTGAGTATCCAGCTAGGGCACATCGGGATTGCCAAACCCGTACCCAGAAGATGTGGACCCCTGATGTAATGATGACCTTTTATAATACTATAAAATACTAATAGCAGAACCAAAAGATTAGTAAAAGAGGCTCACGAGGGGAGCTAAGATATATTGTAAGAATAGAGGATGATGTGAATGGCGAGAAATCTGTAGCACATAAAGAACGAAACAAATAAACCAGCATCAGAATGACTGGTAGGTACTTAGGTAAAATCGGATCGCGATCAGTTGCGACCCAGTCATAGAAAATCCGGTCGGTTGCGACCGAGGTGGAAAATTAAATTCGGTTACTTGCGACCCGGCCAATTGCGATCGAATCTCTGAAATATCGTCCTATGAGCTACAGACACGGCCAATTGGTTACTTGCGACCCGGCCAATTACGATCGAATCTCTGAAATATCGTCCTATGAGCTACAGACACGACTATATCTATCAGAGGCGTGTGGAGGAAAGACTTTGAAATACTTGTGGTATCCAAAGCAGCCTCGGAGTAGCTGGAAACGTGGGTCGCCCGAGGATGAGGCGGGCGCGGAACAGGTTTATGTAACCTAATCCTTGAAGACGAGAAGAAGAAAAGTCATCATCTCTCTCTGTATATACAGCTATATCCTGGTGTAATATGAGGTCCAATTACGTCCTCACCTGCCTAAATGTAATTCTGACCTAAAAGTAGTATCTTTAGGCATACTGTCTTTTCTAATCCATCCACTCTCTCTCTCTCTCTCTCTCTCTCTCTCTCTCTCTCTCTCTCTCTCTCTCTCTCTCTCTCTCTCTCTCTCTCTCTCTCTCTCTCTCTCTCTCTCTCTCTCTCTCTCTCTCTCACACACACACACACACACACACACACACACACACACACACACACACATACACACGTGTGTCCGCTTTTATATACAACACGTGTCCACTAAGAATACAAAGTCGATACAACATCACTGTTTACAAATTGTTATATACACGGAGTTATTCAGAATTAAATTTTCCACTAAATTTAGAGAAAAATTATTTTCACTTTGTAGAACGTTAATAGTACGTTTTACGTAAACAAATTATTAAAAAATACAACTTTCAGTCGTTTTCAGAATTGTTCGTAAGTTTTTCATAAAATACGGGTACAATTTGTTTTGTAACAGATTTTTTAATGTTCTTCAGGAGAAATTTAAACTGAAGTCGTCGGTTAGTGTCCCAGGAGCAGTCTTCTATCCGGATACGTGCGGTACCGCGATGACGCCAAAGAAAATGGAAAATCTTCTATTGGCAGTGAAGAGAAAACACATCGCTGTGAGAACCATGTCTATACAAACTTTTTTTATTGTTTTGATCAAAAAATTGCGTTCTTGAAATACCGTAGAAACTTTCACGGATAGTCTATGCACACGCGCGTGCGCGTTTATACACGCACACAATGTGTATGTAAAAACAGATGGGAGAAATTTAAGCCAGACATAAAAGGAAGGAAGGTGCTGTAATAGAATAATTTAACGACAGCCTGAATACTAAACAGAAACTGTTAAATCAAGAACAATATATTAAAAGTAACAAACAAGCCGTTTGCATGTACCTTGTCGAGTGCTTAACGCCAACAAAATTAACGTGGCAATGAAGTTTTTACGGTCTCAGTTTGATTATCGCTCATTGTTGTTTTTATATCAATGTGGCAGTGCAATTTCGTCGTCGTCGTCGTCGCTTTAGTGTTGCATTCTTGTCAGTAACGCGAATTACGCTAATAAAATTAATTAATTTAGCTTCCCCGCGCTTTTACGTAATACGCGAAAGTATTAATTATACACCCCCGCGTTGCGCCACTCCTCTAATTCCCTTAATAATAACACATTTTTACGGCCGACAATTATCTTGTGAGCCTGTTCCGGAATTCTTCAACAATCTTGTGTTGAAAAAACTTATACAATGGGCGACTGTGAAACACAATAAAACCATTTTACGTCTTCCTAAACTTCTTCACAGCTTCAACCAGGCTTTCTGTTTTATGCTCCGCGAAAGAATTTTAATGTTTTGCTATAAAATTCATAAAATTTACGTCTTGTCTGGAGAATTTTATTTAACTAAGAACGTGCTAGAAAACAATTAATATTTAATGAGGTTCGTTTCATACATGTATGTGTAGTCTAATTTATTGGCGGTATTGTGTACCAATACTTTCGTTTTTATGACAACAATTGGGCTACAATAATTGTGTCTGATGGATCTTCGATTCGTATCAAAGGATATAAAAAGGCTACCGAGGCGTAGTGCTGGCCACACTAATTCCTTGTATGCGCACACTGACAGCTTGGAACTCCTTCGGTCTAGTTTCTATCATCCTCGCCTTTCTCCCGTTTCTTCGAATATTTCTCAACTTCCTTCGGAATGACGATCCGTACTAACAGAATGTAATATACAGTCGGTAATAGCTGTAATTAAAAAGACCTTTCTGCAGAAACGTAAAGCCAAAAGTCTTTCTTCTTCTTCTCCTCCTCCTCCTCCTTCTTCTTCTTCTCCTCCTCCTCCTCCTTCTCCTTCTCCTCCTCCTCCTCCTTCTCCTTCTCCTCCTTCTTCTTCTTCTTCTTCTTCTTCTTCTTGTGCCAAACACCAACGGTTTCTAGGTCTTCTTATACTTCATTGCCCATTAGGTTAGCTATGTATTGCTAAACGTCCTTAGGCAGCCTATCATCTTGCATCTAATTTAGATGAACAGTCCATCTCTCTTTGTGTTCTGCAATGCGATCTTGGTAATTAAGAATTTTTAACAAATCGCAAGAGTCTCATGTCTAATGACTGTATCTTACTCAGACGTCTCTTAATCGGAACCCAAGTTCCAAACTCCTAAAACAACATTGGCATATCCATTACTTCTTTTCCCTCTTCTCCTTCTTCTTCTTCTTCTTCTTGTATTTTTCTTCTTCCTGCCTAGAACAAATAGACGTAGGACTTGTTGGGATCCAGTATTGGCAGTCCTTACTGGTTGTCGTCTTCCCTGTTAAAAATATTAAAAAATACAATAAACCCAACAACACTAAACATATAATTGAAGTAATCATAGACACGGAAACAGCCGTACAAAACACACATAACAATGACAATAAACCCATACGCCATGACATAAAACGAAGATTAAAACACGTACTAAAACAACAATCAAAACAACAGAACAACGAAAATAAAACACTAAAAACATACAACAAAAACTGAATGAGCATAACCTAACGGTATTAAAAGCTGACAAAGGCAACATAACAGTTATAATGAACAAACAAGAAATAAACAATAAAACAGAGAAATTCTTCTCCGAAAATAATATAACACACATAACCAAAGATCCCACAATAAAATACCAAAAACAAATTAACAAATTCATAAATAATGCAAAATACATAATACAAAAAGAAAACATAAAATATCTAAAACAAATTAAACCAAACCCCCCAAAATTAAACGGATTACCGAAAATACACAAACCTAATATACCCATAAGACCTTTGATAAATAGCACACAAGCACCATCCCACAAAATCGCCAAACACCTAGATAAACTAAACAGAAAACATATAAACTTAACCAACAACACTTCGGTTAAAAACAACATAGAACTTGTCAAAAAATTAAAACATATCCGTATACCACACAACTCAACTTTAGCATCATTTGACATAACGAAATTATACACCAATGTACCCGTCAAAGACACTATACAAACACTTGAACAATTACTCAGACAAAACAACACACCTGAAACACATATACAAGAAATCATCACACTCACTAAAATAATCACAGAACAAAATTACTTCACGTACAATAACAAAATATGCACACAAACAGATGGACTACCCATGAGTTCCCCCATATCAGGCATACTAGCTGAAATATTCATATACCACATAGAACAAGAGCATATAATACATAACAACAAATACACTAACAAAATCATATATTGGCACAGATACGTAGACGACATATTATTATTATACAATGGCAATACAAGACAAGTAGAAAATGTCCACAAATACATAAACAAGATACACCAAAAATTAAAATTCACAATAGAAATAGAAAAAACAACAGTATAAACTTCCTAGACTTAACAATCAACAAAACAAACAATACGCATACATACAAAATCTACAGAAAACCAACCACAACTGACATAGTTATACACAACACATCAAATCATCCAACACAACATAAACATGCAGCCTTCAACCATATGCTACATAGACTCACAAAAATACCACTAAATAAACAAGACTACAATGAAGAACTTAACACAATAAAATACATAGCAATAAAAAACGGATACAATCCTGAATTAATAAACAAATTACATAGAAAAATCCTATACAAAAAACAACAAAACAACACAAAATACAAATAACACACAACAAAACAAATACATCACACTCACATACTACAACTCTAACACACACAAAATTGCCAACACATTCAGAAAACACAATTACAAAATAGCATACAGAACTAACAATACCATCAAGAGACGCATTAACGACACAAACAAAGACATAGACATATACAACAAAACAGGCGTATATAAAAAATTAAACTGCAACGATTGTAATAAATTCTATATAGGCCAGACAGGAAGATCTTTTTACTCCAGATTTTCTGAACACACAAAAGCTTTATCCAATAACAACTTACAATCCACATTTGCCACACACATCCAAACAGAAAACCACAGTTACACCAACATAAAAAACAATGTTGAAAATTTACACTACATGCCCAAAAGTCGCAAACTCAACACCGCAGAACAATACGAAATATAAAAACACAACAAAACACAATCAAACAACATACTCAATGAACAATTACAATTTAAATCCAACACACTATTCGACACAATAATACACAACGGACACGGACACAATTCAGAATCTCGCGCCAACCCCCTTCCATCTACAAACACCCCCACACACAACCAATCCCCAAAAAACCGTTACAGATTACCAACGCCTTGACGCTTTCTGCATTTAAATCTCACTGATGAAGGAGCAAACTACTCCGAAACGTGCGTATGAGGATATAACAAAAAGTAAGTTTTTTCACAAGTGAAAGTGTATTTAATTATTAATTGTTAAAGTGGTGTGAAAGAAGTGATGATCATTAAAAATAATATTAAAAATATTATTGCCCTTTTTGTCTGAAACCATTTAATACCGTTTCTTGTTTTCCATTCTAGTATTTTGCATGTGCCTGATTTACGTCTCTCTCTCTCCTCTCACACACACGCGCGCGCGCGCACACACACACACACACACACACACACACAATCTTGATGGTAGAGTTTATTTTAACTTGGGCACACGCGCGCGTGCGGTAAGAAAACTTGACAAAGTTCGGTTTTACAGTGTGTGTGTGTGTGTGTGTGTGTGTGTGTGTGTGTGTGTGTGTGTGTGTGTGTGTGTGTGTGTGTGTGTGTGTGTGTGTGTGTGTGTGTGTGTGTGTGTGTGTGTGTGTGTGTGTGTGTGTGTGTGTAATTAGTGGCTGTGAACACGTGATTTACATTATTCAGCAGCCGCAGGAAAGATGCTTACAGCAGTATTACAGAGAGATAGGATGGTAGGAGGAGGGGAGAAATAAATGTGAACGTATCGAACGCATGGAGGCAGCTTTAATTGTTTCAGTTCCGCCTTCATTCAGATTAATGAATCAGCTTGAATTACGACGACATTCGGAGGAGAAGACGCTGCTGCTGCTACCATAGTAATCCCAGTTAACCTCGAGATTTACGACAAGATTAAACTCAAGTAAGTGGGTCTTAATTTTTCAGTCTCTCCCAAATTCCATTTCAGCTAAATCGCGCAGACGGCGTCGAAGCCGTGGATATTATGACTGCCGGGGATCCGCTGCTGTTCAAATGGTTTTTCCCTCTTCTTTTTGTGACATGCTTGTGCATAAACTTGGATATACGTGATCTGAATCGAAGCAGTGGTGGCGACCTTATTACGCTGGCTCTATTTTCTATATGAGATTATGTCAGTTTCGGTTGGATCGGGCACTCTTCTAAACTGCCCGACAATTTAAACGTATTGTCTTCTTTACGAATCGCATCGCTCTACATTCATGCAGACCCATTTTGTTCTTGTAACTTTGAGGATTATGTGATATTAAAAAACGTCAGTTATCGATAAAATAAAATTAAACAATACATTACCTTAGATCCGTCGTGTGGCTTTGTTTTATATTTAAAATTACGCGTTTCGGGATACATGTTCCATCATCAGATTACTTCACTCAGTTAAGATCGTTAAATGACATCGTTAAATCGTTAAATCACATTACTCAAATTAAAAAAAAAACGTCATTATAGATATCCGGTCAGTCTTCAAAGGGTGCACATCCATACTGACGTGTGTTTTGAATATTTGAGTAATGTGATTTTTACATTTAACGATCTCAACTGAGTGAAGTAATCTGATGATGGAACATATGTTCCGAAACGCGTCATTTTAAATATTAAACAAAGTCATACGACGGATCTAAGGTAATTTATTAATTTATGTATTCACAAAGTGACTTGGATACGAATAATAATATGTATCAAATAATACCCCTATAACTATAAGTATAAAATAAGATAAACAAACACTACTGTAAAACTACTATAATTACTGTCAGTTGTTACTACAAACGTTACTATAATCATTAAATTATGATGTTAGTCTCTAATGATTTAGCAAAAGTGGTATTTTTGTTAATGGGCTGGGGTCTACGGAAGTGAACTATAATCCATAAGACAAAGAACGTTGGCTATTCACAAGTTACCATAAAAGCCTTATAAATATCAAAACTTTCAATGGATATCAAATTATGTATTTGATTGCTACTGTATGAATATTTGGTAGACGCCTTGGCTGTTGGGACACATTTGTCCCACTAATTTAAGTGCACCAATAATATACTATCTAAATTATATACTTATCTAAAACTCAAGAAATGGCTGTAGATATGGGCTAAATATAATAATTAAATGGTTTGAAACATGATCACTTACTTTACTCATTGTATAGTGGTGTAGTGGAACAATAAATACAAAATTACAAAATGTGAATTATGCCTTCAAAACGATACAATCTATCTATCAACAAATATAGCCACTGCTTCCAACAGCGTAACTACACAGCAGTACAATATATTTCTTT
The DNA here is from genome assembly GCA_034769895.1 of Magicicada septendecula. Classification (NCBI taxonomy): domain Eukaryota; kingdom Metazoa; phylum Arthropoda; class Insecta; order Hemiptera; family Cicadidae; genus Magicicada; species Magicicada septendecula. Next base: position 18,297,539 of record CM068371.1, on the reverse strand, counting down.
TTTAATGTTTACTAGCCTTCTCACAAGGTATCACCACTAACCAAAGGTGGGAAAAATGTGTACCAGTGAGCTAGCGATTGAAAACAAAAAGTGGTATCTGACGGGAAAAAAAATGCCGTACCGATATGCCGCCATTTTAAAATAATGGTTGTTATCGAAAAATTATGGTTATCGAATAAGAAGTAAACCGGACGTTTTGGTCGTAGCCCACGAGGGCCTTCTACAGTGGAGCGGCAAAGAGGTAATAGGCTCCACGAGAGACTGACATTGTTGAGATTTAGTGTATAGTGTATAATGTCATGGACAAGCACCAGAACAAGAACAAGAAGCACAACGACAATATATTGTTACGACATTACAGAACTTGCTACGTGTGTCTCGGCTGTAATGTGTGTGTGTGTGTGTGTGTGTGTTCATACTGCTGCTACTTTGAGATGAAGGAAAATTTCGTGACACTTGTCACGCGTCCGCAACGAGACTATTCCAGACCATACCGGTCCGCGGGCACTGTGTTCAAGGCCGCAATCAATTACGCTCAAGTTTTTTCTAGTAGTTGTTGCATACTATGGATTATTCTGTAATCTCAGCAGGGTATAAATACAACCATTCAGCGACGCTTAGTCTGAGTGTAAGCGGCGATTTATTACAGTGCGGTTCGAAGTATTGTGGCGAAGTGTTATGTGTTTTACAATTGTGCGGGACTCTATTAGTTGACATTATTATTGAGTGTGAACAGTTTTTATTTAATTTGTTGTAAGAGACTATCTTGTTGATTGCAAACTGTATAATAGTGACAATTAAATCTGGTGATTAGTGACTTAATTTGTGTCTTGTATTTTGTATTCCATTGCACCATACGACGATCAGTAGACCGTCGTAAGAATGTGTATGGCAATGACGTCATTCCCAGTCTTTGTCACTTGCTAGAAAATTCTGGGCGTTACGTATTTTTAGAATCGTGTAGAACAAACAATGTTTACCTATCAATTTAAAGTAAGTACGATTGTTCAGAACATTAAACTGTGTATCAATATACATAAGTTATACAAAACACGTGATGCATAATGTAAATATACGTAAGTAATATAGCCCACGTGTTATTCTAACCTAAATATTATAACTTATGCATTTCTCTAATGACAAAATAGTTTTAATAATATCAATCAATATTCATAATATCATTTTAAATGTAATGTGGGTCGGCGGTATCCTAGGATACAACAAGATACAAACGAACGAGGAAAGTGGATAATGGCTTCAACACTTTGGTATCGTGTAGAACGATATTTTGGAGGTAAATCAATCTAGAACAGCTGTACAGAGGTAAACGTGTACAACTGTGCCAGTCTATATGAATTATTCCGTTTTGTAATAATTGTAGGAGTAACAATAATAAGGCAACAACACCATTGTTGGACCATTGTTGCGGCAGAAACACATTAAAACGTTCGTTTCCGTCGTTGCGTGTGTGACGAGCCGGACTTCATTTCCGTCGTTGATGACGTCATACTACATTGTCATTTAATTTAGTTTGTCTCCTACCCCGCCCCTCGTCGTGCTCAATTTCGGTCACACTCGCACCCCACGCGCTCGCGTTGCTGGATATCCCATTAAAATTTTAGGTGTACCTACCAGTCGAACGCGCGCCCATGCGCCTGTTACTCATTAACGCCACACACAAAACACGGTTTAATTAAATTGAAAACAGTAGTTTTTGTGTCGCTGTCGCCAGAGGTCGCTGGGATCTGCAGCTAATACTGAGCCCGCTTTTTACACACATTCGAGACTACGGTATAAAAATCGTACATCGTCAATAAATAAACGTGCGACCAGTATTGTGTACGCTTACGTTGGCCGGTGTAACCACTCGTTACTCTGCGTACTGTGTGTTAGTCGCGTTAGAGAAACACAACTGTAAACAAGAAACAGAGAGAAAGGAACAAAAAGTGAATAGTGACGAGAGAGTGGGAAAGGAGAATGATATATGAAGATATATGAGAGGACAGACAAACATGCAGAAGTCTCAATAGTTGCTGTTATTATTGCATGTGGACGAATTCAACTTGAATTATTGTATGAGAGTACCTTGATGATTTCACATTGTTATTTGTGACTAACTAAAGCAGGTGATTAGTGACTTCCGTGGTGTCTGTGTTTTGTTTCCACTGTACAATGCGACGATCCGTGAGACCGTCGTAACAATATATATCTGTCATTCCACATCCCCTTTATTGCCCTCCTTATGTCCAAGGTTTTTTTTTAAATTACCTTTCATGTTTTATTATGTACGTATGTCTTGTCATATCGCGAAACAGACATGCATAATTTAATTATCTGTACACAAGGAAAGTAAGGTAGAGAGAACGAAAAATAGAGATAGATAGATACATAGAAAGAAAGATAGAGTGAGAGGGGTGAGGAAGAGAGAAAGAGAGGGGGATAGAAATAGAGAGAGAGACCTGAGATGGGGCGGAAAATAAGGAGGATCTAGGAAATATCGTTGGGTTTCTTTTCTTAGGTTCAGTTGAACACACATCAGGTGAAGATGAGATAAAGACTGTACACGAAGAGTTAGTCTCTACAATGGAGACATTCGCAAAAAGTTAAAAATTGTAAATATCGTGTTGCAGGGAACGAAGAGAGATGGATTGTTCATCTGAATAGGGTGCATTGGAAAGTCACAGGTAAGAGGTTTTACAAAGGCGCGTACCTTTGGTCATACACTACCCCCGCCTAACATAGATTACAAGTCTGTCAGTTCAAATCTCACCTCTGAAGCTGCCGTCACTATTTCTTGAAACAATTGCCAGGAAAATACAAATTATCTGTAGTAGAAGTATACCAAGTGTTTATTTATTCAATTCTTCGTTTGTTTTAAATGTAACTAAAGTTCTCGGAAGCGATTTCTCGTGTTCGGTTGTTAATTGCCACGGACGGAACACGACGATTCGTCTGAGAATATCTGTTAGCGGTCTTCGACATCTTTCAATAAGGGGAGTAAGCAGTGAACAGTGAAGTTATGGCATACGTGAAATAGAGTGAGACAGAGGTACAGGAGAGACATGTATACTATTTCCGTTCTTACTTCAATCCTGAAGTAAACAAAGCCACGTGGCAAATCTGAAACGCTATTGGTTGGTCAGGGGCGTTGACGCTGTTCACACAGTAATGTGTTACGCGCATGTGCAGAATGTCTGTATAGTCATGTGAGAATTATCTTACCACTTCAATCGTCGGAGCACGTCGTTTTAAGACTTCCTCCTTATCACTGTATTCCGAATACTAGTGAATTAATGTGGTGCTATTTGAAATGATATGTAGCCTGTCACAACATACAACACATATAGGCTTCCTGACATAAAACAATTCATAGAGAAGGCGGTAAATGAACAACGGCTGACAGCAACTGATAATATACACTACACTGGTAATTATCAACGCTTATATTTTCGTTTTAAATAAACATTACTTTTTCTTTTGTTGCGATTTTTAAACGGTTAGTAAAAAAATAGCCAATAACTGGTATTATAAGACATTTCGCTGTCGCGTCGGTCTGACACAGTACACAAATTTTACTTTGACCAGAACAAACTATTACAATTTACATGCGTTTACACAGTATCAATATTATTATGTACCCGACTGTACTCCTTTTCTCAGAGTGACATGCCTTTAATTCAAGCAGCAAACAGCGTTTCAGATGTGCCACACCTGCTTGTTTACACCAGGAGTAATCTAAGAACGGAAACAGTATAGAAGAAAGATAAAAGAAAGAATAACAGAGAGAGAGAGATAGTGAGAGAGAGGGGGAGAGGGAGAGAGATTACAAACGAGTTTATGAGAGAGAGAGTAGAAGAATTTAAAGGCAGGCGTGACAAAAGGTAGAGAAAGAACGGATTGTGGTGACACAGGTAAAGAAGAGAAGAGAAGAGAAAGCGAGTTGGAAAGGCAAACTCGAGTTGGTGAGGGGACAGTGCGAGAGAAAGAGAGAATGTGAGAGGGGGAGGGTGCGATGCAAAATGAGAGAACATTTGGTGCTGTTGTAGCGACAGTATTTCACGGCATTAGTGATGGGTGGGAATCGTACACATGGGACGTGTGTATATTAAAATAACCGGCTTATCATAATGGCATGCGTTCCACTGACTGTCACGGCACCCGCTTTGATAAGACACGAGCAGCAATGGAGCCAATTTGAAACAACAAAAGCCACTACTCCGTTTAACGTAAATCAGCGCCGCTGCGGCTGCCTCTGTCATGATGTATTTTCTGTTTTACGCCAACACACACACACACACACACACAGTATTATGCTAACGAGGTTACTAGTTTTTCTGCCAGTCGTTATACTGCGTGGAAAACGATTTGGATTTAGCTGTGTAAACGTGTTGTCCGTGGGGACGATCCCGTCTCCTCTTCCGTTTGGGTGGCGACGCTTCAAAATGGATTTTTTTTATACTCTGGTTATATGTTCCAGATTTACGTATACTATTGACGAGATTGACACAGATTTCACAAGAAAATTAATCACATTAATGTGCAGCAAAAAATTCTCAGCAGAATGTAATTACTTGATCAACGTTGACTCTAAACGCAAAACGCAACCTTTGAAGAGATAAATAAATTTTTTAAATTGTACTGAATGTATTTTATATAATATTAATGGTAAAACTACCCAAGTCCAAGCTTTGGTTATATTTCAAGATGTTTCAAAAACATTTTTTAATGGATCTCTCTTTTTCTCTTTACTTTTTAACATCTGTGTAATCTATAAAAAACTCTATCAATAATACAAATTAACCTTGAAAATCAGTTTTATGATTTATCATTGCACCCGAAAACCTTTACCAGTTTCCCATAAATTCATGTGAGTGGTCTTGGGTAACTTTACCAGTAACTCCCTCGATTGGTAAATTTAACTTTATTAGTGAATTGTTTGCCATTATCAGTTAACACCCTCTTTGACATGTCCATGCTCAGGGATATATTTATTGAGAATTACATTCAATACCGAACGAGTGGTGGGACGCGTTATAGCATACAACTTTACCAATTTCGTAAACGCATCAATGCATAGAATTAGATTTTTAAGTCCCCGCATAGTTTTCGGTAAAGGGCCAACGAGTCAGCACACAATATCTCACCTTTACCCTTCGTGATTATGTTGCACTACTTCACAGCTCATTATTGTGTAGAAGTCATTATTTTTATACAGTAAAAAATCAACGTAATCTAACAATTGTGACATGAATCTTACTGTCTATTTGATAATGTCTCAACATGCAATATTTACTTAAACTAATTCTCATTATAACATGCCATCATATGTCAAGAGTGAAATTATTATTTTATATGCAAATCTCACCTATTGCAATATATACGTACTATATTATTATTATGAATATATAATATGTTATATAAAACTAAAAATATATCATCTATAATTATAGTTAATCTATAATATAATGATCTGTATGTATATATGTTACATTATATTGTGTATAATATTGTTATATTTTATGTCTATTATGTAATGTTTTATGTAAGCCTATGTGCCTGTGAGTGCACGCTGATGCTATTACCTTGCTAACGGCTTCGAAAATCTACGATAAATCGTAGATATAAACACTTGTTGCTACAGTTCTTTTCTTGATAAGTAAACTTCTTAAAATAATATTAGTTTACAATCAAGATGGGTTTTTTCCTTACTTGGAACGTGTGTTCGGAACATCAGCCACGCAGTGTGCTCATCGTCAGCCATGTTTTTAAACCTTGTGAAATTCGTGCGGCCCTGGCTGGTCGGTACTGCTGATCCCCGTTGTTGGGTTTTGATTGGTTTTGTTGGTGTTGTTGTGAATAAATGTGGAATACAAATTTGTTATTTGAGTCTTTCCAAAAGTTTAGAGTTTTAAAAATCGTGTCACGTTTTTCACTGATCCATATTTTCGTTCTGGTATTAGTTTGTTTTGTGTTTTATGTTTGTCTATATCCATAGGGTTTTCCATATGTTTATTACACTGCCTTTGTAAGGTATATGTTTTACCAGTGTCATGTTGCTGATGTCTGCGAATTCAAGGGCCGTATAACTTGGGAAAACATGTTCCAGGTAAGGAAGCACATCGTTGTTGTAAACTAAACTAGTATTTTATTCAGTTTTATATTGTTACGAAATTACGTAACGCTCTCGAATTGTTGGCAGGTGCAGTTACGTAGACGTTGTACACGTTTCTCGGCTAGTTGAGCAGGTGTAGTGCCTGCCTCAAGGCCGCGCAATTAAGTATTCTCTAAATTGTTCGAGGGCACTTGTAACTACGGAAATTATACTGGGACGCCGCCAAATGAATGGAAAATTATTCTGGAACTTCTGTGGGCTATATGTAAGCAACAGCGGCCGGCTTAGTCAGTTAGTTACAGCTGGCGAGATTGTAGAGCGCGGATCCAGTGATTACCGTGTTATACGTGATTACTGCAGAACTCTTAATAGTTGATGTTATTTATGCGTGTGTGTTTCAATTTCCACAAGAATTATTGTATGAGAGTACCTTGTTGATTTCACATTGCTATTTGTGACTAATTAAACAAGCTGGTGATTAGTGACTTCGTTGGTGTATATGTATTTTGTTTGCACTGTTCAGTACGACGATCTTGAGAGCGCCGTAACAATATACAGTGGAACTCGCGAATGTCGAGCTCGCCTAGAACGAGAACTCTGATGTAACGAGCAAAGGTACAACACTTGTTTGGTTTTGTATCTTAGTAATGATACCTTAGTAGGAAGGCATTGGAGACTTGGTTATAACGAGCATTTGTAATTTAAAAATAAATATTGTACATGTGGCATGGAAAGTTTTGCGTTTTTGCCAGACAGTCGGCTGATTTTTGCCAAGTTTTTACTACACAGTTACTTTTACTACATTTCGCGAATTCACTATACGCCAAAATACAGCAAAGAATGTAAGCGTCTAAAAAATGTTTAAAGTCTATATTTCACTTTTAAGCGTAGAATGTAAAACATGTCAAACTTTTACTGTGCATAGCCTCTTCTATAGTAGACATTTTTTGTTGTGTGTTCGATAATCACGGTATAAAGATTTAGGCTTGCGAGTCGACAACACGGATGTAGCGAGCACACGGTTTTAACGAGCACAGTTGTCCCTTGAATCTCGTTATAAACAAGTTCCACTGTATATCGTTATTGCATCTTCTTTATTGCCCTCCTTATAGTGTTTCCCTATTTTGTACCCAGTATTCACAATAGATGTCCAAGGGTTTTTTTTAATTCTCTCTCTCTCTCTCTCTCTCTCTCTCTCTCTCTCTCTCTCTCTCTCTCTCTCTCTCTCTCTCTCTCTCTCTCTCTCTCCTCTCTCTCTCTCTCTCTCTCTCTCTCTCTCTCTCTCTCTCTCTCCCTCCTATGGCGCTACAGCCCAAATCGGGCCCTGGCCTCCACCAATCTCCGCCTCCAATCCACTCTATCCACTGCAACCCTCCTCCAGTTTCTTATCCCCATGTCTCTCGCGTCTTCTGCAACGCATTTTTTTTTAATTACCTTTAATATTTTACTATGCCTGTTGTGTTCCATCGCGAAACAGACGTATATAATTTAATTATCTGTACACGAGGAAAAGAAGGTAGAGAGAACGCGAGTTAGAGGGAGAGGGAGCTCAGTTATGTCAGCCAGCAGTTTTTGCGTCCGCGTGACACAATTAAAGTGACAACAACTTGCATGTGACGTGTGTAATCATGAATATATTTAATTATGTGACATGTAGACTACACATTGCGGTCGCGTCCCCAGACGCAGAACCCGCACCGAACAACATTTCCTGCTGCTGCAACAAAACTGCAGTCAGTCTATTCCAAAGAGGTTTACTAATCTGCTGAATTGCTGAACCGTATTTATTATTATCATAATTTGTCGTTATTGTTATTTTGTTTTTTGTCGTTCGTTATGCTCCAATCATATTTTACTATGCATTGTTAAAATTTTTTATTATTAAAAATGTCATCCCATAACAAAACTGCACAATGTAAAACTTTTCTTTTGTCTACAGTTTTATTTCAAAACAATCTTATTTTATGAGACACGTAGGCCTACTCACTCCCTCTCTCTCTCTATATATATATATATATATATATATTTTTTTTTTCTGTGTAGGTAACTCGAAGTTTCTTGCAGCAATTATATATTATTGTAACGTTATTGAATTCTGTTTCTTCTGCAAGTAGAGTAATTTCGTTTTTGTCTTTTTAACACATGACGCACATTTCACTGAAAAATATCAGTATCATCAGAGGATTCAAAGTAAATTAAAAAGACAAAAACGAAATTACACTACTTGCAGAAGAAACAAAATGAATAACATCACAATTATATAATATTTATATATATAATATATATATATTTATAATATTTAAAATTTATATTTATTTTACCTCAAATGTTATTTTTCCTTATTTGGAACATGTTTCGAAATCTCCTGTGTTCTCATCCTCAGCCTTCGTGATCTTATGTCTGGTGAAGTATTTGTGTGTTGGCTGGATGCTGTTTTGGTTTCTTGTTGGTCTCTGGTATTTTAGACTGGTATTATTGTGTGTGATTGTGATGTATGTATTAGTATTTTGTGTATTTTCGATTTTGAGTGCTGAGTGAATATTGTGTCATGTTTTGTATTGATTTGTATTTGTTCAGGTATTAGTTTGTTTTGTGTTTTATATTTGTATATTTGTAAATTTTCCCAAATGTTCATTATGGTCCCTTTGTGTGGTATATGTTTTATTAGTGTCACATTGGTTATATCTGGGAATTCGCTATTTAACAGAATGTACAAAATTCCCCTAAACAAACAAGAAACTGGCAAAGAAAAAAGTATAATATACCAAATTGGTTATGAACATGGATACAATAAAAATTAGCCACACATGCAGTAAACACTGGACATGAATTCCCAAACATAACCAACATGACACTAATAAAACACATACCACACAAAGCCACCATAATGAAGATTTGGGAAAATTTGCAAATATACAAACATAAAACACAAAACAAACTAATACCTGAACAAATACAAATCAATACAAACATGACACAATTTTTAAAGCACTCAACATCGAAAATACACAAAATACTAACTCATACACCACAATCACACACAATAAAACCAATTTAAAGTACCAGAAGCCAACAGGAAGGCACAATAATAACCAACCAACACATATGTACTTCACCAGACACAAAATCTGGAAGGCTGAGGATGGGTACAAGATGGTACCCGAAACATGTTCCAAATAAGGAGAAAATATGGTGAGGTAAAGTGATTATAAATATTCAATATGTATACATCAAGAAACAGACTGTAGCAAAAAGGATTGAATATATAACCGTTGCTACTCAACTATTGTGTGGTTGGTTCCTTTCGCTGATAACATTTTAATTATCAACACTTTACAAATAGTGTAATTATTATCACCGAAAAATATTCATTCAAGTCTTTCACCAACACCACCGAGTGTACATATTGTAAAGTAAATTTACAATCCACATAAATAAACATGTAAATAAGTAAACATGTATAAATAATACACATAAACATGTAAATGTAAACGTTTATTACAGGATACTGCGGTAGTAAAATGTTATATTCTTTAAAGTGCCAAATATTTCCCCACATGTTCTAAACCCTCCCCCCCACCTCCGATAATGCCTCTGATTACGCTTTCGCAATTCCTTCCAGCGGACAAGGGAGTAACGCCCTCTTTTTAGAAAATTACTTTTTAAAGTAACAATATGTGATAGAAGAAACAGAGAAGGAATTTCGTTTGATAACGACAAAAAGCAAAATGAGAAAAGCGGAAATAACCCCAATCCAGAATGCGGTTCCGTTCTTAAGCGCTCGACCGATTGTAAAGTTGGACACGGAAGCTGTGCGCAACGACTTGAAAATAGTAAAAAGTGGTGACGGGTCCGCGGCCGCAACCAATAAACCCCGTCACAGATGCAACCTCTATGTAATGTCATGCAATCTGGACTGCAAAGCGGATCTCGGAGCCTTGACAGTTTCAAGTAATTAAAAAAAAAGAAATAAAAACTGTTGGCACAACGATATCCGACGACATTCTTAATCGGATTTTCCGTCTGTCACAGCATAACATTCAGTTTGTATATGTCTGTGTGTGTGATGACGTATCATAACGTTTATCGGTTTTCCCCGCGTGAATAAATTATCCCATTTACGCAAATACACAACCAATCGGTCTCAATAACAAACACACACTAAGTTATTGTCGTTAACTATGATTACTCCTATTAATACCCACAGCCACGGTACGTCAACTACAGTTACAAAATTATAAGTTTCATCTGTAAATCATAATTAATTCCACAATTCTTCACAAACATAATTATCCAGTGAGTGGATATATAATTATCAAAAACACAACGTGTACAGTGAACTGTCTACAAGAGTTGCTAAATTGATCGCGTTCAACAAATCGCAGTTTATTAAAAATATCGCAGATCAACAGTATTGTTACAGTCTGAAAAGTAGGCTATTAAATAAAACAATGAAATAAAATAAACAACGATAAAGTATAAAGGAAATTTGATTAAACTGAATTTTGAAATCATTACGTGCGCAATACGTTCTGCTTTTATCTTTTCCTTGGATTTGTTGTCCATGACGTGTCCATTGATTAACTAATTATAAGTGTAATACTACTAACTCGGAACACTAAGTTTTTTATTGGTAAAAATGTATCAATTTTATTTTACATTTTTACCAACAAAAAATTAGTGTTCCGAGTCAATAGTATTACACTTATAATTTATGTTTTTCTTTGGAATTGATGAAAAAATTGTGAGACGAACTGACAGCGTTATAATGTTACTTAATATTAATTACTAAATTATTGAAACTGAATGAAAACGTTTTAGTGTAGGCGTGTAATGTAAATACAAGCGGTTTATACAGATTGGTTTATAATGCCGTCCAGATTACGTCTACCTTGTGCGACAAATCCATGCGAGACAGCGATCAGCTGTTTGGAACTGATTATATTGTCACGTACCCGCGGCGCATCATTATGCAGATCGCGTAAGCCGTGGTGCGGATACATGATCGCGCAGGAAATGCATACCGTGTATGGACCGGCGACGTTGTACATTATCCGTCCCACGTATAGCTTTACGTGATTTTTATCGATAGCCTTTTTTCATATCGTATCGTTGTTCAGTAATCGATACTTCCTGACACGTTATAATGTTACTCTACTTATTACATAACGACCGGCTACTGTTGTAGACTGTAAATTGTTGTTAGGAAGTGTCTGCTACGTCGCGTGTGACTAGTCGGAGGAGGATATTAAACCAGTGGTTCCCGAAGTAGGCTCCGCGACAATGTTTCGGGGGGTCCACAGACTCTTTTAAGAACAAATAGATTATACCGTAATTTTTATGTTCTAAAACCTAAATCTAAATTTTTGAATCTTAAAACAAATAGTAGAAGAATCCAGAATCTTTGGGGAGTTTAAACTAACTGTAATTGTAAAAGAAATTTCAAAAGTATGGCTTTAATAACGTCTTTAAATCACGTCGTGTAGCAGATCTGTTTGTCCGCCGAACTGACTAGACCTCTCTCTTACAGTACAAGAAGAAGAATCACTGGCAGAACTTTCAACTGACAGTTCATTAAAATTACAGTTTCCGCAATTACAGCTAGCTGACTTCTGGTTATATGTAACGACTGACTATCCTGAACTCGGAAAAAGAGATTTGAATTCTTTAACTGTGTTTTCCTCTAATCATTTGTGTGAAACCGCATTCTCCTTGCTCACGTATTTAAAGCCAAAGTTAAGAAATAAACTTAATGTCGAAAGTTACTTAATATTGAAATTATCACACGTTAAACCCAATATTAAAGAGCTAATTGTTCAAAAGCAGCTTCATTGTTCACAATAAACTATGTTTGATATCATTAATATTATAATTTTCAAAATTAAGGAAATTTTGATTTTAATAAATTTTAATTAAAATACAAGATTTTCTATTATATTTACTGTTTGTTTTATTTCAGAACTCAGACGGGGTCCGTGAATTTTTAAATTATTTGGGGCAGTCCGCGGACTGGAAAGTTTGGGAACCACTGTATTAAACTAAATTCGCTTCCACTTCCATTCTACACGCTTTCTTTCTGATCTCCGAAAGCATTTAGATTAGTTGTTGGTATACGGTAAGATGAATCAATCACGAAAATATCTTCCATAAAGGCAAGTGGAAACTAACCGCTTAATCAGTAACTGACATAATGGCAATATGTGTATTGTGGGTTTGAGTCATTTTTCTAATTAAATGAACTTGAAGAATCCAAAAAGTCAATGGTGTTATCTAGTAGCGTGCCGTCCATGTAACCGCTGTTGCCGGCGGCAACGGTAGGCGTACTGGAAATAAGAGAAAATAATATTAATTACTTCACAGAATTAATTACTCTGGATTGCAGATATCAACAATTAAAACCAAAGTGATGCTTTTTTGTGGAACTGTTCCCGTACGGGCAAAATTGTTATAGGTAGTACTGTCCTGGAACAAGTTAGCAGTTTTGAATACCTGAGCTGCAGTGTGTCTTATAATGCAAGCAACGACGTGGTGCATAAGTTGGATAAATTCAACCGGGACCATCAGGCGAACCCTTAAGTCAGCAAGTAAAGGAACACGCCTAAAATTGTACAAGGTGATGGCTCTTCGCACACTTCTTTATGGGTCTGAGAATTGGACTTTAACGAAAGGCCAGGCCAGCCGCATCCAAGCGACTGAAATGAGATATCTCAGACACGTGGGAGGGTATACTCTCCATGATCATAGAAGCAATACAGATATACGGCAGGAACTGAATATTATGAGCATACTCGACAAGATTCCCCAGTATCGGCTGAATCGGCGGGAATATCTTTGCCGAATGGATGACTGCCGTACCCCTAAACATCTATGGAACTATAGGCCGAGGGGACGGAGAGGTGTGGGACGTCCGAGGAAGCGCTGGAGTGAAAAGCTATAATATTTGCTTATTTGAGACCGGAACAAACCATTCTTGGTTTACACCTTGAGGATGAGGAAAAGAAGAAGACTTCACAGGATAAATACTTTAGTTATTGAATAATTTGAAATCCGAACAATATTAGTAGGGAAACTTAAAGAAAAGCGTACCATTGCTTTCCAGCTGCTGGGCACTTGCACCGTCTTGTGTTGCCGGCTCAGACATCGGTAATGTTTTACTGCGTACTGTCATTGACCTCATAGTAGTAGTCACTGTACAAACTGTGGAGATCAGAGGGGGACACATTCGTCCGTCCAATGAGTTGCCCCTGTATAAACCGGCAAAACGCACAGTTAGCATCTATGTTCGTTTTCGGAACCAACGTGCAGCAGTTACTACCTACCTATTTGTGTTTTGTTAGTTTAGCCACGTGTTTCTCTGTTTGTCTTTATTATTTTTAATTCGATTATTTGTGTTCTGGTTTATTCTGTGTAAGTATAATGAGAGTCAGATTTTGTCCAACCGGGACCCTCTTCTTCTTCCAGCGAATGATAGAAAATGCTCTAAAAAGAACACTTTGGTACAAGAAGAAATTCAAATTAATTTTTAGGTTAAGTTTATGGCCTATCACAACCGGTAACAGGTGTTATGTACCCACGCCACGCCACTGGTTTCATCATAAATTAAAATTGTATTATTTTACTTACTTACTTCTTGCGACCAGTCTTATGACACAACGACAACACAAGAAGTTACATCTCGTACAGTCCAGCAGCCATCACCAGCAAAGACTTGTTCCTCAATATTTCTGACATTAAAGAAGTGTGTTGTCTGTGGTCTTGGAGCAGTTTCTTTATTCTAGTGTGTTGTGGGTGTGTCTTTATGCAGTCGAGAAGGATATGCTGCAATGTCTCTGGCTCTCTTGAACATCTTTTGCAAAGTGGAGGATCTGATACGTTGTATCGGAAAAGGAATTCTTCTGTTGCGATATGTCCTGTCCTTGCTCGAGCAGCAAAGGTTTGCGATTTCCTGGGGAGTCCGTCATGTAGGCTTAAATCATTTCGTTCTGGCTGTATGGCAAATAATTTTCCGCCTTTTAAGTCTTTTAAATCTTCCAGGTGTTCAACCACTGATTCCTGCACATCCTCTCAATCTGTTCCGAGTAAGCATTGGCTGTCATTTTCGAAGGAGGTGTAGGCTGTAATTTTATTGTTTAAGTTGACTCAATTTAAGGGTGGCCACATTACAGGAAAATATGGTAGTACTGAGATTATCTTTTAGTTGACACATGTTTCGAACAACAAACAGTGTGCTCATCATCATCCATCTTAGTTTTTTGACTGACAAGTACATGTGTGTTGTGTGGTCGATGCTGCCACGACATACAGAGTCGGAGCAAGGGAGGGGTACAATATGTCCATTCACGTAGGGCGCCAAAGACAGATTTACCAATAATGTACCTAAAATAAGATGGAAAACCAATAGAATTTTGCTTTCCAAGCTGGATTCGCCCGTTCCTTCTATGATATCCTTCCCGTTTTTAATATTTAAACGATTCCCATTACCGTTTCTACACGCATCCACAAAAGTTGTTTTGCTTATATTGATTTTTAGCGAAATTCTTACTCCTGATAATTTTTCCACACCATTTAACGTTTCTCCTCCTTGTTTTCTACAAGCAGAACAATAACGCATCAACAAGCGAATCTAAACATATTTCTTTCCTCTCCTTGAACTGTTGTTCCAGTCGTAAATTAAACGGAATTACAAACACCTTAATAGAAAAAGTAATGAAGCATAGAAAGGGCACTGCTTTGTCAAGGGAGAAAACGTGGCTTATGTATTGTGCTACGCAGGCTTACACGGGCGGAGTCGTTTTGGTTAAAATTGCTTCCCGGGCTGTTTGGCCGTGGTCCAAAGTTTGTGACAAAACCAGACGTTTCGGCAGTGACACTGACTGCCATCTTCAGTGGAAACGAGTAACGCTGACGTGAGGTTATGTACGTTAGGACCACAATACATCATGTCACGTTAGCGTTACCCGTTTCCAATGAAGATGGCAGTCGGTGACACTGCCGAAACGTCTGGTTTTGTTACAAACTTTGGACCACGGCCAAACAGCCCGGGAAGTAATTTTAACCAAAGTGGCCTATGTATGTTTGGGAAGATAGAACGAAAAGGAGAAGACTAAAAGAGGAAGACAACGCAAAGGGAATACTGAAGAGAAGAGAGAGCACAGATAAGATATCGTGTCGCACACACAGGTTTTGGCGGTTGATGGGAATAAATTATGAAGAAAGCTTTCCGCACACCGCAAGGTAAAAGGGGACTAACTGTGGAAAACTAATATGAGAGGCGGTGTGACAATGGAGTAAAAATCCTTTTTAGAGCGATGTGACTCCAGGGGGGGAGGGGAGTGGCAAGAGAGAATGACATTTTCTTTGGTATTGAAGTGAGGGAGGAGGGATAAAGCGAGAGAAAGAAGAGAATGAAACACACTGGAGAGGGACCTTGTGTATGACAGAGACAAACTGAGAGGCAGAAAGTAAGCGATGTGTGTGTGTGTGTGTGTGTGGGGGGGAGGGGGGGTAAACGAAACGACAGTAGCGCTTAACAAGTAACAGGCGACGACGCAGTATGGCTGGGAAAAAACCAGCCGAAATGACGTCAAACGTATGTCCACGCGGGGGAATAAACAAAATTGCTGACGACGCGAACACGGCCGTTTAATTTAAAGGGTAGAAGAACAACAACAACAACAACGGTAAGAAGTCGTGTTGTTGAGATATACTGAAACAAGGGTTGCCAGCCTGCGTAGTAGTCCGGCCGGTGAGTTGGTAATACTGGGTGGAGAGAGGAAAAATTGGACAAAAAACACGTGTCGCGGAGACGAGACCCCGTATGTGTTCAAATTGTTACTTATTACGTGTGCCCGTGGGGGTGTCCGGTGTTGTTAACACACACACACACACACACACACACACACACACACACACACACACACACACACACACACACACACACACACACACACACACACACACACACAAAATTGCGCCGTTTTCTCGTTACAGACTGTGATCCACAGGTTTTATTGTTGCGTCGCTTTATTTGTTATTTCCTTAAGAATAACGAATTATTTCTTACAAATTTCAAATCATATTGTTATGATGATCGTAAGGATGGTCGTCTTCGATCAATGGAAATATGATAATCGATCACCGTAGAATTCGTTATTTTTTACATCTTTAACACCTGTTGCAGTAAACAATAAACACTGCTTCAAGTTTACGTTTGTCCAGCACAAGCTGACGTAAATACCAACAAACATCACCTAATAATACAGTACAAATAACAAGAATTAGTATCATGTGTTACGGCTAAGAAGTTTGGACTACTAATAAACACACAAGAACAAAAATTAATGACAGCAGAGATGGACTTTTGGAGACGTTCGGGAAGAGTATCCAGACGTGGGAAAATTAGAAATGAAGTTATTAAGGACAGAATGCGTGAAAAATTCAATTGTTGATTTTACCCAAACAAAAAATTACAATTGTATGGACACACGAAAAGAATATCACAGGAAAGATTGCCATGGATGTTATGGAATGGACCCCGCTAGGAAGAAGGAAAAGAGGAAGACCACCTATCACCTGTATAGAAGAAATTCACGCTATATTGAAGGAACGAGAAATTGAAGAAGATCTGTGGATGGACAAACAGCAGTGGAAGACGAGAATTCAATCACTTCTGTAATCTTTGGGTTCGGAAAATGTGTAAACATTGTACAGCCAGAATATTTATTATTATTAGCGGGGGTCCTACAGTCTATGCCGCATCCCTCATTTCGATCGCCATTTCTCCCTATCTTTCCAGGCATCGTCTCTATGCAATAGCTCGATCTCTCATGCTTTTCCTAATTCCTGTTCTCCATTGTGTTGTCAATCTTCCTTTTCTTCTCCTGTTTTGTGGTGTGTAAGTCAATGCTTTCTTTAGCCACAGCTTCTCCTCCATCCTCATTACGTGACCATACCATAGTAACTGTCCGGATTCTATTCTTTCTGCTGTTGTAAATATGCCCCCTGTTTTCCTTCTTATATCTTTGTTTCCAACCTTCTTATATTTGCATTCTAGAAATATTACAGCCGGAATAATAATAACATTTAAACCTGGAAGTGTCCTGGAAGGAATTATATTATTTTTTATATTTATATTATGTCTTCTTCAATGAAAATAGTAAAGTACATAATTTATATGCGGGATCAGAATACTATAAGTCGGAATGTACAGAACAATAAATTAGGTCTCGGTTCCACGACAGTTTTATAATGATTTTACCGTCGACAGCACTGTAGAAAACTTAATGTTATTCATATTAAACAACGAAAGGTTAAGAAAAATAAACTCTGCATAAATTGTTGTACGCATTGGCAAGTCTTATTATTATTTAGAAGGCATGTCTTATAATGTAATAAAATTGTACTGTCAAGTCAAAGTAATGTACTTGGGGATTTCACTGTACCACAAACAACATCATACAAAAATTCCGTTCCACTGACATCTAGTTCTTTTATTATTCATTTAGTAATTATATTTTTATTGGAAATTTCTTTTGCGTGGCATTTAAGCTCCACTAACAATAATTGCGTTTAAATTTTCTTCGTACATCTAAGAAAAATGATGTCATTGTTGTGGATTTACCGACGCAAAGGCCGTAGAGTTGGCGTGTCGTTGTGCGTGTGTCATAAATATTTACGGTTATTGTCTCCATACTGTGGCCGTATATTTGTTGTACACGACTATGTAATTTCACCATAAAATATTTTTACTGACACAACTCTAGTAGTACTTAAACAGGACGACATATTATTATTTTATTTTTATTTATACTTCTTTGCTTTTAAACGTAAAGATGTAAAACTGCGTGATTAAAGAGAAAGAAGAAGAAAAAAAAGTCTGGTAAAAATGAGCGTCTTATTTTTCTTTGTCGTGGCTAAATTGACGGTCACAGTTTCAAGACCGTAACTAACTTGCACAGACGATCTATCGCAAATGATGTAAAACTACGGCGATTTTTTGTTGTTTTTTTTACTTAAATAAACACAAAACAGACGTTGTTTACGTAAAAACGTGGAAAACACACAAAATCGCCGCCTAATTGGCATCACGTTTAGTTTAAAAAAAGAGGTATACATCTTTGAATCGAAAACATTGCAGTACAAATAATAATGATTTTGTCAGAAGAAGAAGAAAAAAAGTTTTATGCTTTCCGCTGTGGCACCGCTTTTAAGGATGTTTTTCATTTATATTTCGGCTTTATAACGTTCACAGTTTCTTTTTTTTGCCTTGAATTTCTTAATAAGGTGTGTTTCATTTCCTTATTATTTATCACCTTTATCGTTTTTCTCTTGTTATTAATTTAACAAGCGTATACATTAATTAAATGTTCCACAGGTTCAAGACTGCAGTGCTTAAATTTCCAGTAATCTCTTTGTTCATTAATCTCTATGCTGTCGACATATTGTAATCCCCATACGTTTCATTGACGTGCGCATCTAGTTCACAGCCTTCAAACAGTGTGAAAGGATTTATTTGTCACTTACACGTTTCAAAGTTTGCTGTATAAAAACTGTGGACAAAAAAGAAAATTAGAACGTAAAACAGTACTCTTATTTTACTTCATCACGGGTAGGATGATGTTCTCAGCACTGCGTTTTATTCATCTTGTGTTATCGCGCCGCCACCAAATTAATCAAAATATAAATGTGTGTGTGTGTGTGTGTGTGCTGCGAAAGTTTTACGGCCATGGGACCGAGACTCACTTGTTTTTGTTTGTCGCCTTGTGGTAAGTCATACAGCCACCACATGCTGGCGACAAAAACGGAAAAGGCCTTGTTCACACACACACACACACACACACACACACACACACACACACACACACACACACACACACACACACACACACACACACACACACACACACACACACACACACACACACACACACACACACACACACACACACACACACACACACCACTATAGAAACGTACGTTTTGGAATATGTAAATGTTTTTTGTTATCAATTTTATGTCTATATTTCACTATTCTATCTTTTTTTATTTTACCACCGTATAAAATAGACAAAAAGCGAAATCGTCATTCACACACAAACTCACATACACATATAACTATTTGTGTACATAATTATTTCGATATGTATCTTAAATGAAGAGTACTTGTTAAAGAGTGGGAATAGTTCTTCTTCTTCTTCTTCTTCTTCTTCTTCTTCTTCTTCTTCTTCTTCTTCTTCTTCTTCTCCTTCTGCTGCTGCTCCTCCTCCTCCTCCTCCTCCTCCTCCTCCTCCTCCTCCTTCTCCTCTTCCTCCTCCTCCTCCTCCTTCTTCTTCTTCTTCTTCTTCTTCTTCTTCTTCTTCTTCTTCTTCTTCTTCTTCTTCTTCTTCTTCTATCTTCTTCTTCTATGGCGTCACATTTCGAAGTCGAACCTTAGCCTCCATAATCATCCGCCTCCATTTTTGGCTGTCTTTGGCGATCGATACCTTTCGTTTTATTTTAAGTAAATTATCAGCATCCCTCGCTACTGCGTCAATCCTTGGGTCTTCCGAAAGGTCT
This sequence comes from Magicicada septendecula, assembly GCA_034769895.1. Classification (NCBI taxonomy): domain Eukaryota; kingdom Metazoa; phylum Arthropoda; class Insecta; order Hemiptera; family Cicadidae; genus Magicicada; species Magicicada septendecula. The sequence continues at coordinate 18,277,873 of CM068371.1, read as the reverse complement.
TCTACCCAACGTTTCCTAGGTCTTCCTGCTGTCCGACAGGCTTGTATTGACAAAAAACTTCCTCAAGCAACCTGACATGCGCCGTCCAGTTCACATGAGCAATCCATTTCTCTTTGTTCTCTGCAATACTATTTTCTATATTAAAAATGCTCAACTCTTTAAGAGAATATCTCCATTGTGAAGAGAAAAAATCTGAGACAATTTTGGACAAAGAAATTATCAAGAGACTAAAAATTTTGGTAGACGTGTAGTCTATTAGTACATTTGATTTGTTAAATTTATCAGTTTGATATTTTTTAATTCAACACTGAATGCTGGTTCAACATTTTCTCACTTAAAGATATGCACCCAGTTTGTGGCCATATGTAGGGACGCGTGCTTGCGTGCGTGCGTGTCTGTGTGAGTTTTTGTAGTGGTAGAGTGAACATGAGTGGGAAAGGGTGGGGGAAATATATCGCTAGCAATAACGGAGAAAAAATAGGAGTAGGAAAAAGGCGAAGATAAAGACTAAATATAAGGAGTGGTAAATGGAGTGAAAAATAATAACGTTAAGGGAAGACGAGGAGGGTGTGAATAGATAGCGAGGGTGGTGGCGGCGCTCGTGCGGTCGCCGCGCGTCAATCTGTCACCGTGTGCGCGTGTGTTTAATAAAAATGTGGTTTAATATTTGCCGTTTTAATTTTGCTTTCTGACTGACTCTACACGTCGACCACTAGTTTTCATTTTCTACTGTATTAGTAATAAATAAATACTGTGATTCAAAGACAAAGTATAGATTAGGCCATATATTGTCTCTTTACACTAGAATTTACCTTCTGTTTAATAGTTTCAGTGAATTTACAAATCGTTGATGATTTTTTGACGTCGGTCATTAACTACACACAGAAAACATTTCTAACTTTCAATAAAATTTGTTGTATCATTGTATACGTACAATATAGAAACGATTAATAGGCTACGTTTACAATGAATGTTTCTACGAATCTGTGAGAACATATTATGTAAAGAACAATAATTATTATTATTACTTAAAAGTAGTACTAAGATTGCATTAAGGAACGTATTTTTATACTTATTGTAAGCAATACTTAAGTAAAGTGATTCACACGATTTTGCATTTTGAAATCGTAATACTTACATGTGTGTTTAACATGTAACGTAATATATTCAAATAAATACACTGCAAGTAGGTTTGTTTTCACCTGACGCACGGTTCACAGAAATTATTCTGTATTCTCAGAGGTTTGTTTGAATTGTGAATGTTTCACATACAATGTACTTAAAGGACAGTCAATTTTATTTTCGATTGTTGTAATGTTTATGTAATTAAACGTTTGACTTTTTAAAATTATTATTATATGTTTAACGTTTTATTTTATTATTCTAATAAATGGATGATTTTAAATAAATCGTCTTGTTTTTATTTGAATTTGTTCTTTAATTAGTAGATTATTATTATTGTTTTTGTAAAAATTAATATATTCCCAGATATTCATTTTGTTACCTTTTGTACGATTTTAATTAATTTGACATTTTGAAAGTATGAAAATTTATGTTTATTGTTTAAACAGTAAAATTGAAACATTCAGTTAATTCAAACAAATCTCTGAAATTACAGAATAATTTCTGTGAAACCTGCGTCAGGGGAAAATAAAACTTATTTGCAGTGGGTTTGTTTGAAGATATTACATGGGAAACTCAACGAGTTACTGACAAAGGAATAATTAGCATATAATGTATACTTAACGAGGAAGATGATTATCAATCATCTTCCTCGTTAAGTTTCCAATAATGGAGGGCGTGTCTTAGAACAAGTAAAACTATAAACAGATGGGACACCCGGTAGATTTATTTACTCAGTTGTAATTTATAATCGTTGTGTTTATTTTGAAACGTAAACACACCCTCAGATGGTGGGAGGCCATGTTTCGCTGTCGTCCTGTCAATTGCCCCTGTTTGACCTTAATAACTTCTCTTTTTCCGGTTTAATACGCACACTTTTTAATTTTTCTGAGTACCAAACGTTTTGTCCGTATTAGGATGGACCAGGATCAGTGGTTCGACTGAGACTACCTCATGACAATGGAAAACCACGAAATCTTATTCGCGAGATCTATACAGATCTACAGTTGTAATAATTACTAAATCACTGTCAGATCCAATAGTAGAATCTGCAATGTTGATTTTAAAAATTTTATATTTGAAACGGCATGTTTAATAATATTCGAAGTCGCCCGTGGAATCGATCGCCATTACATATCCCTTCTGGATATTCATACACAGGCTGCCGCACGTTTAACACCGTTGCCAAGAGGTGGAAAAGAAGAGGTAATAGTTTCAAACGCTGCTCTTTATTGTCTCCAACTGTGTTAGTTTATTCCACCATTGCACAGGCGACATTTTAATCTTCTACGTACATTTCGCTAAGCTTTGTATAATTGTTACGAGACAATTTAAGTTTATAAAACAGTAACGTTTACACACACACACACACACACACACACACACACACACACACACACACACACACACACACACACACACACACACACACACACACACACACACACACACACACACACACACACACACACTTATTACACGGCCAACAACTTTATATTCCTGTGACTTATTGTCCTTTGTCTCGGGGCGCGTGTGTGTGAGTATCGCAATGTTTCCGTAAAACACACACACAACTCCCTGGCATAAACATTTATTTAGTTTCATTATATCATACACACACACACACACACACACACACACACACACACACAGACACACACAAAATGCGCTTGTATTGTTTTTTCCTTCCATTCTAAATTCCACTTTAAGCTGTTTATAATTTACCATTGTTACTGTATCTCTGATTTTGTTTTTAACTTTCCGCCGCTATAGTTTATTTGCACAGAATAGTGTTACTAAGTTTATGCTTGCTCACAATAAGACCGAGTCAGCCATTTTCCACTGCTACCTAGATCTGTCTAAACAAACTGGAGCAGCAGCTGTACGTGTAAAACGCTTTGAAGACTAGTTCTCTGATTATATACAATATCCAGACCCTATATTGTATCTGACCATATACTGTATCTGATTATATACAATATACATTTTTTGTGACCCTGTTTTAAGAAGCGTGTCGTTACTTTAGTACAGTTAATGTTTTAAAAACTTCATTTATGCGGTAGAAGAAAGATATAACTTTAGTGTGTGTATTTATTTGTTGACAAGGGGTGACGCGTGGCTACTGATGTAGAAGTGTGGACTATACGATGTACGTTTTACAGACAAGTCAAAATAGAAAGTAAGAAATTAATGAGGGTGCGACACAAGATAATGGGTAACATGATAACCAAACAGCTGATTTGATATTGTGGTATGCGGAGGCACATAACGGCAGCGTACGCTGTCAGAAGTCCTGAGAGAGAGAGAGAGAGAGAGAGAGAGAGAGGGGGAGAGAGAGAGAGAGAGACAGACAGACAGAGAGAGACAGAGACAGACAGACAGAGATACATGGAGACAGTGAGATAGAAGAGAGACAGACAGACAGATTGAGAGGGAGGGGGAGAGAGAGAGAGAGAGAGCGAGAGAGAGAGAGAGAGAGTTTCTTCAAGGCTGAGTCGCACATGCAGGGAAAAAGAGATCAGTGGTAGTTAGGAGGAATTAACAAAGTCACGAAACGTTCCAGAAAGGCTGGAGAAATTTCTGGACGGTGGGAAGCTAGGTGCAAGTTGATATCTTTAAATATCTCTCAGGATCTGAATTACATCAGATGATAGATGGGTCGAAGTTGAATTGCTCAACCAAAAGGAATATTTTTCAAGTGAAGATCTCTTCTGGAGTTCAGAAACGTGTCCCTGAAATCTAGCAAGAAATTTATAAAAAGCTACATTTGGAGAATGCCCACGTATGGCTTAGAAGCCTGGACCTTGAATGAAATTAAAGAGGAGCTACATTGAAGCTTTTGAGATGTGGCGCTGCTGTTGGAGGAGGGCTTTAAGAATACCGTGGACGGAAAAATACCTAATGATGAAGTGTTTAGGTGAGAGTAGATGGAAAGAAGGATTCTGACTGAATCAGTTTCAGCGGAAATGAGAAGCAGAATAGTTGGCACCTACTACGCGATTCAAACTGGTTCACCACCTTGATAGAGAGGCGTATTTGGAGGAAAAACCCCAGACAGGAGTATATGGATGAGATAAAAGGAGGAAGAAGGTATGTAGGTAATCAACAGACTGTCTTTGGAAGCGAAAAACTTACGAGCCCACTAACTTCTGGCTTGAAGAAGAAGAAGGAGGAGGAGGAGGGAGGAGGAGGAGGAGGAGGAGGAGGAGGAGGAGGAGGAGGAGAAGGAGAAGGAGAAGGAGAAGGAGAAGGAGAAGAAGAAGAAGAAGAAGAAGAAGAAGAAGAAGAAGAAGAAGAAGAAGAAGAAGAAGAAGAATTTTTTCTCAGGTGAGGGAAAGAAGGAGAAGGTAGTTGGGAGACGAAAAAATAGAATGTTCGAGGCCGATGCAGATAATGCTAAAAGTCGATGTTAAATAATGATCAACTTTTAACATAATTGTTTATTTAGCCAAAAAGGGTTAGATGATGAAATCGACACACGGTTTGTAGACTGCGTAATTACCGTTGTATAACCACTCGTGACTTGCTGTATAACTGTAACTTACTATCTCTATGTACTGTATCAATAATTTCGAAAGTTTTTCAATAGTATTGCGTTAAATTAATTAACAACTGATTCGTTTAGTTTCTTCGCTAATTAAATACCGACTCAGCTGACTGAGTCGGTCCGTGCAGCGTCGCGACCACCTGATCGTAGGAAAAAACTCACACAGACTCCGTTACCTTATTCCGATATAATTTGTATAATATTTTTTTTTTCTCTTTTCTCGACCGTTCACTGAAAGAAATCCGCGGGTTCGCTACACAGTTCTGTTTAATTAAATTGGTTACTGAACCGTGCAGACTGCGCCGACAAATGTCAAGGAGATTTCACTAGCTCTCTCTCTCTCCCCTCCGCTCTCTCTCCTCTTCTCCTCCCGTTCTTTAACCGACTCCTTTTCTACTCACAGCTTTTCTATACAGAAAACAGAGAATACAAACACAAGCAAAACAAAACATCGGACAGGTGGGGTTACTTAATTTGCTGATGTTAAACCCATTGGTTCGAAACCCGTTTGCCGGAGCCATGGTTTTGTTTCCCGTATGTGAATTTGCAGTTGACTACTAATGTAGAGACCTTTAGTTCGATTACTGGTAGAACTCTACTACAGCAGAACTAAGGCATTGTTATAGTTTGCAGATCGACTCAGCGTGAGTATCCGTCCATAAATAAGTAAGAATTAACGGTTTACCGTAGTGCTGAAATGATTGCGACTGAAAATTATAGTTTATTCGTTAGGAAATGACTACCGATGACTAGTAGCGATGATTAGTAGGTATATATAGATAAATAGGTAAATAGCTGGGAGAGGGAGGGAGAAGAGATATATACACATAGGCAGACAGGTAGAATTGAAAAGTATAGGACACAGACTTCCGTATTGGTTATATATCACCTGTATCAGGTAAATGTACGACTTATACTCACGAAAATCTATACCCGATTTATTACATTCATATTTGTTTGTTTGTTACAGGTAAGGGGTGTGACATTCGGCTGTTTGTGGTGATACTGAGGTTACGTAAGTTTGGACACTGCTTACTTGATTACATTGGTTATTTGATACGTAGAACTACTTTTTAATTTTTACTGCCATCTAATGTAAAATTTACGACGTCACAACTCTAACTTTAAATAGGCTACATATTTAAGTTAAAAGGTTTTCTTCTTCTTCTTCTTCTTCTTCTTCTTCTTCTTCCTCCTTCTCCTCCTCCTCAACTGTTAGGCACAAATTACATGTCACGATCTCTTCCTTGGCCTTCCAAGACTCTTCTTCCCAATCTTGGTGTATAATGCTAGACTTGAAGTGGAAGTCTGGCTGGCTCCATTCCGTTCTTGCAATCCACTCACCTTCTTCTATTTTCAGTTATTTTATCCCGGAAACTGTACATTTGCAATTCCGTCCTTATGTCCGCGCTGCTTATCCAGTCTTCTCTTCGATATCCCTTCACAGCTCTGAGGAATTTTATCTCTACTGTCTGTATATGATTAAAGTAAAAGTTTACTGTCTTTAATGTAAAAGTTTTACTTAAAAATTAACGTCCTGCTGTAGTGTAGTATCGGAAATATGTATCACGTAGAGTCAACTGTAGAAACAGTAAATGTACAAACTGATAACCTAAATGGTATTTCACTACGGGTGTTCAGCAGAGCCTGCGTTAATTGATTTTAAATACGTCTGCATTTTATTAGAAGTATGTACAGTAATAACGGCGCATGAGCAGCCTACTGCTAGTTTGTACAGTAATAACGGCGCATGAGCAGCCTACTGCTAGCATGTACAGTAATAACGGCGCATGAACAGCCTACTGCTAGCATGTACAGTAATAACGGCGCATGAGCAGCCTACTGGTAGTATGTACAGTAATAACGGCGCATGAGCAGCCTACTGCTAGTATGTACAGTAATAACGGCGCATGAGCAGCCTACTGCTAGTTTGTACAGTAATAACGGCGCATGAGCAGCCTACTGCTAGTATGTACAGTAATAACGGCGCATGAGCAGCCTCCTGCTAGTTTGTACAGTAATAACGGCGCATGAGCAGCATACTGCTAGTTTGTACAGTAATAAGGGCGCATGAGCATCCTACTGCTAGTATGTACAGTAATAAGGGCGCATGAGCAGCCTACTGCTAGTCTCTACAGTAATAAGGGCGCATGAGCAGCCTACTGCTAGTATGTACAGTAATAAGGGCGCATGAGCAGCCTACTGCTAGTATGTACAGTAATAACGGCGCATGAGCAGCCTACTGCTAGTATGTACAGTAATAACGGCGCATGAGCAGCCTACTGTTAGTTTCCCTAAACAACGATTAAAGGCGATTGTTGTTCTTTAACGTTTTTTCTCAGTAAAAAAACGTAAATTATAGTACAGTACTATGCTTCCGATTTAACCGAATTTTCATTTAACCGATTCACCATTGGTGCCATCAAATCGAGACTCTAGTGTAGCCTACATGTAACTTGTATTTTGAACGGTGTATTGACGTTAAGTAAAATTGACAATTGTAATTGTAAAGTTGAGTGTATTGACATTACATTTTCTTTTGCATTTCACCCGTTTCTTCCATTATTTCCCGAGTTCCCTCGACCCTTCATAACGAATTATGATTAGTAATGAGAGAATGTAATATTTAATTGTTAATAGCTGTAAGTAGCTAAATTTTTCTACAGAAACGTACTGTCAAAATTCTTCTTCTTCTTCTTCTTCTTCTGCTTCTTCTGCTTTTTCTTCTTCTTCTTCTTCCTCTTCTTGTGGTATCAGAACCTAGTGTCGGTCTTGGCCTGCTCAACGATTTTCTTCCATTCCGTCCTCTCCACCACACAACTTCTCCGCCGTCTCACATTCTTCTTCTTGCTGATAGTTCCTATCCGTTTCGGATGTTGGATATCATACAGACTACTTTAACTGTCTGTACTGCTGCACGCAATAAGTCAGTTGTATTCATGCCGAACCAGGTCCTTAAATTTCTCAGCCATGATATTCTCGGTCGCCCAACTCCTCTCTTTCCAAGTACTTTTCCCTGTACTATGGACTGCAATAAGTAAAATCTCTGTTCATTTCTGATAAGATGTCCGGACACTGACTGTCTCACATTCATACAACTCAAATCATCATCCTCTACGTTATGTGCCCGTCTTTTACTAGGTCTTCCTATAATTTTTCTGCCTATAGGTTCCCAATCTACGATTCTATTAATTGTTCTGTTATCATATATTCTTCATATGTGACCCAACCATCTTATTTTCTAATCTTGATGAACAGGACTATGTCAGCACCGTTTATTAAATTATCTAGTTCATTATTCGTTCGTATCCTCATCCAGGACCCGTCTTTAGTTTTACAAATCCCAAACATGTTCCAAAACATTTCACGCTCCTGGATTACAAAACAGAAGAGATAAAACCAACATAAAATCAGCAGAGTTGAGATTTATAAGAAAGGTTAAAAGATGCACAAGATGGGATCATTTAAGAAATGAAGATATACGGAACGAATTAAATACGTATATGTAATCTAAACGAGAAAATTAAAGAACACAGGGGAAATAGACACAGCATTTAAGTCGCATGGATGAAGATAGAATACCAGTAATTGTGAACAAGTACAAGCCTTCTGGAAGAAGGGATGTAGGGAAGCCAAGAAAGAAATGGATCTGGTAATGTGAAGTCGGAACAGGCACATTGTCTAATCCCTGAAGTGGTAGAAGAAGAAGAAGATTTTACGCTCAAAAGCTGTAAAATTACGGCCAGTGGGAAGCAAGACAAAGATATACCATCCAGAATTAATTTGGGAAAGATGGTTATATCTACATTAAATGGAATCCTGTGGGATAAACAAATTACAGCTGGAACGAAAACCAAAATATTTAAAACCATTATTAGAAGTATCATGACTTACGGCTCAAAAGTTTAGACTAGTAATAAATACACAAGAACAAAATTAGTGACAGCAGAGATTAGACTTTTGGAGACGTTCGGCAAGAGTATCCAGACGTGACAGAATTAGGAATGAAGTCATTAGGGACAGAATGAATGTGAAAAGTTCAATTGTTGATTTTATCCAACCAAAAAAATTACAATGGTATAGACACACGAAAAGAAAGGCACAGGAAAGATTGCCAAGGACAGTTATGGAATGGACCCCACCAGGAAGGAAGGAAAGAAGGAAACCACCTATCACCTAGACAGAAGACATTCAGACAATATTGAGGGAACGAGAAATTGAAAAAGATCTTGGGATGGACAAACAGTAGTGGAAGGTGAGAATTTAATCGCTTCTGTAATCTTTGGTTCCGGAAAATGTGTAAACATTGTTCAGCCGGAATAATACTAAAATATTCTAAGCTCTTGTTCACCCGCATTAGTCAAAGGCTCACATCCATGTGCCAACACTGCTTTATTAAGGCTTCTGTATATGGTTAGTTTAGTTGTTTTCTTAGTATCCTGGATTTGCAGCAACGTTTAGTAGGGGTAATAACACCTAATCTCGAAAATAATGAGATATTATATTACTTGTTTAAACGTTATAAGACGTTACTTTTAAACTGCTTCGTTACTAATGACACTCTTATTCACCTCTCTTATTACTAATGACTCTCTCTCTCTCTCTCTCTCTCTCTCTCTCTCTCTCTCTCTCTCTCTCTCTCTCTCTCTCTCTCTCTCTCTCTCTCTCTCTCTCTCTTCTTCCCCTCACTGTTTTTCATTCTGTTTCCCCTTCGTAACAGGCAGATTGTGCGAGTCTCTCTCTCTCTCTCTCTCTCTCTCTCTCTCTCTCTCTCTCTCTCTCTCTCTCTCTCTCTCTCTCTCTCTCTCTCTCTCCCTATCTCTCCCTCCCTCCCTCCCTCCCTCTCTCTCGCTCTCTAGATGTCATAATCAAAACTGGGATTAAGTAAAAACACCGAAATGCTTTTAATGGCCGTCGGCGGCAACAATGCATAATTAATTGTTACATTTTAACGCGTTAATTTTTCAGCATTTTAATAATAAACGCATTAAACATTTAGCGGGGAAGATTACAGTAAAATTGTATTCGTAGGCGGCAGACCCGTACGAAACAAATAACAATAATTACGGACGGTAAATAAATAAATAACGTGCTTCAATAAATAAACAGAGAGAAAGGAAAAGCAATTAAAATAGAATGTGAGCTTTTCGTTGATTACACAGACAAAACTAAGAGTTTTGTTGGAAGTAGAGTTCTTTCGTTTGAGAAGGTGTATTTGTCTGTTTTCTCTGTTTTTCTCTATAAAAATGATCTCCCTAATGGAATAATACTGTTAAAATAAAATACATACATACACGAATAGGGTTTTAAGATTGAAGCTTGTTGCAGGCAAAAGAGTGATAAACTTTCGGTCAATCGTCAGATAAGATAAGCGGGATTCTCTGATTTCCTTGTTTGAATTTCAATTGCGGGAGGTGAAATAGGCAATGAATAGAAAGGGGTGAAACAAAGGAATATGTCAGTAAAAGACAGTGGAAACTAGAATGCGAGAGACGTTCACGGGCTGTACCGCAGAAACTGGCTTTTCGCGATATATATATAGTATCGATAGAACCCTCTCGAAAAGGCGAGCGAGAGTGTCGTTCTACTCGCTTCTCGACTAGCCCAGCGTGACTCGTCTGTATCAAGGCCGTCGTCCACTCAAGCACCTCCAGTGTGTTCTGGAGAACACTTGAATACGCATTATGCTGTCACACCGCAGTAAGGATGGAAAGTTATTCTGAAACACTTGCGCTGCCTATATAAGGGAGAGCAGCTGGCTTTATCAGTTCACTTACGTTGTGCGATTTCCTTAGTGCGGATCGACCTATTGTCGAAGATTAGTGGAAAGTGTTTACTGTGTTACAATTAGTGTGGAACTCTATTACTTGACATTATTATTGCGTGTGAACAAATTTAACTTGAATTATTGTACCAGTTGATTACAAATTATTAATTGTGATTAATTAAAGCTGGTAATTAATGACTACATTGGTATCTGTATTTTGTTTCCACTGTACTGTACGACGATCAGTGAGACCGTCATACAATAAATGTAGCGTAGATAGATAGATATTTCTCAAACATTCTGCTGCCAGCTTGCTCATCACATATTTAAAGCAACGTTATTTCGAGCGTGAGGGCGGCAAAATCGTTCCGTGTAGTGAAACAAAATTAAGCAAGTTTTCTCAAAGTAATGAAGCCCTCGCACAACCGAGAGAAGTTATTCATAAGTCAAGAAGTTGTGTTGTGCTCGCGAAACTCCGTGAAAAAAATTAAACCGAAAGGAATATTTAAATTGCTGCCGTAGTTTGTAGGTGTTCAGGTAAAATCACTCATTGTTCACTCACTCTTCAGCAATACTTTTTACGGCGTTTTTTTTAATAATTTATAAACTCGACTTTCATATTTACAGGAAATTAATTTATCATCGTCGCCAAGTTCTCGCCTCGGCGCGCCTACACGTTTTTATATTCTTAAATTTACCGGAAGGCGATAAGTTTACTTTGTTGAAAACAGTTTTCTTCTTCTTCTTCTTTCGCTTTATGTTGCGTTTAATAAATGTCTAATTGAAAACGTCGTTGTATTGTTGCGTGACGCTCCCATTGTTGTCAACATTTACCTCGATCCGTTTTCATATCTGTTGATCTGAAAAGAAGTTTGACAATTTTTTTTTTTAATGATAAAGAAATCGTACAAAAACAAAGACGAAGTTATTTAAGTTTTATATTAATGAATATACTATTCGGACTTTTTGGTTTTGGGCAATGGTATGTAGTTTGATCGTATCCTGGCGTTAAGTCTAGAACGGCAACAGTCCATCTTCAGTGGCTCTTGTCAGCAAGCACGGTGAATATAAGTAATCTTGTATTTTGTATTGTGTGTATGAGAGAGAGAGAGAGAGAGAGAGAGAGAGAGAGAGAGAGAGAGAGAGAGAGAGAGAGAGAGAGAGAGAGAGAGACGAGAAGTCCGTTGCCCGTCGTTCCGAGCTTCAGATGAGCTCCCACGTCGGGGACAATGACGGCTGGTGATTTCCAGGTGTGGCCTGCTACCGGCCGTGGGGTTTCAGTTAAGGCATGTTTATGCTTCGACGGGCCGGATGCGGCACGAGTGTCGTACGAGACACGTCGATGTTTTATCTAACTGATTTCGTAGAGGGTATTTATGTTACAACGGGACGAGCCGGTGCCGGGGACGTGTTCCGTACGGTAACGATATTTTTCTGTCCCCGTCACGTCCCGTTGTAACATAAACGAACCAACGTGGAGTTCACAGTTCATTGCTACACTTGGTGAGTGGTGTACGTAGTGTTTTGGATTACGAGATATTCACAATGGACGACGAGAAATTGATTGAGTGTGTAAGAAAATTACCTGCTGTTTACAATATGAGTCATCCCCACCACCTATTTCTTTTGTTCACATTTTCTTCATCGTTTTCTACAGCGATAGCCGTTAATTCAACCAACATAAAATTTGTCATTACCATGTATTTCACTACATAAATCATATGATACTGTCTGGTCACAATTGTTACTATGTGAGCCGCCCGTTGTTGTCCCCGTACGGGACACACTCCCGTCACGTGCCCGTTCCTGTTCTAGCATAAATAGGGCTATAGACGGTGTTTAATGCAGGGCCAAGATTCACCTGGGGTGAGGGACGTTGCCCTGGAAACGTGTACAGCGGCGTGAGAACTTTCTGGAAAGACTCCGTATGTGCTGTTCTGGGTAGTGAGGATGGTCTGGTTCGAAGAGACTGTAGCTTTGGTTTACGGGTCTCTGCGAGGATCTTGTATGTAAACATCGGTTCTGACATTCGTGGCGGGGACGTAATTTAACAGAATAACAGCAACGAATCATTACATTACTATAATGATCAACACGTTGTGTGTGTGTGTGTGTGTGTGTGTGTGTGTGTGTGTGTGTGTGTGTGTGTGTGTGTGTGTGTGTGTGTGTGTGTGTGTGTGTGTGTGTGTGACTCAAGTTAAAATAGGGAAAAGGATATCCAGGAAGATAAGTATTAGTAAGGGCTTGAAACGAGGTTGTTGCATAGCTCCGACTTTATTTAAGATCTGTCTAAATGAAGCCCTAACATCATGAAAGAAAAAATACCGTAATATGGGTTACAAGTTGGAAATGACAAGATGTTTACAATACACTTTGCAGACGATCAGGCTGTAATTGCAGAGGACGAAATTGATATAAGTTATATGCTTAGGAAACTAGCAGTAGAATATGCGAAATGGGGTCTCGAAATAAATACCTGAAAAACGGACTACCTTATAGTAGGCGGTGAAGGTCAAGACCTAGAACTAGGAACAAAAGTGATTTAAAAAAAACTTCAAGTATTTGGGTGTAACAATGACATCGGATGTGACAGCAACCAATAAATAAAAGTAAGAATAGGACAAGCTAAGATAACAACAAAACAATTAAACAGTCTGCTTTGGAGTCCACGAATAACAAAGAACAATAAAATCAGAATATGTAAAACTACAGTCGAAAGTATAGGCCTATATGGAGCAGAACTGTGGGAAATTAATAAAAGAAATAAATCCAAAATAAGAGCTGTGGAGATGGATTACTGGCGGAGGTGCTGTAGACTAACAAGACTAGATAAAGTGATACAGATAAGACAAGCAATGGGAATCGACCTTGACATTATAGAAACAATAGAAGCAAGAAGACTGAATTGGTTTGGACACCTAAAAAGAATGTCAGGTGAGAGATGGCCAAGGAAGGTATAGGAATGGACTCCATCCTGTAGAAGAAAAAAAGGAAGACCTAAACATTCATGGGAAATGGACGTCGAAGATGCAATGAATGCAGGTGAATTACAGAACAGGACTGTTTAGACCGGCGCCAGTGGAAGCTAGGATGCGAGAGGCGGCGTCAACCGTAATTAAATCGCAAAAAAATACATCAACGAATCATTACGTTATTATAATGATCAACACGTAATATCTGTTGTACGTCAGCATATAACCATAATGACGGTGGCAGCGTTTGAAGGGAAAATGTCGGTCACTCCCAGAGTATGCAAAACTTTGAGAGTTCTGTGTACGTACTGTGTGAAGAAAAAAAGATGTTTAATTTCGGTTTCCGATCAATAGTCTATGTTGTAACAGAGCGAAACTATCCTAAAGCAAACAGAATTTCGATTAGCGCTTTCAAGCTTCACAGCTCATCATCATATTGGAAATAACAAATTCTGTTTGGGTTATACCACTAACACAACTTTATTTAATCCTAAAGCAGTCTATCGATCTTCATTTTAAGTCGACTATCCCCTTATAGCCTACACGAACTCTTATCTCTCCATCTTTATTCGGCTGTCTTTGATACCTGATCCGTCTAAGCCTGCCATTTTCTGGTACAAAAAGAAGTATACTACTACTACTACTACTACTAATACTATTATTATTACTATTATTATTATTATTATTATATCTCCATTTAATTCCGCGCAATTTCAAGATCTAGGGCACGTACAAGAAGCTTGACAATTGTCAGGTAAATTATCGTACGCAATGAATCGACCCCATGACTGTATCTGCGGTTCCGAACAGAATCCGTTGTAAACCATATGCGTAAATGTTACTAGTTCTTATCGTGTAACAACGACCTTTATCAGCATTCGTGAGGCGTTGTACAGTTACCGAATTACGGAGTGACCAAATTAACATGTGCCACAGCCACAATGATAATATCGATGACACAACATGTTTGGTAACACCGCCCCCTATATGATTCACACAAACAACAGTGGTCGCAGATTCAATACAGAATATTAATAAACGTTCGGCTTATGTAATGAAAAATATCCTGTTGTTTTTGTAAGTAAGGCAATTAATGTTGTTTATTAATTAAGAAATGCGTGATTATGTTGTTTTATTGTTGCCTATACTTTACTTTTATTTACTGAATCACTGTATTCTTTTCTTTAATATTTCTTTATTACTCACTCAGAGGAAATGAATTATATTTATTGTGGAGTAATTAGACAGTATCATCACGAGCAATGTTGTATTTCACATCGTGGTTGTCATAACAATTTACTCTTTCGCAGAGTGGTCCTTGCATGATTTCTACTACGTCAATTACTACTGCCTTATTGCTATTATTATTATTTTAGGGCGTAAAGGAAAATGATACTGGACCGGCTTATCTTTGGAATATTACAGGCGGGAATCTAGTCCGCTTTAGTGGGCTGTAATACTGCGTCCTATTGTTATAGGATTATATTTTTCTGTTGCCTTGCAGCTGGGTGTTGGAGCATCAAAGGGTAAAAGGTGAAGACAACCCTGAATAAAAATTACCAGGAGTCATAGACCTAGGCAGGCAGCCCGCAGCCCATAACTTACAGATCTATTAGGCTGATACCCTGTAACGGGGAATTAATTTAACTTACTCGAAACTTTGAAAGGTAGTTAGGTAAGTTCCAGAAGATCTGTGGGACAATCAACCGTATTTTTAGAAACAAGGTACACAGAGATACAAAATTAAAGTTCTACAAAGCTATGTCAGTCCCTGTACTGTCCTATGGATGTGAATTATGGACAACAACCAAGAAACGGGACAGTAAAATACAGGCCTCGGAAATGGCGTTTTTAAGAAGAGTTAAATCGTCAGAGAAGAGTTACAAGTTTTTAACTTGAATGAAAAATTTAAAGATTACAAACAACAGTAGAAAGAACGCTTAGAAAGGATGTTAGATTCCAGACTGGCCAAACAAGTCTGGAAAACTTAAGACACAGATGTGTGGGCAGACCCAGGAAGAGATGGCTGGAGAATTTTTAAGGCGGAACAGGCTGCGTATTGCCTATGCCTTGTTGTGAAGATGATGATGATGATGATGATGATGATGATGACGTTGTTGATTATAATGGTAATGATGATGACGACGACGACGATGTTTATTGTTATTGTTATTATTATTATTATTATTATTATTATTACTACTAATTGTATTAGTAGTTGCTGTTGTTGTACTTTTTCTATTTCTCTTCTTGTTTTCTGTAATTTTTTAAATATAATACCCCATATTTTGTGAGAATATGGTTGCTTAGACTGTCGTTCAAGCTGGGAACAGTAAGTACAGAAATATTGTAAGCCGCCTGGGAAAGGGAGAAAAGTTAAGAATATCAAATTGTGTGTCCAGCCAGTATAAGTTTGGAGCGCAGAACGAGCTATTCTTCACGGTCATTGTTATTCATGTCACTTGACGACGGCTAAATAGCTAATCAAGTGGGCACTGCTTCTCGTCGTCTATACAGAATCGAGAAGGCGTGTAAATTCCTTTTTCCACACCGCTACTGTGTACTGAATTACACTGGCTTTCAAACGACGCAACCTTTTTTTTTTTTTTCTTTTCAGTCCAGTACAATTATTATCAGTAACAAAACTGTAAGCAGAAACCAATAAACGAAATTGTAAAAACTTATTTTAATGGGTGGATTAGTTCCCTGAATTTAGTGTTAAAACGTAGTGCAGTGAGTAACTGATGTGTAAGGTTCGAAAGTGTGGATCTGTTACTGGGAAAATTTTTCTTTATATACAGTGTTTTACAAGTAGCTAAATTTGTTGACATTCCACGTTACAGAACTCAGTTGTGCATAATTTGAAATGAAAAAAATGAGAAGAAAGATTGGGATAGCGGGAAAAAAGATACCCGAGACGTTTCAACCTCTGCGGACAGTGATACCTTGGTTTCCTGGTGACCGCTGTCGCGGGTACAGCCGAAACGTCAATAAGGAAAACCTTAGACTACGGTACAAAAGTCTTACCGTACATTGGTAACCGTGTACACACTGGCCGTGAAGGATTAGGAATCTCAGTACCCTGTTGAAACTATCAAGTACGCGTATATAATGCGCAACTCTGTACTCCTATAGGATGAAGCGTAGGCAGGGTTCACCGAGAGCTTGAGAAGTGTATGTTCCATCGGCGCGTTTTTAATTCAGTATATTTGTTACGTTACCGGTTGTTGCTTGTGGAGGTGAGACGTGAACATTAGCAAGAAAGGAACAAGAAACACTAACAATGTTTATACGACGTGTTTGTGACTCGGTTAAGGAAGATGATGAATGGAGAATAAGAAATAACCAGGAGACAGATGAGCTACTGAAGCGTGAGGACATTGTAAGATTCGTAAAGGCTCAACGAATACAACGGTTACATCACATAGAGCGGATGGATGATGAGCGTATGCCAAAGAAAATTCCGAGGGCGCAAGTCTAGTACAAAAACAGAATGATGGGCCGACCTAGGATAAGATGGTCGGATAATGTGCTGGAAGATTCCAGAAGAAAGGATGTGACGCTGAGGTGGTAACTGATAGGAGTCATTGGAAAAGATCGGTGTTGGAAGCCAGGGCTTACATTGTAATGTAGTTCTGAAGAAGAAGAAGATATTTGTTATTCTCGGGCACTCGTTGTTTTCACGGCTGAGTTGACGTAGGGGCTGAAAAACGCACCTTTTTTCAAGTGACCTCCTAGCCAAGGTGATCCACTGAACCCATTGTCGTTCTGTATTATATGCAAGTAACAGAACATAATTATTTTATTTTAACTCCTGCCACGGAGTTTCATGTTTTTACTGTAATTTAAGATTAAGCAATCTAGACAATATCTTTTGTATGAGAATTGTTTTTTTAAATTCTTTCTCTTAATTGTATGCTTATTTTTTAATAGATTGATAAACCATGTATTCACATACCATTGTAGTAAAACGATTTTGAGGTATTTTCACTATAAAACTCTGAAAAATAAACTAAAGTTCACAAAAAAATAATCTTAACGATTTTGTAAAAAGTGTAAACATTATAATGGGCAACATTAATTTCTTGCGGGCAGTATTGGTCTAACTTTTGCATGTTGATTTTGAAAGTTAGTTTTATGATTTATGTAAAAAAAAATTGTTTCAGTCTAAAGTAATCGTCGGGATTAATACCTTCAACACAGGCTGTCAGAAGAGACGGGAACTGCAAGGTACTATAACCAAATTAGTCATGGCTCAAACCTGCGAATCACTTAAAGTGAACTGTGTGCGGTGGCAATGAATTATGATCACTTTAAAAATCTCATTAAATCAATGATTAAATTTATTTGAGCACCGTTTTACGTCAATGCAATTGAAATTAAAGCAGCGGTTTGAAAAACAAAACGTAGTAAAGAAGGAATCGGAACCGCGCGACATGTTTTATGTATGAAAGCTGATTTGCTTTGCCCCTTAGACTTGCTCTATCTCTTTGGCAGTAAGCAGCTGATTTCGATTTCAGTCTGGTGACCCATAAACATCTGCCACTTGTCATCTGCTTCTCTCCCTTTCTCATCAGTGTCCACTTTTGTCGCAATATTTTCTTAGATTAAATAATACACAAATATAAATACAAATGGACGCATATACATAATAGACCGATAACTACAAAAATAAGCCTTCCATTTGTTAAAAATCTGTTGAAAATTGTATAATTTAAGTGCGAGTTATTTTCAAGGTTTGGTTAACTACAGTCGTATATACTACTATTATTACCCGATAATACATTATTACCAGTAGCGTGGCGGACATGTAACCGCTGTTGCCGGCGGCAACTGTACTGAAAATAAGCGAAAATAATATTAATAAATATACAGAATAATATTAAAACCACAGAATAAATACTCTAGTTACTGAATAATTTGAAATCCGAACAATATTAGTAGGGAAACTTGAAGAAAAGAGTATCATTGCTTTTGAACTGCTGGGCACTTGCGCTGTCTTGTGTTGCCGGCTCAGACGTCGGCAATGTTTTACTGCGTACGGTCACTGACCCCGTACTAGTTATCACTGTACAAAATGTGGAGGGGGACACATTCGTGCCGCTGTATAAACCGGCAAAACGCTCAGTTAGCAGCTATGTTCGATTCGGGACCAACGTGCAGCATTTACTACCTACCTGTTTGTGTTTTGTTCGTTTAGTCATGTGTTCCTCTGTTTGTATTTATTATTTTTGATTCGATTATTTGTGTTCTGATTTATTCTGTGCAAGTATAATGGGAGTCAGATCCCGTTGAGCCGGGACCCTCTTCTTCTGCCAGCGAATGATAGAAAATACTCTAAAAAAATATTTTGGCTGTAAAAAGAATATTTTGTCCCTAAAAAGAACATTTGTGGTACTAGAAAAAATTCTAATTAATTTTTAGGTCGTTTTATGCTTATCACAACCGCCAAAAGGTGCTATGTACCCACACCACGCCACTGATCACCCTAAATAAATAAAATAATAAAAGAATTTTCTTCGTTATTAAAAACAAATAAATCATCATATTTGGTTGGTTGGATTAACAATAATATTAATTATTAATTAATTTATTGCTTGTAAATCTTTAATTACCTACCTCTTCATGTATAAATCATAACACAGTATAGTATTAGTAAGGAGTGTCAGAAATTGGGAGACACCTTGACGTTACATCCCTTATTAAATTCAGCGCGAGTCTAATAATGGTAGATCTGATTGTATACGATCGAGTGAAGCGAGTTCTCAGTTTTAACTTGACCGTTTGACATTTGTCTGTCTAATTCTTTGGGGTATGTGTAACTTAAGAAGAACGTTTGAACGCAAACGAACGATTTTCGTAAACTTTGGCATACATGTCCATACATACTTCTACCATACACCGCCCTATTGTTAGGTTGTTAGGCTCAATCGTATATATTCGGCCCATGGAGGTATACATTGTTGCGATGCTCTCACTTATTGTCGTATGGTACAGTGGAAAACAAAATAAGGAAACCAATTAAGTTACTAATCACCAGTTTTAATTAATCAAAATTAACAGTTTGAAATCAACAAGTTATTCAACAAGATTATACTCGTACAATAATTGAAGTTACACTTGTACACGCAATAGTAATGCTACGTAACAGAGTCCCGCACAATAATCACTTTTCACTAATAACCAGTTGAACGCACTGACTGTCACAGGATGCTTATATTTATACCCCGCTTAAATGACAGAATAATCGGTCACTTTCTTGATGACGTGTCGAGCAAACTGCGTATTACAGGCGCTCTAGAATCCACTAGAAACAGTGTCGATGTCTGGCCTTGTTGAACACAGTGCGCTGATCGGTGCGGTCTGGAATAGCCTCGATTGTTGACGCATGATAAGCGTCACGTAATTGTCTGTCATATCAAAGAAGCAATATGTACCCACACAAACATTACAGCTGGGCTCTGCTGGGATAGCCGAGAAACACGTAGAACGACATTCTCCATTGTATGAGAATGTTCCGTATTGCGTAACAGGTATTCCGTGATTAATTCAAGTGTAGCCCAAGTCTCCAATGCGAGCCATCGTCTGGCGATTCGACCCGCCGAACATCCGAGGCCCAGTCAACCCGGAACAAAGGGATTACAGTATATTACGCAAGCCTTGACGATACTCTGATTGTTTTGGTTAAGAATACGTTAGACATTGTTACGACATCGCAGAACATGCTACTTGTTTCTCGGCTATTCCAGCAGAGCCCAGCTGTAATGTGTGTGCGCGTACATAGTGCTGCTACTTTGAGATGAAGCACAATTATGTGACACTTGTCATTCGTCCGCGACGAGACTTTTCCAGACCATCCCGGTCCGCGCTCGCTGTGTTCAAGGCCGCAATCAATTACGTTCTAGATCCATATTATGGAATATTCTGGAATTTCAGCGGGGTATAAATGTAGGCATTCAGCGACGCTTAGTTCAGTTTTAGTGGCGAGTTATTCCAGTGCGGTTCGAAGTATTGTGGCCAAGTGTTATGTGTTTTATAATTGTGCGAGACATTATTATTGCGTGTGAACAATTTTTATTTTATTTGTTGTAAGAGACGATCTTGTTGATTACAAACTGTTTTATTGTGATAATTAAAGCTAGTGATTAGTGATTTAATTGGTGTCTTGTATGTTTGTTTTCCACTGTACCATACGACGATCAGTTAGACCGTCGTAACAATATAATGTTCTTATTGAACGAGAGAAGCGAATTCTCAGTTGTAATTTGGACCTGCCTGACTGTCTGTCTGTTTGGAGTAGGTGTCACGAAAAATTTGGTTTGCATCAACTGTCTTTCGTGAAATTTTGCAAACATATCCACACTTTTATTTCACAGACCACTATTGATTTTCAAATCAATCTTCACAAAAAAAGGGGATAGAAGGCAAAAGTGTGAGGGTTTTGAATCGTCAAAACCGTATGGGATATCAAATTAAAGAGAATATTAAACAACATTTAAATATAGTGTTTAGTTGGGAATATTTCAAAGTTTTGGGATACTAGGCCCCAAGAAAGGGATAACAGTTTTGTACAAAATTGTAACAGTATATAGAATAAAGAAAATTTTAACTCAACTCAGGATGTAGTCTTTACTTTGAGTTTTGTATCTGTATGGGAACGCGACCCAAAACGCCCCCGTCAACCCGGAACAAAGATGTTACAGTATATTATGCAAGCTATGACGACCTTCTGATTATTTTGGTTAGGAATGTGTTAGATTTATTGAGAAAAAAAAACATGCAGGTGTAAGTACAGAAACTGCTTTACGAGCAAGCAGTGTGCGTACGTGCGTGCGCAAGCGCGCGTCCGTCAATAAGTAGGTTAGCAACAGCGGCAACAAACAATGTTTACCCCGGTCGCGGGTTTATTACATCCGTACGTGCTTACATATTCTTTACCCGTTTATTACATTTTTAACTGCTCTCTCTCCACTACGCGACGCAACAAAAGCTTTATTACATACATCACCGTAATACGTACATCGCGGATAATTATTTTCTTACAACGCCGTATATTTTCCACTTCCTCCTGTTTATTAATACACGTGTACTGCATAATTGCAAATAAAGTGTACGTACTTCGTAATGAAAGAAAAAAATAATGTAATATTACACAAAAGAATTAGACTTTACAATGGAAAAATGTAACATTTAATAGTAACAAACTGTTAATGCAGTAATAACTACAGCCACATAACTTCGACGAGAAGAGTACGTATATCACGCACACAACCACGCGTTCACACACACACATAAGTGCGCCAGAATTTTAATGTATTTATACTAATAAAGCATAAAGCTCCACGCGCTACAGAACTCGCTCGTTATTTTGAACGGACTATATTTATTATTAGATAAATAATAATAATAATAATAATTCTTCAGCGGCGCGACAACCCGTTATTGAGTCAAGGCATCCTTTAACAGCTCCATCAGTTGTTCCGGTCGAGTGCAGCTACTCTCCAGTTCCGGGTCCCAAGGATATAACTGACTGGCTGGGAGACTTATGTGATAGATTTCTGCACATAAAAGAGTTTGACAGATATAGGATATGTGAATTCTCCGATCCAACCCCCAACTTGGAAGACCAGGAACTTTGATTTCGGGGTGCTCTTCCCCTAGAGAGTTGCTTTCACCTCAGCTGGCGAGCTCTCTCTGCCCGGTCGCAGTAGGCTAACTGACTCAGACCATGTGTGCAGCCGTTGGGCTACTATAGCCTCCTCCGCCTCCAGACTAGATGCACATCCCGCTGCGGATGTGCACCATCCTGCCAGGCCAGGCCCTAGGATACCTCCACACTGCCCTGACAGAACCCCCATCTCTCGTTTGCTTACCGATCCACTCCGCCGAAGGAATTGGTTACCACACCCTTGGAGTGGATTGCTCGGCGTAAACAGGGTCCACCGACGTGTAGTTGAGAGTGGAGATAAGGTGGAGAGGGTGGTGCATTTCTCTTCTATGGAAGCATATGTTCGCGTCACACTCCTTTTGGACGTCAATACAGTAATGACTATAGCTACCTAAATTCGATGAGAAAGGGTATAAATATTACACACGCCCACGCGCGCGAGCGCGCCCCCGACACACAATTACACAAGTACGCTCGAATTTTAATATATTTATACTAGTAAACTGCCTGAGCTGTTGAACTCGCTCATTATTTTGAACGAACTGTGTTTATTATTAGATATAATCAAATTAATAAATTTTATTTTTATACCTGTGAGTACAGTGTTCTTTGTATGTATGATTCTTAACGTTAGTCGTAAACACTGTGACGAGTTAACCGTACGTTGTTAGAAACCTGACGATAGAAATTGAACAGTGGCTTAGAGATGCGCAGTGTACAAACATTTTGATTAAGCTATAAAGTTTCAGACCCACAGGTGACTAAGCTTTTTAATATAGTAGAGTCAATCATCTGGTCCATTACTCATCTAATGTTTATTTATGCGCAGGTTTTATAATAATTAACACCAACAGCTAAACTGTCTGAAGAAATTCATTGAATGAAAAACCAACGATTACTGAGTATCGATTAGAGGACAAAAGAATCGAACAGACTCCCTAATTACCGTTTTGCACGGCAGACATGACGTGTTTGTTATTGTTTAACGTTCGATGATGGCGGTGTTGTTTTGCAAATACGGTGACAGACCCGCGGGTAAATAACGTGAAGTGTATTGGTTATGATGTAATCATACTCCGTAATGAGATACTGCGCGACGACAAAGCTTTGAGCAGCGCTCCATTATTGTTGTGCCGTGGATTCGATACATATGCACGGCGCTGCTTCGTAATAACGCTTCTTTGTACATATAATGCGCTGCGTTTATGTTCTTTGTATTTTCCGTGCTTGACAGGAAAAAGTGGTAACTAATAACAAACGGATAACATAATAATATTAGAACGGGTAAAAATATTAGACCCTAACTCGCAAATAAGTTTAATATGTTTTAGAAAAGTATGAAACAATGCATATCAGATGATTTTTTTAATTTAATTTAAAACTCTTCTTTAACGGTATTTAATAACTATTATTTTAATCTTATTTAATAATTTTAATTTCATTGATATAATTACAACAGCGTTTACTTAACTGCGATTTATTTACTTAATTACTAAGCAATTACATTTCATCGTTACTTATCTTGTCACCACAGCCACCTGAATATTATCGAATTTTTAGCTCTATCATTAATTACTTCTTTGTCGAATCCATGTCACGCGTTGTAGCGATCAACACACCGTGGGCAGTTCTATTGAAATTGTTTTATAATTACATATACATACATACATCCTCGGCGCTACAGCCCAGTCCGGGCCCTGGCCTCCAAAAGAAATCGTCCCCACTGTTCTCTACTCCCGGCCAATGTCCACAAGTTTCCTGCACCCAGCCTCACTGCCTCCTTACCAACCTGGTCCCGCCATCTTGTACGTGGTCTTCCCCTCCTTCTCCTTCCCATCGGTAAATAATTCATGATTTTTTTTGGGATTCTATCCTCCGCCATTATCTGCACATGTCCGGCCCAACGCAATCTGTTAATTTGTATGAGTTTCACGATCGGAGGATCTTTAAACCTTTCGTACAACTCTCGATTATGCAGTCGCCTCCAAATCTCGTTTTCCTTCACAGGGCCATAGATTCTCCTCAGTACCTTCCTCTCAAACACGGCTAGTTTCTGCTCATCTAGTTTTTTAGCACCCAGCATTCGGAGCCATACATTAGAACCAGTATGATCAAGGTCTTGTAGAGAGTGGCTTTTGTCTATTAATTTTAATTTTAAATGTTTCACTAGTCCGTAGTAACACCTATTAGCAGATAATATTCGTTTTTCAATGTCTCTGGCTTAAAGGAAGCCTTTCAAGGACTGGAGTTGTCCGCTAAGGCTATGGACTTGGTTCTAAACCAAAGCAAAACTAAATATATGGTTGTAGGTGCCAACACTCGCGCCCTGTCCCTGCGCATTAATGTTTTATAATTATTATTATTTATTTCCAAAACCAAACATTGCTGACAAGTTGAGAATTAACCAGCTGTAATGTAACTATATTTTACAAAAATTTCTCCCAAATATTTCATACATAAAGCAACAATTTTAGGTACACTATTGTTGAGTTGTTCAAAGAGATGTCAGGCGTTAACAACACTGAATAGAATAAACTCTAACTCGAATATTTACACTGTATGTTAATTCCATTGTCGGTTTATATTTCTTTTAATTAAGGAACTCACGAAGTTTGTTTTTCGATGTATTTATTTGTTGCATGCGATCGTAGTTTTCCTCCGTGGTTTCGATACACGCTCGCGCGTTGTACTAAATTGTGTTACCGTGTTGTACAAACACCTTCGAGAATACCTGGCGCTGCCAGTATCGATACACGAACACGTACCGGCAAAGAAAAACCATATCGTCCGTAGGGAATCGACATCACGGAAAGTTCATGCATCTGTCTGTCAGACCAGTACTGTTAGCCTTATCGGCTCGGAACATTTAATCAACTTCCATACACACGGCTGGGTCGCGTGTTACTGTCTCTCACAAGTCGGAAGGTATATAAATTTCAAGTAGACATAAATTGTCCGAATTACATACAACGCCGAGCGTTCGATTCTCGTGAGCTATAGTCATGAAACGAGTATCGTTGCTACATTCGAACACGGCACGTTACACTAATGTGCACGGTAGATACAGGTAGCTGTGGTACCACGTGGGTCTCGAAATCTAAACACGAAATCGAACTTCGGAACAATAGTAAACTTGTGATAATTATGAAATTGTAATAAATTTACGCACTCTCATAATTATGGTTCACATGGTTCGTAAGGAAAACGAATATAAATCGTGTAAGCAGTGCGTAATTCCTTACGAGAAGGCAGCGAAGATTAGTTGTTGTTCAACGCAGCAAAGCGAAGAATTCCTCTCAGACAGGTTATATTACTGATAAAAGCTTTTATCTTCAGCGATGCCTTGGGGCCAGTTATAGATGTTGCGCCGGGGATTAGTCAAAACGCACAACGCGGCCAAGATAAACACACTTTAATGAGTTTTCCTTCCAGCAACACGCTCACAGAGAGAAACAGGTGCGCATGATCTGTTCCCTCTTGCCTTTGTGTATTCTGTTTCAATGTTGTCCACTCACACACACACACACACACACACACACACGATGTGTTGTTATTGTTTTGTGTCAAGTCTGGCGTTGCGTCGTGCCCCCCCCCCCCCACCAACTC
This sequence comes from Magicicada septendecula, assembly GCA_034769895.1. Lineage (NCBI taxonomy): Eukaryota > Metazoa > Arthropoda > Insecta > Hemiptera > Cicadidae > Magicicada > Magicicada septendecula. The sequence continues at coordinate 18,252,191 of CM068371.1, read as the reverse complement.
CGAGCCTTTCTACACGTTTATCTTTGCTATCCTCAGCTTGTTTATCCAAAACTTCAACTAAAGTTGCCGTCGTTTCACGCACGTCGATCAGTCTTTGCGGATAATGGAATGAACTGGTATCGGCAATGCGATGGTTTCCAACTGGATCCGTCCGGTATTTATTCTGTCGCGCCGTCAATGGCGCTTATTGTGGTCAACGAAGATCCTCTTTAATGGAATGTTTTGTTTTTGTTCGGTCTTCTCCGTGTCGTTCCGTTTACCACTACGTGGTTCATCCGGGTTTATAGGCAGTTTCCCTTCCCTAAAGGGAAAAGGCAAGAGGCTGCCCTGCATACTTCGCTCTGCCATCTGTCCTGCACGGCGTTGATACACTTCGTAGAGAATAGTCTACTTATTACGACGATTGGCTCAGGCGTCAGTGCCTCGGAAATTATAAAGCAGGATACAGCGACTTGAACCGAAAGTACGGTGAGGTTACACTGCAATTTATCCTATCTATCCCATCCTACCTGTTGTATAAATCTTCTTCTTCTTCTTCTTCTTCTTCTTCTTCTTCTTCTTCTTCTTCTTCTTCTTCTTCTCCTCCTCCTCCTCCTCCTCCTCCTCCTCCTCCTCCTCCTCCTCCTCCTCCTTCTTCTTCTTCTTCTTTTTCTCCTCCTCCTCCTCCTCCTCCTCCTCCTCCTCCTCCTCCTCCTCCTCCTCCTCCTTCTTCTTGGTACCGCTCGCCCCCCCCGTAAATACGGCCTTGCTGGTCAATGTATACTTTCGAAATTTGAATTTGAACGATCCTGTGGTTACTAGTTTGGAAACATGTATATTCGGGATATTCGATTCGGCTAAATAACTATTCGGTAAAACAGTCATTCGGTTTTTTACGTTCTGGGAAGGGGGGGGATTCGATTCGGAAAATGTCCGCTAATAGCGCAAATCTTATAATGTATACAACTTTATAGGTTGCTTGCGCCGCTAAGAGAATAACGCGAGCAGTGAACACGGAAGTTGTAGTCTACACAACAAGTACGACATTGTAGCGTCTAAAACTGTGTTGTTAACATTTTGCTATAAAACTCGAAGTACTATAGGCCTATTTATTGTAAGAGCAGAACAGATATCAGAGGAAACCTCGACGTAGAGGACATAAATGAAACTGCTTCAGCTTACAGAAGACAATGGTGGGATCATTTGCAAGGATGACAGAGGATCGATTGCCGAAACCGGCACTGAACTATAAAGCCATTGGTAGAAGAGACGTGGGTCTTCCAAGGATAAGATGGGTTCCGGAACAGGTTTATATAACCTAATACTTGAAGAGGAGAAGAAGAAGAACGTGGCCGTGCTATTATCAGAATTTATGCTTTTATGTGTTTAAATAAAAATCTTGCTTCCAAGGTATCAAGTTGCTAATGGTTCTCTGTCTAATCGGCGTAGTGAATACAGCTCATAGCTCATCGTTTGACTGATCGAAAGAAGAGCATAATTAGGATAATGAAATCTAAATTTTCAAGACGGTAAGAAAGATCAAGTAAGGTATTGTTATGGCTGTCAAACTGATCGTCGTACGGTACAATGGAAAACAGAATACAAGACACCAATAAAACACTAATATCCAGCTTTAATGACAGTTTGTAACCAACAAGTTATTCACAAGATTATCGATTGCCAAAAGCGGCACTGAACAATAAAGATATTGGTAAAAAAAAAGTGGGTCGTCGGAGGATGAGATAGGTGTCGGAACAGGTTTATATAACCTAATGCTTGAAGAGAAGAAGAAGAAGAAGAAGAAATATATTCGGGATATTTGATTCGGCTAAATAACCATACGGTACAAGAGTCATTCGGATTTTTACGTTCCGGGAAATTTGATTCGGAAAAATGACCATTATCACCTTCCCTTTTTAATTTATATATTGACGATGTCATACAAAACCAGCAGATGTGTATTCCAGACCATTTTATGATTTCTCACTCTACAATTGACAAATGACAATAAATGTTGTTTGCGGACGATCAGGCTATTCTGTCGGACTTTGAAAACAGATTGCAGATGGGTATACATTTGTTAAATTGAATCTGCAAAGACTCTGGATTGCAGATACCTATCCGCAATTAAAATCAAGGTGATGGCTTTTTGTGGAACTGATCCCTTACGGACAAAAATTGTTATAGATGGTACTGTCCTGGAACAAGTTAGCAGTTTTAAATACCTGGGCTACCGTGTGTCTTATAATGCAACCAACGACGTGGTTCTACCTTATGTTCGGGACCATCAGCAAGTAAAGGAACTCGCCTAAAATTCTACAAGGGGAATGCTCTTCCCACACTTCTTTATGGGTCTGAGAATTGGACTTTAACGAAAGGTCAGCCCAGTCGCATCCAAGCGGCTGAAATGAGATTTCTCAGGCACGTGGCAGGGTATGCTCTCCGTGATCATAGAAGAAACACAGATATACGGCAGGAACTGAATATTATGAGTATACTCGACAGGCTCGCCCAGTATCGGCTGAATTGGTGGGAACATCTTTGCCGAATGGATGACTGCCGGATCCCCAAACAACTATGCAACTATAAGCCGAGGGGACGGAGAGGTGTGGGACGTCCGAGGAAGCGCTGGAGTGACCAGCTATAATATTTGCCTTTTTGAGACCGGAACAAACCATTCTTGGTTTAAACCTTGAGGATGATGATGATGATGAAAAATGTCCGGGAATCTTATAATGTAAACTTCATAGGTTGCTAGTGCTCTACTAAGATAATAACGCGAGCAGTGAACACGGAAGTTGTAGTCTACACAACAAGAACGACGTTATAGCGTCTGAAACTCTGTTGTTAATATTTTGCTGTAAAACTCGAAGTAACACATAGTCTGCTCGAAAACCGTGGTGTATAGATTTTTGTGTATAAATAAACTTTTTGAACACACCAAATTAGTGGGGTGAGAAAGAGAGGCGTGGTCGGCGGAAAATGTAAATTGGTTTAATTTGGTAACCGTCGGCAGTGTGTGTGTGTGTGTGTGTGTGTGTGTGTGTGTGTGTGTGTGTGTGTGATGTAATCCGCTGTGTTTTGTTTCTAATTAAAACTTTATTTGGCAATACTACTATACAGTACAGACACACTCACACACAGCCTGTTGCCATTGTAACGCAATAAGCAGCCACCAGCGTTCCCTATCAGCTGCTTAAGCTTAAGCCACACAACAAAAGTTTTTACTTTCTAATTCTTCTTTTTCTACTTCTTTATTTATTTCGTTTCGTCGTCGTCGTCGTCGTCGTCTTTCAAACTCTGGACGTTTAGTTTATTGCATGTGACCTTTTTTCTTCCCCCGTCCCCCTCCAGCTTGTCGTTTTTCTTCTGTGTCTCTTTTTTTCTTTCTTTTTTTTTAATCCACTACCAATTCCATTTTATTTTCCGTGTTTACCTTTCACACAAAAAGCCTACCTACGTCTTCCGTAATTTAATTTTACAGTTTGTTGACCTTTCATTTGTTAACACACACACGGTGATGGAAAACACCGGCTCCGCGTTGTGACATAAAAGGTCAAGTATGTCGCCTTCCTAACTCGGTCACTCGCCGTGAGTTACTACAGCTTCGACTTCAAAACTTTATTTCCTACATACATGAAATTAAGTCTTCTAGGTATATCTGGTAACTTTACAAATATATTTAATTGGTTAATGAATTTATATACTATTTAACTACTAACTAGCCCAATACTAAATAATACTCAGAAAGACGGAAGTGCCATTCCGTCATCTAGAAACACGCGGAATCAGGGGAGAAGGTGTAGAGAAAACAGATAAGTGGTCAAATTATGGAGGTGAAGGATCTGTTCGTGAGACGCAAATAGAGTGACAAAGGGCAAGGGCGAACCACAGAATGAAAGAAAACCACTGGCGAAGAAGAAGAAAATTCATAATGTGAAGAAAGTTGCGTCATAGCAGCCCACAGAAAAAGCAAACAATAATAATAGTAATAATTGGTTGAAATGTTGGAACCAGTAAAAGATGGAGGACAGTACAGAAGTCGCCACAATAATAAACAGTACACACATGTTGAGAAAATCACAGACGTAATTAGAAAAAGAAGAATTATTCTCAGTTTTCATTAACTGTTTTACAGAACAACAGTTCTCCTTTGTTAAATAGTTTTCCAAAATCAGAATGAAAGGCACTAAGTTAAATAAGTCTTCTTCTTCTTCTTCTTCTTCTTCTTACTCCCCAACAAGGATTAAGCTTTGGTGACCTGTTCCGGCTTCATAGCATTATTCAAATCTTTTCTTTGGTCTCCCTACTCTTCGTCTTCCAGCTGGTTTGTATCTACTTGGCGCCTATGGTAGTCCGATCATCCATGTGCTCCAGATGGTTCTTCCAATTTCTTCTATGCAACTCTATTTGCTCATTTAAATTGTGTACTTCTGTCTCTTCTCAATCTCTTCATTTCTAAATCGATATTGTTTAGAACAACCGTTGAGCGATCTTAGAAATTTCATCTCCAAAGCTTCTACGCGGCTTTTATCTTTCTTTGTCATTATCCATGGCTCAGTTCCATGTAAGAGCATAGGAGCATCCATTACTTTGTAAATCTTCAACTGAGTACTGTAACTTTCCGCGTTTTGTTTTTTAGTGTTCTTCTTATGGTGCCGCACACCATTTGAAACTTATGTAGTTTATTGTCTGTGTCTCTATTGGTATCATATAATATACTTATCATACCCTAGGCAGCTGAAATTGAGAGACTTGTTCAATTAGTTTGTTGATATTCATTATTTTGGTATTGCAGGATTGCTTCCCAGGGAAGCCATCACATTTGTTTTGCTTGTGGAAATCATCATCATCTACTTCAAGGATTAAACCAAGGATGGTTTGTTCAGGTCTCAAATAGGCAAAGATTAGAGCTGGTCACTCCAGCGCTTCCTGGGACGTCCCACACCTCTCCGTCCCCTCGGCTTATAGTTCCATAGTTTGGGGATCCGGCAGTCATCCATTCGGCAAAGATGTTCCCACCAATTCAGCCGATACTGGGCGATCCTCTCTAGTATACTCATAATATTCAGTTCCTGCCGTATATCTGTGTTTCTTCTATGATAATGGAGTGTATATTCTGCCACGTGCCGCTTGGATGCGACTGGCCTGGGCTTCGTTAAAGTCCATTCTCAGACCCGTAAACAAGTTGTGGGAAGAGCCACAAATTTTACAAAATTCACCGTGTAGAATTTTAAGCGTGTTCCTTTACTTGCTCACTTAAGGGTACGCCTAATGGTACCGCACATAAGGTTGAACTTATACAACTTACAACGTCGTTGCTTGCTTTATAATACTCAATGTAGCCCAGGACGGTACCCTCTATAACGATTTTTGCTCGTTACGGGATCAGTTCCACGAAAAGCCATCACCTTGGTATTAAGTGTGGATATTTGCAATCCAGAGTCTTTGCAGATTCGATTTAATAAATGTATACCCATCTGCAATCTGTTTTCAGAATCCGACAGAATAGCATGATCGTCCGCAAACAACAAAGTGTCAATTCTTGTTGGAAATTTTTAAGTTATACTGAATCGAACCCCGTTGTAAGTTATGTAGCGCTCTGTGCAATCATTATGTGATCTGTAACCAGCAGGTCGTCAGCATACAGCAGCGTATTACAAATTCTCTTTGTCCCAGAGAAATACCCGATGATGGGTAAATGCTCTGCCACCTACGAGTCACATCGAGTGGCATTGTATTGGTTATTCTTTTAAAAATTTAATCATCACGAATAGATTAAAGTAATTTATAATGTTTACTATGCAAAAACTGAGATAAAATCATTTATTACCGTTAAGTAGAGCGCACTACTGCCGTTTGTCCTTCTCCTGCTTTATTTATTTCGTTCCGCCTTTCAAACGTCTCACGTTTTCTTCATTCCGTGTGACCTTTTTCCCTGATCGTCATTGTTTTTCTTCTGCTTTTCTTTTTTTATCCTGTTTCAATTTATTTTTGCATTTTCTTTACCTTCTGGGTTGACCTTTTACACAAAAAGCTTTCGTCTCGGTCCTTCCTAATTTAATTTCACAGTTTGTTGATCTCTTACTTGTTAATGCACAACGATGATGAAGAACATCCACGTCTCAATGTAGTATCGTGACAGAGGAAACCTATCTGTGCATTCATTCAGGTCCCTTGGATGTGACTTGCCTTATGTTTGTGAGGTAGATGTGGACAAAAAACTAGAGAGAAGTTTAATCACATGTGTGGAATGATAAGAAGAACGCTGAATGGAAAGGTCAGAAGAGATAATCTTTTGAAATTTTATAAAGTGATGGCAGTGCCATGCGCCCTTTATGGCAGTGAGACTTGGACACTAAACACCCAAAGCCGGATACAGGCTAGTGAAATAAGGATTTTACGATCAGTAGTAGGAGTATCACTTAGGGACCGTCTAAGAAATAGTGATATAAGGAACATCCTTGGAAAGTACAATCTAAACTGAAAATCTGAAAAATGTATAATTTTCTTTTCGTTTTAAAATTAGACAAATATTTTTTATGGAATCTTTTTGTAACAAGAACAGTCTTGTGTTTCGTAATTTGAGTCTGTTTTCGATTTCCACATGTAGTGAAATATCGGAACTGATAATTGTTCCAAGAAGATTAAACTTTATAACTTCTTAAAATTTATATTTGCAAGAATCGCAGTTCCTCCTCTTGGTTACCAATTCCATTCTGACCAAAATGCATGAACTTTTGTCTTGTTTTCATCTGTTTTAAGATACACATTTTGCGCTTCTTTGTATCGGCCCATCTTTGAACCTGCGTTTTTCTCTCTCCTACCCTCTAGACTCCTTCCATTTTTAAAACGTTTGCCTGAAAAACGTCTCTTTCAATTGCTTCTTCTGTGTTTATATTGTTTTTTCTAAATCCTTGTGGACTTCATTAATCCAACTTGAAGTTGACTTCTTTCTCCACAGATATTTGAAGATTTGTTTTGTTAACCTATTGTCGTCCATTATATGTAAATGACCAAAAAATACTAGTCTTCTTTTTCTCATTGTTTCAGTTATATTTTCTATACTTTGATATATTCCATCATTACTTCTTAATTTCCAACCATCTGAAGTTTTTCGTGGGCCTAATATTTTCATAATAATTCGTCATTCCAACATTCCTATTTTCTCTAAATTATAATTCAATGCTAGACATTCATTTGCATATAGGCATTCTGGCATCAATACTGTACTGTAATGCCTTATATTTTGCGCCTTTATTATAAGTAATTCAAGATTTCCTATTTTAGTGATTTCCTGTTTTTGCCGACAATTAATAAACACAGTTACTAAAAGATTAGAAAGGGAAAATGTCTCGTATTTCTTTGGCGACATAGTAATAAATATATCTGAAAAAAATACTAAATAATCAGCTTACATATTACTCGCAACGAATCGACAATATCAATACGCCGAACTCTAAATTTAGAATGTCTGTGCTATGCCCCATAAATCAGAGTAGCGCTGTAATCAGTTATGTAATGCATAAAAGTAATTTGAGGAAGCAGCTCAGTGTCAGTAGCGCGCACGGCTGACTAAATCAGCGGCGATGGACCGACGGACGGCCAGGCTCCGCGCTGACAAAATAATGAAGTTTTCTGTGGTAACTTGATTACAGCGCCGTATTAGGCCGTTACATTAGTGCAGAGTGCAGTTTCATAATAGATAAATTATTCACTCTGTGCGTCACGGGTTCGTGTAACTAGATTTTGTTGAAATTCAATTGATGTGTCGAGGTTGCTTTTTGCGTCCAGGAAGTGCGATGCTTTCCAATTTTAATGTAAAATTAAAGACAGGGCATTACATAGAAACGAACGATTCTAACACACGGATGAAACCTTTTTGAAATTTTTACTTTATATATTTTCAAAAATCATCTCAGTTTGTCACCGTTCTCCTTTGCGTGTTTCTCTAAAAACTGCAAATTTTCGTGAGTAAATTTCAATATATTTGCGGTGTAATAATAAAAAGAAGACCAGAAAAGACACAAATTCAAAATTCTATAAGACGGTGGCTGTTCCAGTATTCTTACATATATGATGAGGAAGAACGACTGGAATAAGATTCGAGCAGCGGAAATGAAATACTTAAGAACTCAAAAGGAGTTGTACAAAAGCAGACCATATACGAAATAAGGATGTAAGACAGGATTTGAATATATTTTCAATTAGAGAAAAGATGGAAAAGCCATTTGCAACGAATCGGAAATAGCCGCATTCCACGGTTAGCCTATAATTACCAGCCACAGGGAAGAAGAGACTTGGAAGACCGGTAGCAAGGTGGCGTGAAACATGAGGCCGGAACAGGAGAATGCTCCTAAGCCTTGAACGGTTGATGATGATGATGATGACGATTCTTTTAAACGATTACAGTTTAATCTTGAAAGACATGTATTCAAAATCCAAATAATGGAGATGAGTTTTCTTAAAACTCTAGAAAATAAAACAAGAAGAGGTAGAATGTAAAAGCTGGCTATCAGCAGAAACCTCCGTGGGTGGGAGGGGGGGTCTCTCGAGCTGTGGGATCGCAAGCTCATGGCTAGCTCGATTTGTCGACTCCGTGAGCTCATCTGAAACTCGTGGTCGTCATGGACTTTTCCTTTGCACAAACACCCACTCTCTTCAAAGTGTAGAAACCACCGTCGAATGTTCTTCGGAGAGGGCGGATTAATGTCGAATCGCCGTCGAAAAACATGCTGCACTGTGACAACCGATTTTGTTTTCGCGAACTCGAGGACGTAGAACGTTTTCGCATCTGACTCACCATTTCGAGTGTAAACAAATAAACAAGCGTTGCCTAAGAAATGAAGCGACTACAGCGCTCGTGTGGCAGCCATTTGAAACTTAGAAACCTCCTCTTTCAAATGGCCAATAACTCATTCCACGACAATGCTTGAGAACTGAAAAATTGCGTCATAAAATCGGTTCATTCTTTTTGAACACTTCTAAGACAGAAAATAAAACTTGATTATGTGTAGAATACTTGTGATTTGGTTGGAATTTTGTATTACTTTTCCTGTTAATAAAATATTGCGTTATGAAATCGGATTCTCTTTGAATAACCCCGTATATTGCATTACTTCTTTTTTCCTGTGAATTTTTCGCGTCTCAACGTATTTTATATGAGAGTTCGTATTTAATGTACTAGTGTTACTTACACCTGAAGACGACCGCAGATTGTTCAGTGGTAGAAAGGTAGTATGATAAATTTCACGATGGTTGTTGTCCGACCTAACCCTTTTGATAATGACTACTTTGTGTTTCCATATGCTTCTTTTAACTCGATGGAAGCATGTAGCCTTATATAAGTTATGACGACACATACGCTCTCTGTTGGGTAGTAACCAGCACTACTACTCTTTCTTGCTTCCAGTGGCGGATTATCCATAACGCTAGGGTATGCTGTAGCACCGGGCACCAGGGCTTCAGCTGTCAGAGAGGGCACCATTCAGGTGAACTCATACGCAAATGCAAAACTCTTATAGAAGTTTACTCGGATGATTTAATTAACCATCTACTAATAGCACTTTAACACTTTTTATACCACCAGCAAAATTGCAGGATTTTTTTTTCAAATCGTTCGAATGAAGACGATAGATTCCATGATACTATACTTTGTTCGCTCAAAGTATTAAACTGGATTACTGATTGTAAAATGATTGATGTATTTTCGAATCTATACATTGCTTATCGTCTGCTTTTTACGATTCCAATAACTAACTGTGAATCTGAAAAATCATTTTCTGTATTAAAACGCATTACAGATATGTTGAGTTCAGTTATGAGAGACGAGAGATTATGCTCGTTAACAAGGTTGAATATTGAAAGCGGAGTACTTGAATCGCTCGAATTAGAAGAAATTATGCAAGACTGTGCTTAAGGCAAAATCAATAAAAAAATGTACGATTAGTATTTTCTAAGCTTAAGTACTACTATACTCATTGTAATCGCTATTTAGCTAAATATTTGTTGTAATTTGAGTGCTTAATAAAATAATTGTTAACTTTTAAAATTGTGTATGCCTATGCCATATGCCAGTGTAAATAATGGATAAAAGTTGAATTTTGAATCTGGGGGGGGGACCAGTCTAATGGCAGCATAGGGCACAACGCGCTTCTAATCCGACCCTGCTTGATTCTATCGTCGCTTTCCGTTCTCCTTTTCACCGTTTATCAACCCTGCTTTATCGTTATCCACTTTGTTTCACTGCGAAAGTAGCAACGTTAATTAATTCGTAAACCGGTGCGGCCCCTCAAACGCAGTTTGTAACAAGCCTCCGTAGATGGCGCTGTAGCTTATGCGTCAGAGGGAGAGAGAGAGAGAGTGTGTGTGTGTGTATGAAGAGAAAGGGCAAAGGGGTAAAAAGTTACTAAATAAACAGCCCTCCCAACGGCGAGCGCCTTATCCGTTGGAGGGGGAGGAGCGAGGTTCTTTTACCGGGCACAAATTGTCTTTATAAAGCAGGCCGCTTACGTAAATACTTCATTCAATGCAGACATTATAATTATAAAGTATCACACACACGCGCGCGCGCGCACGCACAACATCAAACATCTGGCGCCGGCCGACGCTCGCTACTGGTGTTAAATATAATTACCTTTTGTGTAAAAAAAAGAAACTGAACCAAGTGTTTACCCAGTGAAGATAATTTTAATTTAGAAGAAAAAACTTGATGAAAAATATACTGCAGTGCGAAAGCTTAATTTTTCAGTGTTTCACCCTCAACTGTACGAGGTGGGTGCTGTTGGTTGTTGCTCGTTTGTCACCTGCGTAAGAAAATATTACGTTTTTGTTTACGGAGAGTAGGCATAACCGACGACTGTTGGCAATAGTGGCCGTGACTCCAATACCCGTTAAAAACATTTTCAATATGATTGTCATAATTTTGCTACTTCTTTTCTTCCTCTTCATCTTCTTCTTTACCTCCTCCTCTTTTCCTTAATTTCTTCTCTTTCGTTACCATTATTTCTCATCGTATAAGACAACTTGTTAATTTTATTCCAATTTTTCCATTACTATTTCCAAGATTATGTTTCGAAACTGTCATACCGCCTGTACAGTGATCTCCTTATTCTTCTCTTATCTCTGTCTCTGGCTATTCTTTCAATCTTCTTTTCATTTAATCCTAAATACTGTTAATTGCATAACGTCTTCTGTTACGGATACAGTCACGTCGAGCTTCCTGTCTGATATTTCCGTTTGTAATATTATCTCTTGTATATAATTTTACTTAATATTTTCTGTCGAGTCTGTTTTGTTTTGATTTCGTGTTCCAACATTAGAGCTATGTGTTAGTGTTAATCTCATGAGGATTCTGCATGCACCTTATTTTATGTCAAGTTAACTGTTTACTGACATTGTTATTTCCTACACCTGTTATTGCTACCCCAATATTGCATTAATATTAAGTGTTGTATTAATTAGAATTTCGTTCTCGTCATTTGATCTGTTACTCTTGATTCTGCCTTTTTAACCTGCATTGCAACAGCTGAATCGTTGCACGGTCTCTTTAATCGTTATGCTGCATTGGCTCAAACTTAAGTCAATTCAACGTCGTCTACCTACTGATAAGGTCGTTCTACAATATGTCTAAGTTAATAGCGGCTGGTGGCTGCAGTAGTTGGTTGAATGGATGGGAGAGGGGTTAAAAGACATTAAACTATCATCACATTTATACACAATTATTACTATAATTCTATAACCTCAAACAATGGATAACGTTTACCTTGAACAATCGTAAACATTAAACCTGACACAACTAATAAATCAAGAAGGCTGTGCTAATTTCATGGCACTAAGTTGCGCTACAACGCTATTAGTGGAGCGTTGTAGAAACGTTTTCAACTACCAAGCTTACATTGGGAACATAGGACAATTTGTGAAGAGTAGCCCACGTCCTCCCGTATGTTTGTGTAGTAGGCTCTGCCCTTTACTGTTGAAGCTGCGCGCCACGTTTGAATTGTACGCGAACATTGCCGCGTAGAAGCTAATACTTTGTCCGTTGAAATTTATGACACTTTTAGCTGCTTAATGTTTCCGTATATTATTATATAGTTTACTTATTCTATATTGGTGGTTGTGCAACCCTGCAACCATAACACCAGCCGTCACTGGTCTAAGGTATGTGGGCCTTACAACGCGACAAGGTTGATTGCAAACTGATTTCTCTTTGGACGTGGTACGATGTCATCTGTGGCTAAAGGGCAATGGGTCTAACGCTTGTTGACATTTAAAATTTGTGGCCGTTCTTCGCTAAATTTTTCGTACATTACTGTATTAATCATGCTCGTCTTCGTCAAATAACACAGAGCATAGGACAATTGAACAAATTCCTGGCATTCTGTTAATTTTGCAGTCCGTTCAGTATGAAAAAAATTATAATTTTAATTTTGTCGGGTATAAAAAAAAACAGTGAACTCAGAGAGTCTCTTTGACCAACTATTAATTGCTCGAATACGCGAGACAAATAACACGGTAAAACCTAAGAAGACGCTTGGCATTATAACATTTCGTTTGCCTGAAGGAAAATTACTCATTCCTTTGTCTAGTAATTTTTTATATTCTTTTCGGCTTGTTGTGGATTTATAGATCTCTTTTTATGAAAGGTAATTATAATTAACCTTTTAGCAGGAGCAGCAGCTGTTGTGTGTGTGTGTGTGTTGCAATGTCTTTACTGCTATATTTACAGTTGCTACGCATAGTTTATTTGTAATGGGACCCTATCTGCCCTCGAATAAGCCAGCAATCTTCTCCAGACTTAAGTACAACGTAAACTCTCTCTCACTCACTCACTCACTCTTTTCATTTTATTTTTCCTCCGTACGCAGAATATTTTTATTTACAACATTATTGTCAGGCTTGGGAATTCTTCTTTTTCTTCTTCTTCTTCTTCTTCTTCTTCTTCTTCTTCTTCTTCTTCTTCTTCTTCTTCTTCTTCTTCTTCTTCTTCTTCTTCTTCTTCTTCTTCTTTTTCTTCTTCTTCTTCTTCTCCCTCCCTCCAAGCATTAGCCCGACCGAGGTATAATTAACGTTCCACCACCTCCCACCTCCAGAAACCAACTAGCTATCTAAAGTGACCAAGTGAGTGAACACCTTTAATTGTATTATCGCGCTACAATGAAATGCTGCAATTCTCTCGGCCCGTCGCCGTATAAAGACAGTTTCTTTAAGACGGATATGGAAAAATTGTTTACTTATTATCGCCCTCTCTCTGTCCGTCTCTCTCTCTCTCTCTCTCTCTCTCTCTCTCTCTCTCTCTCTCTCTCTCTCTCTCTCTCTCTCTCTCTCTCTCTCTCTCTCTCTCTCTCTCTCTCCAATGTCCTAGATAAAGAAGAAACACCGAAGGGGCTGGTAAAGGGAAAGCGGAATAGAGGTCGGAGAAGTCAGGATATGAAGAGACTAGAGCAGGATAGGAACCGTTCAGGAACCATACCCTGTAAGACGTGCCCTTGGGCAGAGAACACGTGATGCATTAGAGCACACAAACGTTTTGGGTTACGTTAAAACGATATCACCTGAGGAATAGCATTTGTCAAGATGTTTAGAGAATATAATAAAAATAATGCATACATATTGTAGCGTGACAGATATAAGCATAATATTGAATGGCAATTGATCAATAGAATAATGAAGTTATAATGTTTAAATTTGGAAGAAAGCATTAAGTTTAATATAAATAGATTAATTCATAGCAACTGTGGAAAGAAATCATTATTATAAAGAAAATCCAAGTTCAAGTAAAAGGAGTTACTAGTGATGAGTCATCCAAGACCAGTCTCATAACCAAAGGTTTTCAAGGTATAACCCAGGAAGGTAAAAAAGTAAATAACAAAGCAGTACTGAATATGACCAAACCCACAACGAGGGAGAATAAATAGAATAGAAACCCAAAAATAAGCCAAGATCAACCAATACAGGTGGTGTATTTCTGAAATAAAGAAGAAGATGGAGAAGATCCCAAGAAACCTGATGGCATCAAGAAGAAGATGGAGAAGATACCAGTCCCAGAAGGCAGGAGAAAAGAAGACTGAAGAAAGAAGAAGAGGGCAGCATCCTGAAGAAGATGTCATGCTCTTATAATAGACACCCAAATCCCTATATCCCCAAAATAAATATCTAAAAACAAAAGTATAACGAAATAAAAACCACATGTATATAAATTTAAGAGAGAGAAGTGAACAAAGTAAAAGTTTCCTGTGAACTAAGATGAAACAATAATATAGTACCCATGGAACAAATCTCCATTGAAAAACGCTAACCAATTTATTATGTTGATAAGACTATACGACCATTTAGCATTAACATAATATATAAGTGAAAGTGAACCAGTGATAGTTTTGGGTATTATAAAAAATGAACCTTGTGTTTCATTCTTGGCAATCACAAACATTGGATGCAATGAAATATGCATTTTTCAATGACTTAAAATGTGTACTGTGACAATATGTTGTTCATAAGACATGAATCTGTTTAAAATAACATTTTTGTTTTACATGAAAAAAGAAAAACAGATTTCATAGTGCTTTTTGAACGGTTCATACTATTTATTTGTTAATGACAGGGTACAATTCCCCAAAGACAATGTATAAAAGACGGTATAAAAACTGTAGAATCCTACTTATAATAATAGTTAGAAATAAGAATATAAATATAAGGTTTTTATGTATATAGTAGAAGAATGTTTAAAAATGTTTTAGATATAAGGCCATTTGTTTGGGTCTGAAACAACTAACATCAGAACTATAAAAATAGTTACCACTTGTAAATAGTAGAGAGTAATTAAGATGTTAGTTAGTACAAAACCTTTGTTGTAAACCATATTTCCATGTTGGAAATGGGAATTTTGTTGCAAAATGTCTGATTTGAAGACAACCATTTATTTAAAAAAAATATTCTTTATTTTGTTTTAACTATTATTTGTATTGTAATCAATACTAATTGTTATTGTGTAATTTGAAAACATGTTTAATTTATAATACTATATGTAAAAGTCAGAGAGGGTATCACACATCATATATTTGTTTGTAAAATATTTTGTAAGAAAAATTGTTAAAAAATCATAGGCCAAAAGAATGGAAACCAAACTTCATCAAAACAGAGAAATTACTCATTTAAAAGCAAATAAACAAAAGGGGTTTAGACAAAATAAACTTGAGATCATGCCATATAATTGCACATACCATTTAGAGAGATTTTAATAAATTATATTCAGAATTATAAATAAAAATGAGAATGACTAAACTCAGAAATTTGGACATGGGAGTCGTATATTTCAGAATAATGTTTCCGAATACAACTAATTCAATTAATTACCAGAAAATAAGGGAATATGAACCTTTTAATACAATATAGGATTATTAATATTAAATATAACTGATAAAATGGCTGAATTTATATAATGACAGGAAGTAAATTTTGATGTTTTGACTTATCAGAGTATACCAAACTGAAAGTGAAATTACTATTTTTTGGACAGAAAACACTATAAAACGGCATTATTTAATCTGAAAATAAGCTGAATGAACTGAAAGATTAATTTAAATCACATCTAGTGAATAAAATTGACAAATAACCAAAGTTTAGGCATTCATATAGTGAAATAGTAAAATGTACACAGGATGTGAAAATATTTTTGAACAATGTTAAGGATAATATTATATAGGCTAAGAGTTTAATTGAAACTAAAGGAAACAGTTAGTTGATTATTGGTATTTGAACGGATAACATAAACGAGAGTTTTGTGACGATCTAACCTATCTTACAAAGGTGAAGTTTAGTGGCGAACAGTACGTTACTATAAAGTCGGGAGTGAATTATAAAATCTTTCCAGAACCTATACATTGTGACAAAAACGATCAAGAAACACTAATTAACACTAAACAATACATTTCTACTCTGAAAAACACCACAAAACACCAGAAAACTGTATAACACATTAACCAAATTAGTGTCGGAATTGGGAAAAGTGTTTTGACTTATAATTACACAGACATACTAAATACAACCCAGAATCACTACACCAGTCACTACACAACATTTAACAAGAGATTTGCAGAGACAAGAACAGGAATTTTGCCAGAAAATACATTATTTGGAACACTGCAGGAACGAGCAACATTTTGATCAACTTGACGGCGGCCATTTGCTTTGACGATTCCAGTGCCTTCTTCTTAGTACAACTCAGCTGTTTGGTGAAAACAATTATTATATTTACAAATTATTATTCAATGTCTGTGTTTATTAATAACTATTAATTTGATTGTAACGTTATACTTTTTAAATATTAGCCCGATTTCTCTGACTTTGGTAATAACTGGCTGTTTAAAGAACCCTATTTAATTTTTATATCATATACTTGTAATTTTTTTTCGATATGCTGAGAATCGATACTAATCGATAAGAGTCAATATTGCTATTACTTAATAAAAAACATTAATACTTTTCAATACTTAATAGTTCTTTATTTCTTCAATAATACTAATTACCAATAATATAATTCTAATTGATAATCTACAAGGACTTTACCACCCGTAAGTGAAGATAACCTAAAAAATAAAAAGGTAAACAAGTATCGATTGGTTTACAGACAGTCTTGTGAGTGGTGATAGATTATTTAAATTATACTAAAACTTTAAAAAATATTTTCAGAAGAGCATTACACTGTTTAAAACTTCACAGCCCTATATTAATTAATTGATCCTAATTAATTAATTAATAAAATTAAAATTTTTTTTAATTATTTTTTTTTATAAACATAATTTTTTTTTAAATTTCCTTCAAAACAATAAATTTTGTTTTGAAACTTTCGGCGAAGCTGAACATATATATTCCTTCATCAACTTTACGCTACTCGACCGGTCTTGCTACCATTGGGACTCGACCAGCTGGGAAACTTAAGGAAGTGTTTCAGGCCAGTAAGACGTCGAGAGCCACACCAATCACACCAATTAAACACATTACAACTTACAACTTATTTATTAATTTATTACAAATTGGCTAGCCCAAACAGAGGGGCTTGATTACAATTTAAGAACACACACATCAATTTTATTATATTATTACAATATACCAACTCCCCCACTTATACATATTTATTTCATGTGTGTGTGTGCGCGCGTGCGCGTACGCCGGTAGGGTAGGGATGACCGTATTTTATTATATTGTACTGTATTGACGTCAATTACATTGTATCTAATTATAGCGATTAGTTAACGGTAATGAGCTCTTTGTGGTGACACACAGACACGCGGCGGCCAGCCTGACACCGTCTTGCTTTCGTGCAGTCGAGCAATAATCCGAACCGTCCGTCCGTGGTCAGTATTCCATGCCGCGCAACGTCACGACGATTCCGGAATCCGCGCCGCAAATCATTATAATTTATTTTAAATACAGATTCTGTCTGTCTGTCTGGCTCTGTCTGTCTGTCTGTCTCTCTCTCTCTCTCTCTCTCTCTCTCTCTCTCTCTCTCTCTCTTTACCTGTCTCACTCTCCCTCTCCCTCGTCTGGTTAGCAGGCCGCACGCTGGTTGGTGGCAGCTCCCTGTTGTTCGCCTTCCTTTTTAATTCCCGGTATGAATCACAGTTCATGTGCTGCACAACCTGAGTCATAAATTCGAAACGTTGTCTTCCTTTACACTTTTTCCCCTTCGTCTTTAATTCTATGACTGTTTTGATTAGGCTGTCGTGATTTAGTATATGTCCAATAAATGCAGCTCTTCTTATTTTTAATTCTTTTAGAAAGATTCTATCGTCTCCAGCTCTGATTTCTTCAGCTTTTTCACTCAATTTATCCTAACCATCCTTCTACGGATGGTTCCGTGCCTGAAAAGCTAGAAGTTTCTTCTTTTCTCTTGTGACAATTGTCAAAGATTCACTCCCACGCATAGGTTTGTAGAAGACTTTTCCTCACCTTCATGGTGATCTTCTTTGATGTGAGTAGGTTTTTCTTTTTATTGAAAACTTTTACCTGATGTATCCTAGTCAACAATCTCTCTCAACATTTTCCATCTCATGTGATTTTGCTCCCCAGGTAATTGAATTCTGTCACTTCTTGGATGACCTCATTCTTTAAAGATAGTCCTGTTCTATTTAACTTGAGAAGTGGAAGTGCCTTGAGCTATTTACACTAGGGATACCCTATCAAATCTTTAATGGAGTAGTTTCCCGTTGTCTTCTACATTGTATACCGTAGACCTTATGGATTATCCGTCTTTACGGATGGTTTCCCATTTCAAGGAAAAGAGAGTGCCCTGTACCTCTATCCGACCTCCTAAGAGGCTGTTGGCACTTGGTAGAGGAAGCCTCGTCAGTGATAACGGGGTGCACCGTGTAGAGCGTCTGTCCTTTATTTTCTCGTCCTTCCTTTTCTTCTGTTGTCATGGTATCCATTTGTCCGCGTGACCGTACAGTTACATTACGTGTCCATGGTGATTCTCCACCCTTCTCCTCCTTTATCAACGTGTATGTCCCAGGCCGGTCAGTGCCCCCTTTCCTCTTGGCCGCTTTCCAAAAACTATAAGCCTTTTTAAATCATTCATTCGGTGCATTAAGTGAACGAGGTATTTCTGATAACTTCTACGAATTCTGATTCTGACACGTAGCTGGTGCGTTGATGCGATGTTCTCTCCAGAAAAACCGTAACATCCTTCTGTACGCCCACATTCTGAACGAGTCCACTTTCTTCCAGTCACTTGATTGAAAGGTTCGTGTCTCGTCGGCGTATGTCACCATCTGGACAGTCATTAACATGAGTAAGTGCCGAATTTTCCATCTGCTATAAACGATGCCTGCAATTGATTACATTTGAATTTAAAATTTAATTTACCTGACCGATTTTACCTCACGGAAAAATTAAATGCGACGATTCGGCCACCGAAACAATTGGTAGTTGTCTTCAGGCTAATTATACTAATACATGTACATATACTAATACAGGCTAATTATACTAATACATGTACATATACTAATACAGGCTAATTATACTAATACATGTAAATATACTAATACAGACTAATTATACTAATATATGTATTACTAATACACGTAAAGAAATATCGGTATGAAGAACCATACATGACTTCCATGTTCTAAGATTTATATTTAAAATCATTTACTTGAGCTCGGTTCGATAATTAGGTGCGTTCCTTGTAAATCTAGTTTTATGTTTGACAAATTGAAATGAAAAATTTCGATAGAAACTACTTTACAGTACACATATAAAAAATTATTCCCTCAGCCTTCAACTATCATTTTCATTTATAGAAATTTAACCCTCCCCCTTCAACTACCCTTTTCATTTATAGATATTTCATCTACCTTTCTACAGTGGATTATTATGACCTTCTTCTTTTCAGGATACTTAATTTATCAAAATTAAGTACTTTACACTTGTTAAAACGTAAAACGTTGCATGTAAACTACCCCCCTCCCTTCGCCGATCTTCACCAAAACCAATAGATCTTGAGTCCTCTACAACTCGGGCACATATGCAAAACTTTATTTGATTCTGTTAGAATTTGCGGCAGTTATCGTTCGCCAGAGAAAAAAATCCACACACACACACACACACATTTCGGAAAATGTTTTTCCTTTATGTTTTGATAGTAGTACAATCAGAATCTGCCCTTATCTCGAACACGATTTTTTTCGCGATCACCATACTTCCATTTCCTTACGGAACATGGAAGTAATAAATAATACTCTATCAACCAGTGAGAGAGAGTCAACAGAATAATAACAAAACTCCACATAATATATCATTAAAAGATAAAATAATCAAAATGAAAACATACACAACACTCACAAAACACTACCATGGTCAGCAAAACTATTTATATATTATGAGAAGTTTTGTTATTATTATTTTGTTGACTCCCTATCTCGGGTTGACAGAGTATTATTTATTTCTTTACACGTATTTGTATATAAATAGTCTGAAGACGATTGTCGATTGTTTGGGGGTCCGAAACGTCGCATTTTTCATGGCAAAACTGCGACAGGTAAATTCAAATTCGAATCTTTCCATATTTTGCTGAGTGTGACTGCAAGGCTTCTGGCCACTGACAAATGACGTTTTGTTAATCTTCACAGCCACCGTCGTTTGCAATGAGAGATTGATATATAGATGAAATTTGTGACGACCTCATAACCTCAAAGGTTGCGCGAGTGTACATTTTACGAATTTAAAATTTATGGGGTGCGGTAACATAGGTTATGCTATGTTATAGTTAAATATAATTTAAACAGAATATTCTGCACTCAGAACCCAGAAAAAAAATTTCTACTGGATCATAATGTTGACTAGATATAACAATCAACGGGGCGGTGTGAACACTGTATCACATTACCAAACGGTTTAGGTGCTTCAAGTAGTGTACAGTATCAGAATCATGGCCGATTCTCAACCTTCGACATTTCAGAATGTCACAAGGTGAACTCATCGTGTTCTGTTTCATTACCCTCACATTATTATTGTAAATAGTGTTGCGATTGTTTTCCATGCGTATATACTTCACTGGCGTGCGCTTTAGAGTCCGTGAAGTGCCACGATTTCGTTTTGGCAGTTGGCGTCCAACTTTTGCTATCATTTGTAAAAAAAACCCTAGCCAAAGGTGGATCCGAAATTTAGCTATATTTCTATAATAGTGATTTCCAACTGGCGCCCAGCGACCATTTTTTTATACGGCCTAAGATCTTATCTTGGGAAATAAATTTCATTATTACTTTATTTACTTTAATAAGTAAATAAATAATATAAAATAATTTTAACTGAGTAATCTATACAGGTAAAATAGGTAAAAATCTGTACAGTCTTACAGGAGGAATGATGAGATACCTGTTTTTTTAGCGTGTTTTGCAAATATTCAAGACATCTTCAGTAAAACTACTTTCCGGGCTGTGGGCCCGCGGTCCTCTTTTTGCAGGTCCAAACGTTTCGACTGCAGCTGCCGCAGTCTGTCGCTTCTTAGCGGCCTGATGAAGATTCCCGACGGGGAATCGAAACGTTGCCGACGTAATGACGTTTAATAGCAACCGACCACGGCCTACCAATTTAGTCGTAATTTTGAATTCATTTATTATTATTTTGGCTGTACAATGTTTACACATTTTCCGGAACCAAAGATTAAAGGAGTGATTCAATTCTCATCTTCCAATGCTCCTTGTCCATCCAAAGATTTTCTTCAATTTCTCGTTCTCTCAGTATAGTCTGAATTTCTTCTATCCAGGTGATAGGCGGTCTTCCTGGTGGGGTCCATTCCATAACTCTCCTTGGCAATCTTTCCTGCGGCATTCTTTTCGTGTGCCCATGCCATTTTTTTGTTTGGATAAAATCAACAAATGAATTTTTTAAATTCATTCTGTCCTTAATGACTTTAAGGACTTTTAGTATATCAGATTCAAAGAATTTGATATGGTAAAAAATAGTGTTTCGCTATTCAGTAATATTCTTGATACTGACACTGAAGAACAACCAACTGGCTTTGAACTAGAACTGTGTGACTTACGAGATTTTCCTTCCTGCAGACCGGGCTAGAAAAGGGGCGGGATTTCTTTAAGCTGCTACCTCAATGTGGACATTCCTGCTTCAGCAGATCGACCTCAGTAATTACACTGAAGATTTTATGTAAATATAAAATGTTTACTACCTTTCTTATAGGTTAGTTATTATACTGGCAAAATAAAGTTTGTCCCGGAAAGGTATGTAGTAAGATATGCTAAATGTGCAAACTTTATTTACTTTTTTACAATTAAATACTGCACTCTTTACTTCTATGTTCCGTAATGAAATGGAAGTATGGTGATCGCGAAAAACATCGTGTTCGAGATAAGGGCTGATTCTGATTGTACTACCCTCAAAACATAAAAAAGTCATTTTTTCGAAAAGTGTCTGTCTGTCTATAGAATTTTTTCTATGGCAAACGATAACAGCCGCAAATTCAAACAGAATCAAATAATGTTTTGCATACAGCTCTGAATTGTAGAGTACTCAAGGCCTTTGGTTTTTGGTGAAGATCGGCTAAGGTAAAGGGGTAGTTTACCAGCAACGTTTTATGATTTAACAAGGGTAATTTTTTCTATGACGAACGATAACTGCCGCATATTCAAACAGAATCAAATAATTTTTTGCATACATCCGTGAATTGTAGAGAACACAAAGCCGTTTGATTTTGGTGAATATCGGTTAAGGGCAAGGGGTAGTTTACCTGCAACCTTTTACGTTTTAACAAGAGTAAAGTACTTGAAAATTCATTTAAACTTTTTCAAACAATGGTAATTGTTAAAAATAAAATAATTTTGTTGTCAGGCAATAAAATTGTAATTTTTTCATTTTAATTTAAATCATGTATGAGAGAAAATATATCGTTCGTGGCAGGCAAGCATATCTCAATTATGTAATGTTTACGTTTCCATTTCATATTATGATTAGCGCAATAAAAAGGCAGGCAAGACACACACACACACACACACACACACACACACACACACACACACACAATTCTCGTTATTTCTGGCCTCACTCATGTCTATTTTCTTACATTTGCACGCTTTTTAAATGGAAAGTGCCGAAACTCACACCAACACAACGCGTGCAAGCCGACAAAGTGACCAGCGTGGATAGCGATTTGCTTCCTGTGGATCGCTGAGCAGTGTACGTGGATCTGCACGTGTTTACAGAGGAACGGTTCATAGACAGACTTTTCGTCTTTAGGGAATGAACCCTCTGAGCAAGATGCTCAGGGTCCATGAGTGACTTCGGAGCGCTCCTTCTTTTCCGCGTGTTTGTTCTGTGAAACGTACACTGTAGATTCGCAGTTTTACTCTAAGCAACGCTCAATAGGAAATGTTGAAAATGTTTGCCCACGGTGTACCCTCATACACACTAAACCTGCTCTGATGTTTTAATTACGGACATCATAATATTAAAACTTTGGAAACTTGAGCGCTACATAATGGAGATCAAACATTAACTTATACAAGCCATTAATTTTATGCATATTTTTATATGTGTACTACATTATCGGCAACAAAGAAGTAGTTCGTTGTTAAAATTCCTTCCCAGGATGTTTGGCTAAGGTCCAATGTTTTATGAAAAACCAAACATTTCGGCAGTGCCATCACCTGCCATCATCAGTGAAAATCGAATGGGCTAACTGGAGGTGGTACACGTTAGTGACCACAGTACTGTGGTTAAGGCTGAAGAAAGAAGTAATTTCTGTAGAAATATTTTATTTCGGAAATGATTTTAAATATAAATCTTAGAACATGGAAGTCATGTATGGTTCTCTATACCGATATTTTATATGTGTACTACGTTATCGGCAACAGAGAATTGGTTTCTATGGAAATATTTCATTTCAATTTGTCAAACATAAAACTCGATTTACAAGTGGGGAATATATTTTTAGAAAATTATTGAATCGATTCAAGTAAATGATCTTAAATATAAATCTTAGAACACGAAAGTCATGCATGGTTCTCCATACCGATTTTTTTTTTTTACAGTAGGGCTACTTGTTGGAAGGGAATTGGTCGCTTATGATGTGGACCGCCGGAAGGTTCCTCAATTAAATTGTGGCTCTCAAACGCTTTCAAATTGGAAACAGTGTTCTGTAGTATACGTTTTTGTCCTATTTATTTTATTGAGACTGGGCTAAGCCCATCAATCAATTTCTCAACATTCCATAACTTAAATTACAAGGTGTAGGATGCGCGTCGTATGGCGCACTCCTCTCAAAACTAATCACTTTGTTCTTGTGATGACAGTCACTTGACACGCTACACTAAATCAAATGTCTTCATTCTACTTTTGGCCTGCGCACAAGTTCAATATTGTCGAGAAGTTGCATCATCTCGACACACTGGTGTTCATGCAGACGTATCTCATGCATCTTGGCGAATCGCTGAAGTTCATCATCGACTGAGGCGATCTTCAAATCCCTGTGAATATCCTTATTTCGTATTATTACGTAATGCGGAACGTTCTCGTGCGTTCGATGGTGTCGTTGTACAAGCTTCTCGACTAGCCCTGCCGGTGTGTGTTTCTGCCAAGGCTGCGCTGAAGTATCCTCTAGAATTTTCGAGTTCTTGTTAAGGACGCATATTATTGAACCCTGGAGAGTATACATAGCCCACACCTGCCGCTTAGTTTCAGTTTACTTAGGTCGATTACTCGGTGCATTTCAAGTGGCTTTTAGTGAAAAGTGATTATTGTGCGGGACTCTATTAGTTGACATTATTATTGCGTGTTTACTAATTTAATTTGACTACTGTACGAGTATAATCTTGTTTAATAACGTGTTGTTTACAAACTGTTAATTGTGATAAAGCTGGTTTGTAGTGATTTCATTAGTGTCTTGTATTTTGTTTTTCACTGTACCGTACGACGACCAGTTAGACCGTTGTAACAGTGTGTACCATGGGGTATTAACAGTACACAACTCAGTACTTTGTTCTGAAATGTCTAGATACGTTTTCTGTTATCTTTCGTCATTCATCCCCTCTGTTGTACACCACATGTCCAGACAGGTATAAGGACTTGTTTATAAACCAATAGTTTATTATATTCAGACAACTCAGAATGTCGCCTGAAGACCGAGAGTATATTTTTCTGAATTTTTAGTCAAATTCGGTTCCTTTCTTTTATACGTGTTCCTTCCAGCGAAACTTGCCATCTAATGTCATGTCCAAGTACTTTGCCCTGTTTTCATGTGGTACCACTTTTGGTTGATAACCACAGGCAGGTAATTAATAATTTTACTGTTGGTTAAATTAACGTGCACTGACTTGCCTTTATAATACAATATAAGCGATAATTTTATTTCTTCCTTCCTTCCTTCCTGCATAATAGTGTACCCAACGAAGAAAGTGAGTGAACAGCGAGAGTTCACTGACGACGGCTGTGAAAATATTTTTTTACTTTTTACAAATTTAATTGGCGTAATTAGGTTCGGGCCGGACCGGAAGTTCACACAATTGTTCTCCTGCACTCCACCGCGCCCATTCCGTGCCGTCTCTGGTACGCACATAAATATATCATTTCTTGAAACCTAAACGTCACATAAAAGGCGGGAATTACTTGTTTCTGAGAAAACAACAATGGCTTCTCCCAATGGCCGTGCGTCGTCGGAACACAAGAAGCAGAAGAATAAAACGTTTTGTCGTGGATCTGTGACTTGTCAAGTGTACTCAAAGTCGCGACGAAGAAGAATGCTCAAGTGCGCGCTGACTTGCCTTGGGTTTGTTGACGTGTGTAACGTCAGAAGGAAAACTTCACTTAGCTTTTGAGGCTCAATTCTCAAAGCCGATACCCCACTTCAACAATAAGGGAGACTTACGTACGCATACGCACGTTACATTTCCACTCAACAATGGGTTGTAGCGTTTGATCCGATTGTAAGTAGCGTACTTTATGTACTGTTGTACGTTTTGCGAGTGGTATTACTCAGAAAGCAATATTTGTAGCAACTGTGTATACAATAGCTATGATTAGATTTATTTTATTGTGTTTGTTTCTTTTTGTATTTTGAATATACACTTGTTTAATATGTAAATTTCGTCGTTGAATAGATCCAGAGAATAGAATACATCTCCCCAATCCCTATGGCCTCGCAAAACTGTAACGATTTGAATGATTCTCTTTTAAACGATTTTTGTATTCTTGTAAATTATGACTGTGGCATTTCTTAAATAATATTTAATTCTTTTTTGTATCTTAAACAATATGCTCAGAAAACTGAGGACAAGTCACACTTTTTGTGTGTAAGACAGTGATATAATTTCAGAACGAAGAAGCAGTCAAGTGTCCGAAATGGAAAAGCAAACGCATGGTCACGTTAGGGTACGTGTATAGCGCGCAGCAAGGAGCTGCTCACATTAGGGTACGCGCATAGCACACAGCACAGGAGCTGCTCACGTTAGGGTACGTCCATAGCGCGTAGCATAGGAGCTTCGCATAGATGATCGCACATACCATATCGCACATGTATGAGAGGTGTGCATACCGAGGATAAAATAATGTCTGGTACATGAGAATAGTGAACAGTGTCGAGTTCTGTGCTTGCTGCCGTAAGCACATTTTACAGCAGATTAGAGACCGAACTGTTTACACTGTACCGGGAATTGTACATTGGATAGAGTTGCGTGTAGCTACAGTGCGGGAAATTTCCTCGATGCAACCAATCAGAGCTCAGAAGTATTCCATATGCGATGCAAAAAAAAAACTAACTTGCTTTCCGAAGAGGATCAGCGATGATATTCTCTGGTATGCGATGTGCGATCTGCTTCGCTATGCTCGGTGCCATATGAATACATGAGTTTGTTTTCACACGGGCTGTAATCTGTGTGAGTATTCTAAGCTAGAATGCACGTACCCTTACACCCACGAACACATGCAAATCTTGGACCCAAAACGCCTATTCCACCTTACCTTCCTATCAACGAATCAACAACTAACTGACAAATGGGGGGAAAAGCCAAAAGGTGAGAGACAAGAGTTAATAAACATAAGGATTCCTGAAGAGAATTCATAGGTGAAGAAGAAGGAAGAAGATGTCGTGTCTCAAACTTCAGAGTACCAACAGCATGGACGCTACTCATGGAGTGTAAGAAAGGCTATTTTAACTATTTAAAAGTTTTTGAACGGAGTTACTGTCTTGCAGAAATATAACCCTTAGAAAAATAACATTAGTTAAAACTGTGTTATGTGATTTTAAAATTATTTTCAAAATGTTTGTTTATTTTATAATTAGCTTTACTAACAAATTCTCTTTCTCAATATTAATAGAAATGTGTATTAGGATTCAATTAATTTTACTGAATTTACCAGAGGGCGTTGGTGCCATGGCCCCGTTTTTTTTTCAATTAGTTCAGAGTTTATAAATCGTACATGAATCAACGTGTAGGCCTAGTACATGAAACAGACTAGTATTTGAGAATCGGCGATAATTGTACACGATTCGCTTGAATTTGTATATGTACAGTACTACGTATATGTATTACGTAGGCAACAGAATGTCATACTTTTTGGGAGGGTGTTGGTGCCATGGCCCCGTTTTTTCAATTAGTTCTGAGCTGTATATCGTATATAAATCAACGTGTAGGCCTAAAGAGTTTGTGAAGGTCAATAAACTACATACACTAAACACGACGCGTCGCTATACTCAATTAAATTCCGTGTTATGCCGCTGTTTAAAAGTTAAACTGTAAAATTATGAAGTCATAAAAAAAATTATCTCTCATGTTAATATTATCAGAGGGATCTTGTTTAATTTTGCTTAATTGGATTTGTCACGTTTTTCCTCCCCAATGTACACACAACTGGGTCGGTCACTCGCGTAACGGCGTGACGTCAGCAAACAGAACGTAATGTAATTCCCTGCATCGTGCCTGGGACTCTGTTGACTTTGTTGGTAAAAAAAAAAAAACCTTATTTGCTTTTACTAATTTACATTAAATCTAATCCGAGGAGGAAAATTTTTACAGTAATATTTTCCATTAATGTAAAGGGTTTTACATTGATATATTTATAATATACACACACTTGTTGTTTACTAATGATACCTATAATCTCAATTTTCTATTGTAGTGTACTTATTGTTCGTAGCCTAAAGGTACCATACATATGATTTGCAATAAAGTTTTAATTACTCACATTCTTACACGTGGAAGCGTGGTTCATTGCTCCTCCATGTCACGATTGCTAGATTTCGTGATCATATTATTGTATTGCTATTTTGAAAAAAAAATTTGTACCTCATTTAATAATTATTTTTATGTTTCTACAGTCGGCGTTTGTGTTTGTATACTAAGTGAAGTGTTTCGTCAATATTTCGCTCCGCTTTGCCGTCATTGCAAACGCATTCGACACTATGATACCGTTTCGACCTTTCGATTCGATACTATATACAAACAGTATTAGTTTATTTTTAGAATCAATATACACTAAAGGTTTATATCCAAACCATTTTTAACGAGAAATTTATACGATCGTTCCATATCCAGACAAATATTATTAACATCATTATAATACTAGTTTCGTCTTCCACAGGATCGTAACTTCGCCCAGGGCAGCACAGCTCTCTTCTGTTAATAACACAAACGCATCGTATATAAAGAAGGCTGTGTTTATGGCGACGACCTGTCCGTAGACTTTGATCTGCAGAAACAAATTCACGGCTTTGATTCCATCATTAAAAAGTGAAAACTCGTTTTCTCTTAACAACAGTTTGATGCAAAACAGTGGCGAGAACACATTATAAATTTAAATGACGAATAAATCAGAGAATCATCGTTGTTGTTGTTGTTACGCGCTCATTCGGTATGCACTGAGAAAGCGATTTAAACGATAAACGAAGAATACGTTGGAAGAAGAAAAAATATTATACTTCCTGTGGTGGTTGGTCACACTTGACGTCTTGGGACCGTTCCCACAACACTAACGCACTCCCCTATCTAGATCTTAAAATCTCTCACACGATAATTTCTGCTGCCTGTCAAAACGAACGCGATGACTGTGTTCGTAAACGTCTCTGTAAAACATAATTAGATAACCGCTAAACACGAATTTAGCTTAAAATAATTAATAAATTGTGTGAATTCAATTAACTATAGTGTCTTTAAATTATTCATTTATTTGTTTTTGTTGCGTCTCCCTTTCACTTTTGTCCGTTTCCATGAGATCCAAATGAATGTAAGGCAGATTTCGCGTTTTCTGTTTCGTGTAATTGAATTATTAAACGGAATCGGAATTCAACTTTCTTTAAACTTTTTTTAATCGCACCACGTCCGCCTAGAGAACGCTGTTGATGGTTATAATTATTCGTTTTTTCTTACTCCATCTCATAACTGATCTAATTTCTTGCCTCTTTAACGTCCATTATTTTTCTTTTGCGTATGAACCAGCGTGCATTACGTTTGGTCCAACTGGTTCCTCCCTTCTTCTCCTCTCTCTTCTTCCTCTCCTACACCACGAGTGAATTGATTTTCCTATATTTCATATTTGAAACAGTATACGCAAATGCTGTGTAGTAAATCTATTTTGTATTTAAAAAAGAGTTACTACTATATTAGCGTACTAAAAAAAAAATTATAAAACAGCCTAAAGGGTAACAGATTAACTAAATTCGTCTACTTTTCGACCTTGGGGGGGGGGATAAGCTCCGGCACCGTTCGTCCCCCCCCCCCCGTAAATACAATTTGTTATTGTCCACAGATAACTCTTTACAAATTCCTTTTCGCTGTGTCAAAAAGCGGACACAAATTTAAATCCGTGATATTCCGACGTAAACTTATACGTTACCCAATCCGTATCAGCATCTCTGTGAACTGTTGCGCTGAATACGATATTTGGAGAGCATTTAAATATAACGGCGCCCTTAGTGTGTCTGGGGGGAGGGGGAAGCTAGCGTAGCACTTGGAGACTACGTTTGTTTGTTCAGAATAAACCCATCGTCATGTCGACGACGACGCTGTGGTTACATTGTTAGCGTCGTCACACACACACACACACACACACACACACACACACACACACCCAACTTTGTGCTGAGCACTTCATTTCGCCACGGCATATTTACCTAAAACACGGGGCGATGCGTGTGCGTGTGCGCGTTATCGTGTTGCTGGACACTGCTGGTGGTGGAGTTGGCGTCCGGCCGCATATCTGATAACGACGTAGGAGGAGGCAACACTGTTTCATGAATATTTCGCCGTCCCAGAGTGTCTGATACTGTCGCTGAATTTAAATGACAAAATGTTTTAACGCCCACACACACGTCTGCCAGCAGTATGTGTGTTTCATAAACTCGCTGAATGGTGGTGCAATATATACATGTTTTGTCAGTTTTGCGAAGTAATTGTTGAAGATTGGAATTAAAATAATCACAAACTGAATTATCACTGTTCCACACCACTATAGAAAAATTATTGCGATTAGTGCTTCCAAGCTCATCGCCACATCGGTATTAACAATAATAGGACTAAACACCTTCTTCATACCCCCACTTGCCCTACCCAAATAATTATTGTTATTTCCGATCTGACGATGAGCTGTGAAGCTTGAAAACGCTAATCGGAATAATTTTTCTATTATGGTGTGCAACAGTGATAATTCTGTTTGTGATTATAAACACTGATACAACTTTCTTAATAATTTTTTTTTGTCGAAACGTCGACACATATAAGTTAAATTTGTGTTATATTTTTGACCGATCCTCACTACGAATTTAAGAATTTCTTAATTACATTTCCGTTAAAATAATATTTAGTAGTTTTGTTGTTCGTACCAAAAATTTGAATTTGTTTTTATACATGAACAAGTCCAGGCGTTTCGGTTGCGCAGATGACGGCCGTCATCAGTGGTGCAGGAACAAAGATATCGAACACCCGCAACGACTAAGAGTCAATTCAACATCCAGAAGCACTTACTATAAATAATGTTGTTAGTAAATGAATAATAAATCATCATCATCATCTTCTTCTTCTTCTTCAAATCTTGGCATAGGCAACATGTGATCCTTGCCTTCCGCCATCAAAGATCCTCCAAGCATCTCTACCCACACCTAGGTCAATACAGCCCTCGCTGCAGTCAGCATATTCACTGACCTACAACAACATGTTGCATGAGACTGAACTCTGTGTCTCTGATGGAGGGGATAAAGTATGAGTGAGTGTGTTTGTGTTAGTTGCGTTAGTTAGTCAAGGCCAATGATTCATGATAACTGTCACGCCCTGTTCACAGTCTGGCTGGCATCCACTTGCAAAGGCAATTAAACACTACTTTGTAATTTTACTGCAGTCTGGTATTCACCATTGCAGATTATAACAAAATTTGTCGCGAAATTTGTTCTGTGTTTACAACTTAGTACTTTTCAAGTAGTTGTGTTATAGTAACATTAACAATACGAATTAGTGAACAATCGTTTAGGATTAGAGTACTTTTAGTTACTTTCAGTTAGTTTATTTGTAGCCGTCTATTCACAGTGTCTCTTCAAGAGTCGTCAAAAGAAAGAAAATGAAGTTTCGTTGTTCACAGCAAAGTAAATGCAGTCCAGAAGGAAAACTCTTGTCGGAAATCTCTTCTGGGAAAAACGTTAAAAATGTGAGAAAAGGAAACTTACTCTTAGTGATTCTGATAAGTGTGTAGTAATAAATATTGTTCTGGATTTTTATAGGAATCAAAATGTTGTGCTTACTGTTAAGAAACGTCTACCTATCGTGAAAGAAAGAATCCATTTCCCGTGTGGCGCTAAATCATTAACGCGAGTGCTCAAAAGTGTGCGATTCAAGTGGAAAAAATGTAGAAGTAAAAGAAAGTGTTAATTAAAAAAAAAAAAAACAGAATTTGTATTGATGCGTTACAAGTACCTTGTGCAAATTAAAAGTTCTCGGGAATCTGGGGGAAACATATTTTTCTTAGAGGAAAGTCACCGTTGAGTGAGTTTTGATAATGCAATGTGAATCGGTATTTCTCAGTAGTCGTTGGTTTGTTTACACCGCTGAGCGTGCCTACGCGTGCGCATGTCTACGCTCTCTTTCTAAGTCACATACCTTTTAGAGACTTGGAGTTTAGTCTAAAGCAGTACTATTTTACACGCGAAAATAAATAAATTATCGAAAAATTTTACTTTTTGAATTACAAAAATTATTTACTGTTGTGTGAGACTTTTATATTTCATGTTTTACAAAAAAAAAAAAAAAAATAGATAAATGTAATTATATTGATGACATTTTCAAAAAGTTATAAGAGCTACAATATTTAAAAAACACTCACCGCTTTAAAATATAATTAATTACAAAATTATTTATTCGTACGTGTTAAGTATTAGCCTAATACACAAACCGTGTCTACCCCACCAACATCAAGCTTGTTCAAGAAATTAAACAAAGTTTTACTTCGTAAAAATTCCACACACCGTTGTATTTTATTCTTTTATAGTATAAAATGTTTAATCGGTACATGTGTCGATACTGAAGTCAGAAGAAACCCATCAGCTGCAATGACAGAGGAGATAATCGATCCGTAAAAATTATTGGTTAAAAAGTCTGACGGGAATTGAATCTTAACCAGCTCTTTTATCGAGTTGCACATGATCTGATGAAGCGTCGCGGCACCGATACACTCTCTGCGCTGTAACGGTAACGCCGCCGCCGAGGTGGGAGTACGTGTGTGTGCGTGTGTATGTGTGGGGGGCTGAATCAATTTAATTTTCACCATCGTCAGCGCCGGGCCAATGCGTGGTGTACACAAATTAGCTTAGAGATTACCGTGCAGCAGCAGCAGCGCCAGCGGGCGTCGGCAGTTAAGTCGTTAGACTGGCCCCGCACGTTTCATTGGGTTCGGAAATATGGTGGTAGCTTAATTTGATTAGGGGTGAGAGCGGGCGGGGGTTAAATTGCGTGCGGCCGCGCTCCGCTCCGCGCTCCGCTCCGCGCTCTGCGCCGCTTTGTCAGGCATACACATGTGTGTAATTCTGTGAAAACACTTGACGTCTGCACGAGCGTGGTTCCACGGCCTTCACTATAACAATATGCTTAACTATTAGCTGTTTGTGTCTTGCATCAGGTGTTCTCGGCAAACGGCAGTTCGTTGTCTTCAACTCACCGTTGTCTGCCGTTGATGTCTTAAGGGTCTGTATGCCAAATAAAACACTTCTGTCAGGAACTACCGGTCTTCATTGTACTAACCTCCTACGCGTTCTCCCCCTCTATCTCTCTCATTCTACACGCGCGCGCGCGCACACATACATTTCAGCTTACACACACAACACTACATGCGCGCGTGGTGAGAACAAATTTTCGCCTTTTGAAGCTAATATTTTTACGATACGAACTTGGTCACGCGAATGAAGTGATAATTAGAAGGTACTTATAATTATCCGTATACAACCTTTGCGTACATAATTCATAATCAGTGACAGAATAACTAAACACAATACAGGAGCACTGATGTTCTTAGTGTCACAGTACTACGGAGGGAGCAGATTGCACACCATTTCTAAGTTTTCATTCAAGCCACGTGTAAAACAACAAAAACGGAGCTCGCTCGCGCTTGTGTAAGAACAATGGTAATTAGGTAATACAAGAGACAGCGCAGCAACGTGCACAAATACTGTAACGGAATACAAGCAGAGGGCTGAATGGCTCTTGGCGCAACTTATGGGAAACAGAACACACGGCCAACCGCCACAGGCAAACTGTCTGTAAGCTGGTAAGGCGGCTTCTCTTCCACTTCTCTTCCTGGCAATTTTTAAACAGTAATTACGTATTCGTTTCTCATTATGCGAAACGAAGTTATCCTACAAGACGATTCTGCCCTAAAGGTTGCATTATGCTAATCATTTTCTCCTTTAAACGTTAACTATAATTTCATAGTCAATTCTTATATAAAACGGGAGAATAACTGATTCGTTTATGGGTTATTCTTAGAAAGTCAAAAAGGGAAGAGAGAAGAACTTTCTTGTTACAGTAAAACAGAGGCGCCTGTCACCTACACACCTGCCACACGTGGGACCTAAAGTAGGCTAATAAGAAGAGAATTAAGTGGAGTGAAACACAATTCTATTTACTGCTGCAGTCGAAAAAACAGTGCATTTAAAACATGTATAGTTAATCAAAGGTCTGCCTCAAGTTCTAATGTATCTTAGTATTATGATGGTCTTTTGCAACGAGGAACGTCCCAGTTTTATGATAAGAAATTAGGTTTATAAACGCATAGTGTATTGGTGCCACGACGCTTCAAATCATATGAAACTCGATAAAAACTGGTTAGGATTCAATTCCTCTCAGATGTTTTAGGCAATCATTTTTAAGGGGTCGATTATCTGATCTGGAGGTATTGTATATTGCCAGATGATGGGTTTCTTCAGTAAACAGATGTATCAGTTAAACACTGTGTAATGAATATTATATTAATAATGATATGAAATTGATGTAATTGATATTTATAACGTCCTACGTTCTTTGGGTGCCATTTAATATAATGTAATTTATATTAATATTTATTTGTAATGGATAATATGCAAATTACTTGAATTAATTAATTACTTTCATGCCGCGCGTTATGCAGCCAATTAATACAATGATAATAAAGGGTAATCTTTTATTGTTTACACTAAATATGCATAATTAATTTTTCTCTATTACTTTATGTCATCTATGCTCCAGGTAGGAAGCGCCATTTAATATAATGAATAACTATTCTGATTATTCATAAACAAAATACTCTATATCATTTAATAAATTAATATTGTCAATTCATTTATTTTACTGAACAAAAGAAACTCTTAAAATTCTACTTTATATTTTGTTCAAAAATTAAGTTAATATCTGGGTTATCTGTGGTAATAATAAACGCATATATAGGTTCAACTTAAATTACTAGTTTATTATCATTTACAATAAATTATACTCATACATGTGATACGTCGATGTACCTGTAATACATACATATTTTATAAGAACAATTCATGTTTTAATATATGCTGAAACAAAGAAAACATACGTACATATATAAATCAAATAAGATAACAATTCACATTCTAATTATTAATGCGTTCATTAATCCCAGATAGTTTTTGTTAATTTATTCACTAATTACGTTTTTAATTCAGATTTATATTCATTGCGTTTATTAATAATCTCTCAGGGATGAATTCTTTGAAAGAATCAGGTCAGTAGAAGTAACTAAATAGTAATGATTAAAATAATGGTTACTTGATTTAAGAAATATCCATTAGTCTTTGGTGATGTCCAGTTTCAGTGATGAGGATGACATGAAGACACATCTCGTTGAATGCCGTTGATACCACAAACACTTGCACAACTTCCGATCACTCGCGTTGGCGTAGGTTTATGTGTGTAATACACTTTAAATAGGCCTTAATAAAAGTTCACGTTACTATTATACATACTACACTCGGCCTACGAGCATGTGAAAAGTAAGAGTTTATCAAGCTAATTTACCCAATGACAATATTAATATTTATAACATACTAATTATCAGCAACAGAATCTAACAATTACTTTAGTGTACCGACTCTTAAAAATTATCCCAGGGCGCCAGTAATAAATAAACACAATTTCACTGTTATTAATTAAGTTTTTAATAACTAATTTGTATTTACATATTACAAAATTTGTAGATCATTACCTTTAATAAGTTTGCTATAAAATTTGTTTGTGCTTATTTCTTGGCTATGAATTCTTTGACTAATTGAGTCACCAAGTATGAGTTACATACATTTAAATTTAATAGACAATAGTACAATAAGTGTTCATTTTATTATTTACTTGCATGTTGAATCCACTCTGCGCCGCGATGTAATCAATTCTACACGTTCCAGGCAGGTCGCCGACGTTAATCGTTGAGCCCTTATCCTTGTTAGTTTTGCACTAATTTATACACTTGTTTCACAGGTATTAAACACCATTCACTTTGACAACTTAGTGATAACTACACATGTGCCGTATGCTAATACACTTGTTGAATACACAGTATATTCTTTTACAAAGCTAAGTGCGTCTAACACCAGATTAATAACTGCTTATTGATCGACCGTCCCGCATCATGACGTATCACACATTTAAATCGCTATGTATTTCGATTTAACGATTGATGCTGTGTTAAGTAAAACTTGGATATGTTACCCGATTTTAACTTATCTTCTATAATTTCTCTGCACGTTATTCTTGTAAACGATTATTAAATGTTTATAATATGTAGCTTTCACAATACTTAATATCGCGTTACCGTGACTGACTTACGTGGCGATTGAAGTATATTTAATCAAATTACTGAGAAATTATTATTGCAACTAATACGAGTCTAATATCTGTAATCTCTCCGTTGACTGCCCTAACTTCTTACACTCCGTATTTTTATATTTCGCTAAAACTACCCTCACTCAATATCGACAAACTACACGCCTATTGGTCTGACTTACCGCTAAATTCAAAACTACCCAATCTGTTTAACGGAACAGCCCGCGCAAAAAATGACGCTATCCGCTATTCGTCCACAAAATGCGCGTGAACACGTGGTATGAAACTCGCGTCACCTTCCATTTCACATATACGCTCTCTTTTGTTAGGTGCACTTAACTTTTACAACCTTAGTAAATGTTTCTTACACCCAAGCAAACAATACAGTTTTATGACGGTCCGACCCGTCCGTGACAAAATATAAATTCTTAGCCGACTTACTGGCTTCAACGCAAGGTCGTCTTTTGAATAGCTATCGCTCTTTACTACATATTTTAATGTTTTCTTACTTCTAAAGAAAACCACCGCTTTCTATAAATTTACATTTCTCCCTGGGTACCATATGACTTTGTCCCCGTAAAATTGTTAAGAATACAATTTTCCGTGATATCGTCCCCCGATAGAATCATATCAAAATTTTAATAGAATTTGGGATTGATTCTATTGATGCGTCCCTAATCCCCTGCTAAAATTTTAGATTACTAACAATAATTTGTTTAACCCTTGCTATAATCTAGATTTGTTTGTACATCACCTTATATTAATTACTCTTAATTTATTTAACATAACATGGCAATATTAGTTAGTTTACGATCTGTTGTTATACCCTAAGTGTCAACGGCATTTCAAGGTTTGTTTACATACAGACTCTCCGTCCCACCCTTGACAAACTGGTCAAACAACTACTTTTAAAATATTTTGCTTTACTCTCCCTTTCATCTCAACACATGTTACAATGACATTTTGCCCTAACATCTGTTTACGTTCTACTTCCCTTAACTTACTCTTACAATGTAGTACATTCATAATAACTACGCTAATATCTTTTGGAATCCTTATACAATTTAATAATTAACAATGATTATCTTATTTATTACAACAGTATTCGAATCTTACAATTATTACATATGTAGACGTTGTGTGCTATTACAATCTGTTTAGTATCTATGTAGTATCAGTGTTCATGTGTGTAGTAATGGGTCCTTACTCATAATACGGTTTTAATTGCCGTATATTAAAATTTCCTCTGATACATCCTGGTCGTCGTGCGTCTTCTAGCTGGTAGGTTGCTGTTCCGAGTTCCTTTGTTATTTTATATGGTCCTTCAAATAAATTGCAAAATTTCCCTATTATCTTCTTGTTAATATCTGAGATTGGATACGCGCGTAGCAACACCTTATCTCCTATTTGGAATTTTGAAATCTGATGAGCAGCGTTGATTCGATTTGTCCTTTTTTCTCCCTTTTCTTTTATGCGTAAGTAAATATTATGATAATTAATTGGTTGGCTTGTCGGCGTCATTTCCTTGTCAAGATATTTGGTCCAGTCCCGCTCCGGTTTTCTTCCCCACTGTGCCTCGTACGGGGTGGTTTCAATTGTCTCATGGTATGTTTGATTTATACATGCTTCAACTAGATTAAGAAATTGTGCCCACTTTGTGTGTCTTTCGGAGGTCAATGCCCTAAACATGTTGCCTAATTGTCGATTGATCCTTTCGGCCAAATTAGTGCACGGATTGCGAACAGCGGTATATTTTGGTTTAATACTCATCTCCGTCAATGCTGTAAACCATCGTTGACTGGTGAACTGGGTACCGTTGTCAGTCAGTACTGCTGATGGCCTTCCCATTTCTTCACAATACAATTTAATTTTATTTATAGTGGCGGTCGTGGTGGCTTGCCTTAATTTATATAATTTTACATATTTGGTGAAGTTGTCAATCACAGTGAGTATGTACCTGACCTTGCCCGTGGATACCGGTAATGGTCCATAGTAGTCAATACTAACTAGTTCACTCTTGTTTTGGGGTATGACAGGCTGCGTTTCGCCTACCATTCGTTTAAAATGGTCCTTGCTTTTCTGGCATATTTGACAAGTTTTCGTAATTAATTTGGTAATCTTATTAACTGAGTTCCCCGTGAAATTTTCTTTGAACAGTTGATATGTACGACGATTTCCCACATGACTGTATGCCTGATGTAGTTCAGCAATCATATTGTGGCAAAGTTCATTGGTCAACATAAGTTTCCATATCCCTTTTTCGCTTCGGTATAATTTGTCATTGTGCCAACTGTATTTTTGGGCAAGTTTATGTTGTTTATTGGCTCGTATTACGTCGATAATTCGCTTCAATTTCATGTCGGCTAGTTGATAACTTCTTATATTCTTGAGCTGCTCCTTAGCCTCCTTACTGATGCGGATGTTGATAAGATTGATCTCTAACTCCTCGGTTCGATCGATTGGTTGTTCCTCGTCCATGTCTTCAGGATGTCCGCCACGATGTTATCTCGCCCTTTGCAGTGAATGATGTCGAAATCATACTCCTGTATAGCGAGAATCCATCGCGTTATGCGGGAGTTATTTAGGTGGCACTTTTTTATGAATATTAACGCCTTATTGTCAGTAATGATTGTAAAAGGCTTACCCAGTACGTAGGTCCTAAATTTTTGCAGACAGTATACAACACTCAGTAGCTCTAATTCTGTGGTGAAGTAATTACGCTCAGCTCCCCGTATCACGCGGCTTGTGTATGCGACTACTCCAATGTCGTTATTCTCGTCTAGCTGGTAAAGCTGGCCTCCCAGCGCATAACTACTCGCATCCGTCTGTAGGTAGAAACGCTTGTTGGGGTCAGGATGCTTAAGAACCACTGATTCGATGAATAATTCCTTGACTCTCTCAAAATGCTGATCCATTTCCTTTGTCCATTTAAACGTGGTATTCTTTTTTAATAAGTTTAACAACGGTTGCGTCGCTTCGGCGTATTTATTGGTGAATCGGTTGTAAAAATTGGTTAAGCCCAGAAATCCTTTAAGTTGTTTTTGATTCTTTGGCTTCCGAAATTCCTGAATGGCTCTAATCTTATCTGGTGCGGCGGTAATACCCTCTGTTGTTAAGCGATATCCCAGGTAATCAATCTCTTTACGAAACAGCTGCGATTTTTTAAAGTTGACAGTTAAATTAGCTTGTTTGATGTCACGTAATAATAATTTTAAGTGCCGTAGGTGCTCTTCCACGCTATCCGAGATACATAAGCAGTCATCTACATATAAGATCGTAAATGCCTTCACTTCTTCCGACAATACTCGGTCCAAACCACGTGTTAAACTTGCTAGGCTAGTCTTCAATCCGAACGGCGTCACTGTGTACCGATAGCACTTGCCTTCGTACAAAAACCCAGTAAAATCTCTACATTCCTGATGCAATGGGATTTGCCAAAACGAGCTACGGAGGTCAATTGTGGACATGACTTTAATGTTACCACATTTTGCCAGTATCTCGTTAATTGGAATGGCTCCCTCATGGTCTGGAACTGTTACTGAATTCAGCTTACGGGCGTCCAAACATAATCTAACCGCCTGGTCTTTCTTTACGACAGTAACCATAGGGTTGACGTATGGACTCTGGGCCCTTTCAATAACACCATGCGCCTCCATTTTCTGGATTTCTGCCTTCACTGCTTCCTTGTATCTCATCGGAATCGGCCAACCTTTCTGACAGTAGGGTGTCCGATCGGTGACTTCGAATTTATGTTGATACGAGTTAATCCTACCTGGCGTATCCCGGAATACCATTTTATTATCCATCAAAATATGCTTTAGCTTGCTCCGTTCAGCTTCGGTTATGTCTGTGATAGTTTGTACCTTCTGTCCAATCAATTCTTCGATCTCTTCATCGGCAGATGCGAATTCTACTCGTAGTATCTCCGCTGTAGTTCCTTCCTGGTTTTGGTCTCCCTGAATGATTAATCGTTTGTTGTTCAGGTCGATCACACACCCATTTTCTTCCAATAACCCTATGCCTAAGATACAATCTTTTATTAATTCTGGGACAACTACGAAGACACTATCGACTCTTAAACTTTCGATTTGGACAGTTAATAGGATTTGTTGTGTAACCCTTTTTGACTTATTGCCGGTTGCACCCTTAATTACGGTATTCGACAATTTTAACATTTCTAGATCACCCAATTCCTTTTTATTGTCTTTAAACCACTGTTCTGAGACAGCGTTTAATTGGCTCCCGGTGTCCAATAAGGCGCATGTAGACACACCGTTCAACGAGACACTTACTTCCTGACATTTATTAACTTTACATATTATGTTGACATCATCATCATCCATTAAATCATCTCTTAAATCTAGAAAAGTAGTGTTAATATATTTACTAATATTACTTAAGTCTACTTCATATTTACAGAACTTAGCTAGTTTTTTGGCATAACGGTATTAACTTTGTTACCGTTCGCATCGCTGGTCGATGGAATAGGTTCGTTCTCATTTTTAAACTTGTTTGTTCGTTTGGGGTAGTGAGAAGTAACTGGCCTACTTTCACTTTCATTTGCGCGCCCGTGCTCAGCTGGTCGCTCTCTCTCCTCTTCACCCCTCGTCCATGATTTACGATCTCGCCGTCCGTCATAGTACCCTCGGCTCGCCTCTCTGGTGTCACTTCTCAGACTCATAAATTCTAACAAGACCTGCTCGAATTCATTGATTGTCACTACACCACGAGTAATTATCGCAACTCTTATTTCATGCGGATAATGTTTAGTAATTTTTCTAATTAAATACTTATCAGGTATTGGCGGAATTAATTGACGATTTTCTAACAGTTTACGCTCGAAATACTGGATCATGTTCATTCCATTCTCGGCGTGATACCTTCCGAATTCCAGTTCATTGCGTACTCTCTCTTGAATGACGTCATTCCAATATTTACTTATAAATGCGTCAGTGAAGTCCACAAAATTGTTAATGTTATCTTTTACTAACCTCCACCACACTGCTGCCTCTCCTTCAAGATGTCTTGCTATCCACTTGATGTTTCCAGCATCTTGATAATGTTCTCTGAATATTTCATTCAATTCTTTAATAAATTCCATCGGGAAATCACCCGTGCCATTATATTTTATGTCCTTCACCTGTTCGTTTTTCATGCTCCGATTACATGGTGTATTGCTTATTGACGCTAGTTTAGTTCGTACTTCCTGTTGTATTTGTTGTAATTTAAGGTGTGTCTCGTCAGACTTGCTGTTGATTTTAGTTTCCAACTCTTTCAGTTTTTCGACCTTTAATTCATTTATAGCTGCCGTGTTATCTGCACATCTTTGATTGTTTACACTTACTGTTTCAATAATTATTTCCAAATTATTATTGTATTTTTCGTCAAGTTCTTTAATTTGTTGTTTTGTATTGGCACTAATTTCGATACTAATCTTATCACAATTTTCTTCGATCTTATTATCAATATCTACTCTAAACTCCTGGAGAACTTTTTGGTTATTTGCTCTCTCTTGATTGAGTTGCGTG
This sequence comes from Magicicada septendecula, assembly GCA_034769895.1. NCBI lineage: Eukaryota > Metazoa > Arthropoda > Insecta > Hemiptera > Cicadidae > Magicicada > Magicicada septendecula. The sequence continues at coordinate 18,210,889 of CM068371.1, read as the reverse complement.
AATACTTCGTTTCTTAGTTCCATATTATGTTTGTGCATCTTCTCTGATAATTGTTGCATTTGTTGTTTGTGTTGTGTCGCTTGTTGTGTTAGCTGTTGTGTTGTTTTTTCCGCCAGTTCTTTTATTTGTTCTTTTGTTTCTTTCGATTGTTGTTCAAGTCGTTGTGTTTGTTGTAATAGTTGTTCTTTTGTTTCTTTCGATTGTTGTTCAATTCGTTGTGTTTGTTGTACTAGTTGTTGGAGTATTGTACATATATCGGTGTCTTTGTTTTTCTCTGGTAATGTCTGATATACTGGTCTCTCTCTAAACTCTACTAGTGTTTCTTGTGGAATATGTTGTGTTTCTGCATTTTCTTCGTTCAGTCCCCGCGTCCTTGACTCTTCATTCCCCATTGAAATGTGTGCGATCGTCTGCGAATCTCCTATCTGATTGTTTATATCGAAGTCCATTTCGTTACCGTGGGATGTTGTTTCTGTATTCATGTTATTGTTTTCTCCGTGCGTGTTGTTCTGTGTGTTAATGTTTTTCCTACTCTTACTCCGCGTAATCATACAACTATATCTTATATTATCGTTATTCTTAATTCTATTTTATTCTTATTTTACTATTCTATTAGTGACTCAATAGTCCCACGTTCCGGGCGACAGAATGTAATACACTTTAAATAGGCCTTAATAAAAGTTCACGTTACTATTATACATACTACACTCGGCCTACGAGCATGTGAAAAGTAAGAGTTTATCAAGCTAATTTACCCAATGACAATATTAATATTTATAACATACTAATTATCAGCAACAGAATCTAACAATTACTTTAGTGTACCGACTCTTAAAAATTATCCCAGGGCGCCAGTAATAAATAAACACAATTTCACTGTTATTAATTAAGTTTTTAATAACTAATTTGTATTTACATATTACAAAATTTGTAGATCATTACCTTTAATAAGTTTGCTATAAAATTTGTTTGTGCTTATTTCTTGGCTATGAATTCTTTGACTAATTGAGTCACCAAGTATGAGTTACATACATTTAAATTTAATAGACAATAGTACAATAAGTGTTCATTTTATTATTTACTTGCATGTTGAATCCACTCTGCGCCGCGATGTAATCAATTCTACACGTTCCAGGCAGGTCGCCGACGTTAATCGTTGAGCCCTTATCCTTGTTAGTTTTGCACTAATTTATACACTTGTTTCACAGGTATTAAACACCATTCACTTTGACAACTTAGTGATAACTACACATGTGCCGTATGCTAATACACTTGTTGAATACACAGTATATTCTTTTACAAAGCTAAGTGCGTCTAACACCAGATTAATAACTGCTTATTGATCGACCGTCCCGCATCATGACGTATCACACATTTAAATCGCTATGTATTTCGATTTAACGATTGATGCTGTGTTAAGTAAAACTTGGATATGTTACCCGATTTTAACTTATCTTCTCTAATTTCTCTGCACGTTATTCTTGTAAACGATTATTAAATGTTTATAATATGTAGCTTTCACAATACTTAATATCGCGTTACCGTGACTGACTTACGTGGCGATTGAAGTATATTTAATCAAATTACTGAGAAATTATTATTGCAACTAATACGAGTCTAATATCTGTAATCTCTCCGTTGACTGCCCTAACTTCTTACACTCCGTACTTTTATATTTCGCTAAAACTACCCTCACTCAATATCGACAAACTACACGCCTATTGGTCTGACTTACCGCTAAATTCAAAACTACCCAATCTGTTTAACGGAACAGCCCGCGCAAAAAATGACGCTATCCGCTATTCGTCCACAAAATGCGCGTGAACACGTGGTATGAAACTTCGCGTCACCTTCCATTTCACATATACGCTCTCTTTTGTTAGGTGCACTTAACTTTTACAACCTTAGTAAATGTTTCTTACACCCAAGCAAACAATACAGTTTTATGACGGTCCGACCCGTCCGTGACAAAATATAAATTCTTAGCCGACTTACTGGCGTCAACGCAAGGTCGTCTTTTGAATAGCTATCGCTCTTTACTACATATTTTAATGTTTTCTTACTTCTAAAGAAAACCACCGCTTTCTATAAATTTACATTTCTCCCTGGGTACCATATGACTTTGTCCCCGTAAAATTGTTAAGAATACAATTTTCCGTGATATGTGAATAATTGACGTTTAGTGTTCAATTAAATACTTCATCTTACGATGTATGTTGTGTGTTCGTTTTAACGTTACTGTACATGTCTAGTTCCATTTATATCACTGTTTTATCAAATATGCGTGTGATTGATTAATTAGTTTAATGTTTCATGTTCTTTATGGTTTTAATAAGGTGTAGTAACACTGAATTAAGTTCAGCTGTTTTGTATTGTACATATGTGGTGATATTTGTTCGTGTAACGATCTGATTGTTCGCTTTGAATAATTCTTATCTAAGTCCGTTACATCGCACTTCAAAATTCACTATTAAAAGTTTACTAAGTCTGACTATCGTAACATGATGATTTCACTAAGTCTGCTAAATTACGAGTTGACGTACTAACTCCCGAACTTGAGTTATCTCTCCGATAATTAAATATACTCTTGAGAACTTAGACTATACTGACTCCGAACAATTAGAGTAAACTGTTTGGAAAATTAAGATATATTGGCCTCCGTACTTAAAGTAAACTGGTTGACAATTTGAGTATCACTGGTTTCGTACTTAAAGTAAACTCTAGAAAAATTGAAATAATACTGACTTCCGAACAATTAGAGTAAACTGTTTGGAAAATTGAGATATACTGGCTTCGTACTTAAAGTAAACTCTAGAAAAATTGAAATAATACTGACTTCCGAACAATTAGAGTAAACTGTTTGGAAAATTGAGATATACTGGCCTCGTCCCCGTCTTGGACATATAGTTTTATTAAATCGTCCCTACTCAAAATTTTGTCACTGGCGCAGTTTACGCCTTCTTTATTCGTGATTGTCAGTTTTGAGTTTTCTTGGAATATTTTGTCCCACTATGTCAAGACCCTCCGTCATCGTTCTTCCGATAGGTTCTTCGTTTCTGTTGCTATGGAAACATTCCTCTCTACAAGTTTTTTCCGTGGCTCAGGGCTTCTGATAGGTTCTTAGATCTCCCCCGATTTTGCTCTGTCGAACGTTGACCCTTTTCGTAGAAACTTTAGCTATTATACGCTTGCCTATCAACCTATTGTCTGAAGTAAACTCAGTGTTTCTCTAGATTGCCATTATCTGTACTTTCGGTTCTCCCGAAGTATTGTTCTGTGTCATACCCCCTTTTTTTGTAGCTATTAATAATTTTGGACATCTGCTGGCTGGTGAAGTCACCCCAACTTTCCACTCGTAAATTCTGTCTGGCACTTAGACGATAACTCCAGCTGCGTAACATGACTTGAGTTTTTGTCTGATCTCTGCCTTCGTATTGTTTCTTAAGGTGCAGTGCATCCGTTCCATTGTAACATGTAGTTTCCCTCTTTTTGTCGTCTATCGTATACTGACGTAACTTGGTCGAACATCTGCCACATTTCTCAGTACAAGTGTGAATGTCCTCGCCTACATTGTTACAGCTGTAGTGAGCAATAATTCTGAACTAAACTTTCCCTGTCATCTTGTGCAACTAATTTCTATAGCCGAGTCGAACTTAACGTCTTTCTATTGTCTAGTTAGCGACGCTGCTCTGACATCTTCTCATTACGCTTTATTTATTGCGTCAACTATAAGCCGTTGACACCGCCTCGTGTGAACGCACTCCGTCGAGGTGAAAATTTAAAAAATTTTAAATTTTTTGCTCGTTACAGTGTCCTCAATTTTGATTTGATGATGTGACCTCAGGGAACAACTCAAATCCAAATTCTGCGCCCTGTACGTCGCCTCACCATGTTCATCTTCCTCAGGGAGGGATATTACATGATAACCTACTTTTAAAGACTTATATTACAATTGGTGTACCCCCTTTTAGTTTTAATTGTATCTATGAATTTATTGCTAGCTATTTGGGATGGCTGAACGCATTTCACATTATCGTATTTACATATCGATTACATATAAATACCTTATGTCTCTAATTACAAAACACATCATAAATTCAATGAGTAATAATTAATTTAATTAATTGAATAATCTTTTTACTTTCTAAAATATTATTCTCGCTATATATTATCAAACAAATCAATTGGTTTAACGTAACGCTTTACATGACGTCAGAGAAATCTCCTATACATATACATTTTATGTAGTACTAATAGTCCTACCAATAATTTTGTTCTTAAAATGTTATTTAAAATTAGATTGGTAATTAACATATTCGCTACGTTAGTTTTAATTATATTCATATTATTTGATAATTTATACATGCACGTAATACATTTTGCTAACGAGTTATTTACTTCGTTTTAACATCATTTACAATCCTAGTCTATTAATTATATACATTCACTTTAACAGAGTTCATTTACGATATAGCTTTTTGTATAATATCACTCATTTACTTTTAAGTGTCCTATTTTTTTTTACTTTGTCCCAATAATTTATTACTATGTGAATCAAGTAATAGCAACTAAAATGTCCCTTGTATTCACTACATATTTCATAAAATGTCACTCAAAACGTTAATTCACACTTATTATCTAACATTTTATTAGTGGTTAATTAAATAAGTAAAATCTTATGTTACATTTGACATTTAGAGTACATAATTTCTTTTGGTTAAGCCAGCTTGAATGAGATAAGCGCGTCAATTACCCTAACGCAGATGACTCATCACCATCAGCTAACTTGTTATGGTATATTCTTCAACTTTCTCCTCTTCATTCATCTTCAATTTTCTGGCTCATGATATTTTTTCATCTGTTTGACATTAAATTTCCCGCGGATTTTGCTTTCGTCATTGCAATCGACGAGCAGGTATGTGGCATCTCCCAGAATTCGATGTACCTTGTATGGTCCGCAGTACAGTTCACAGAATTTCTCAATCCTTTTCTGGATCGCGTCCGATTGATAATAGGTCCTTATTAACACCTTCTCACCAATTTGGAATTTTGTAATGGTCTTGGTTTCATTACACAACTTCGCTTGCTTTTCCCTCTTCTCTTTCATTTTGACAAATATTTGGTTGTGGTCAGCTCCTTTAACTTGAAGTATGTCCTTGTCTAGGTATTTTTCCCAAACTCTTGTCGGTTTTTTACCGAGCTGTGCCTCATAGGGTGTTACTTCTATAGTCTCGTGGTAAGTCTCGTTAATGCAACTTTCAATTATAGGTACATAACGCGACCACTTTGTGTGTTGGTCACAGACAAAGATCCTGAATAAATTTCCAAGTTGTCTGTTGATTCTTTCAGCCAGATTCGCGCATGGGTTTCTTATTGCGGTGAATCTTGGTTGAATATTTAATTCGTTTAAACCGTCTAACAATTTCCTAGAGGTAAACTGTGTTCCATTGTCAGTAATAATTATTCTAGGACATCCTAACTCTTTACAATATTGGTGTATTCTTCTTAACGTGGCTGCGGTCGTTGCCCTCCTAAGTGTAAATAGTCGCACGTATTTTGTGAAGTTGTCTACTATGACGAACAAATATCTTACTCCGGCAGACGAGACGGGTAGTGGCCCAAAATAATCAGCGCTCACTAGGTCACCCTTGCTTAACGGGATAATGGCTTTCGTTCCCCCAAATAGGTTTTTGTTACCTGCGTCCTTCCTCTTCTGACACGTGTCGCAAGTCCGTACGTAAATTTTCACTTTTTTCAACATACCGTCTATGGTAAAATGCTCCTGTAACAATTTTATACATTTCTTAGCTCCTGGGTGTCCATACATCCGGTGTATTTCGGCAATTACTTCTCCGGATACACTGTTCGGTATGTACAGTTTCCATTTCCTTCTACGTAATCTATATAATTTCTCATTGACGTATCTATAAAATTTACTTATTTCCTTATCTAAACAATTTTCCTTAATCTTATCTATAATGGTCTTAAGCTTAGTATCTTTAAATTGATACTTTCCAATATCCATAATTATCTTGCTTACCCTTTTATCCATCTTGATCGTCAGGTGATTAATTAAGTATTCGCACGTATTGTCGCTAATGTCTTCTAACGTGGCATCTTCTGGGTTTCTGCTTAGAAGATCAGCAATAATATTGTCCTTGCCCTTACAATGGACAATGTCGAATTTGTATTCTTGGATACTTAAAATCCAGCATATTATTCGCGAGTTATTTAAATGACATTTGTTCATAAAGGTCAATGCCTTATTATCTGTAATAATGGTTAAAGTTTGCCCTAATATGTATATACGGAATTTTTCGAGACATCGTACGATACTCAAGAGCTCCTTTTCCGTGGTGTAGTAATTTCTTTCTGCACCCTTGAATGTTTTGCTAGTAAATGCTATAACTCCAATTTTTCCTTCCTCGTCCAGTTGATATAGCTGCCCGCCGTATGCAAAGTTGCTGGCGTCGCACTGCATATAGTATCGTTGGTTTATTCGAGGAAACTTCAAGATGACTGTTTCTACGAATAACTTTTTAACTCGTTGAAAACATTCATTTAATTCCGGTGTCCAGGTAAATTTATGTCCTTTCCGTAATAATTCAAGTAATGGTTTGGTGGTTTCGGCGTATTTATCTGTAAAACGGTTGTAGAAATTTGTTAAACCCAAGAAACCCTTTAATTGCTTTTGATTCCGAGGTGTTGGAAACTTCATAATTGCATCAATCTTCTCATCCGTTGCTGGTATTCCTTGGGTAGTTAATCGATACCCAAGGTACGCAATTTCTTGCCTAAAGAATTGCGACTTATCCAAATTGATGGTTAAATTCGCTCTTCTTAAGTTGGATAATAATAAATATAAATGTAATAAATGCGTCTCTAAATCTCCTGAATAACATAGGCAATCGTCTACATAAATAATGGTGTTTTCCTTCACTTCATCTTCCAATACTGTGTCCAATCCCCTGGTTAGTGCAGCAGAACTGGTACTCAGTCCAAACGGTGTAACTGTGAAGCGATAACATTTGCCTTCGTACATAAAAGCGGTGAAGTTCCGGCACTCCGGCTTCAGTGGTACTTGCCAGAAACTGCTAGTTAAGTCTACGGTAGATAAATATTTCATTTCACAACATCTAGCCAAAATATCGTTTATCGGTGGGGCACCCTCATAGTCCGGGATCGTCACGCTGTTCACTTTCCTCGCATCCAAACACAATCGTACTCTTCCGTCCTTCTTAATTACAGTAACAAGTGGGTTGATATATGCGCTGTTGCATCGCTCAATGACCCCATACCGTAACATTCTTCTAGTCTCATCATCCACCTTCCCTTTATATGCTAATGGGACAGGCCATCCTCTCTGGAAGTACGGTGTCCGGTCGGTGACTTGGAACTCGTGAACGTACCCTTCGATCCTTCCGGGGCACTGTCTGAATAAACTTCTATTCCTTACGAGAATCTCCCTTAATCTCTCCAACGTCCCTTTATCTCCGCAGTCAATACTCTCTACTTTCTTATCGATGTTCCTTATGATCTCTTCTTCTTCTTCTGTGTCCACCACTTCTATATGCATCATTGGCACCGTGCACGCCGCTTCGTCAGCCTCTCTTCTTAACTCGACGATCCTTTTTCCCATGTCAATGAGACATCCTGTTTCCTGAAGAAAATTGATTCCTAATATACAAGGTTTTATTAAATCCGGTATAATGAGAAAAACACATTCATACTTAATTCCTTCGATATAAATATCGCATAATATTTGCTTCCTTATTAACTTTGATTTATTGCCAACCGCGCTAACTATTAGAGTGTTAGTCATCGGTAAAATTTCGTAAGGTGCTATGTTGTGTTTGTTTTGATTAAACCACGATTCAGACAATCCGGCAATAACGGATCCAGTGTTAAGCAACGCTTGTACCGTAATATTATTGTTAAACTTTATATTTATTTCTGGGCACTTTATTACTCGTTGGGTAATCTCCTCGTCATCATTACATAACAAATCGCTTCGTAAGTCTGGTAAAATTATGTTAGTCTGATAGTCATTCGTTTTATCGGCTATCTTCGTTAATGAGTAAAGGGATTTTTTTTTCTTCTTGTTGACGAACCTTTTTGGGTCAGTGCTCGATGTAGAGGCAGCTGTATTTATGAATTCCATTGTGTTGACTGCGCGCCGCTCCCCAGTGCGTTGTTGTTGTGTATTTACAGCCGGTCTCTCACCCCATGCTTTCTTCTGCGTTCCACCTGTTTTGTTCGGACCGCTTTCACTTTCTTTGTAAGAATTCCTCCCCTCGTTCGCCGTCACATAGCTTGACTCCCTATTATTTCTCGGTTGTATCTGCGTATATTCTTGATTAAAGATTCGAAATTTGGAATTGTCACAATTCCTCTCGTGACCACAGCGAGCTGAATCTCGCGCCCAAAGTGACGAGATATTTTGCGTATCAGTTGTTTATCAGTCAGAGTAGGTGTTAACTGCCTACTCTCCAACAATATGCGTTCTATATATTGGATCGCAGTAATCGGTCCACGCCAATCAAACCTACCATATTCCAAATGGTCCCGTATGCTGTCTTGTCGTTCTTGTCCCCAATATTTCTGTGAGAACGCTTCCTTGAATTCTTCAAAATTTGATATTTGGTTACGTATAACCCGCCACCAAATTCCAGCGTCTAATTCTAAATGTCTACCTATCCACTTGATATTGTCAGTGGGGTAGTATAACTCTTGTATTTCAGACAACTCCTTAAGGAATTCCATGGGGAATCTGTCCGTACCATTATATTTAAGGTCATTGTGATTAGGTCCATTAATTCGGTTTAATATACCACACTCACCTTCCATTAACTGTCTCTGCAGTCTCTCCTGGTTCTCTCTTACTTTAGTCAAATGGCCTTTTAACTCTTCGATCCGCGTCGTCTTTTCTTTTGTAGTCTCGTCCAACTTCTGTTCCGTTGAACGCTGTCTACCGTCAACTTTTCCAACTTCTGTATAATGTTATTGTTTGTTCCGTCTTGTTCCTGTTGTTTCTGCCGTATGGTGTCATGTATCTCGGCCTTGAATTCTTCCTGCTTCTTATTGGCATCCTTGACGTGAGCATCGAATTTATTATTAATCTTTTTAACAGTCGTTTGGGTATTGTGTATCGCTACCATCCATTCTTGACGATCGTTTTCTCGTGCTTCTTGTACCTCTTCGTACTTCTTGTTTGCTTCTTCTCTCAAGTCTCTCACGATATCATCTTGTTTCTTCTGTAGTTCGTTGACCTTTCCTTCCCAGGCCTGCTGGTATTCACGTATCTCGGACCTTATCTGCGTAATCTGTTCCGCTATCTGACGTTTAATCTCTTCCTTATGCTGGTCGAGTTTTTCATTTTGTTTTTCTAGTTTTTCACTAATTAATTTGTTACTTTCTTCTAGTTTCTCGCTAATTAATCTACTGTGTTCTTCTTGTTCTTCCTTCTGCTTATATAATTTCTCATTGATTAATTGATTACTCTGTCGGATAAAATCCATCAACTTTTGTAGACTTACATCTTCTGGTTTTGATGTCTGTTCTCGCGCCCTAACTTCTGGACTCTCTACAGCGCTATTTGGTTCGCTAGGTGTGGTATATCCGTATTTACCGTACCTAACTGGTTATTAATGTCGAATTCTACGCTATCGGAATTGCTCGCCATTTTTGCCTTCCTACGCGTAATCATTCAAACTGACTTATAACACTAATACTTATCTTATTTCTAATTCTATAACGCTACTTTATCTACTTCTTCTACTGCCTGTTCTTTGCCAAAGCTGTACGTTTTAACTATTTTCGTTACTACGTATCATGCCGTGCGGCTGGGCGCCATTTAATGTAATAATATTAAGTGGATGTAATTTATCGATCTCTAATCATGGACTTGTTGCTGGTACGAACTTTGTCATACACACATGTATCTAGCCCCACGTTGGGCGCCATTTAATGTAATGAATATTATATTAATAATGATAGTAAATTGATGTAATTGATATTTATAACGTCCTACGTTCTTTGGGTGCCATTTAATATAATGTAATTTATATTAATATTTATTTGTAATGGATAATATGCAAATTACTTGCATTAATTAATTACTTTCATGCCGCGCGTTATGCAGCCAATTAATGCAATGATAATAAAGGGTAATCTTTTATTGTTTACACTAAATATGCATAATTAATTTTTCTCTATTACTTTTTGTTATCTATGCTCCAGGTAGGAAGCGCCATTTAATATAATGAATAACTATTCTGATTATTCATAAACAAAATACTCTATATCATTTAATAAATTAATATTGTCAATTCATTTATTTTACTGAACAAAAGAAACTCTTAAAATTCTACTTTATATTTTGTTCAAAAATTAAGTTAATATCTGGGTTATCTGTGGTAATAATAAACGCATATATAGGTTCAACTTAAATTACTAGTTTATTTATCATTTACAATAAATTATACTCATACATGTGATACGTCGATGTACCTGTAATACATACATATTTTATAAGAACATTTCATGTTTTAATATATACTGAAACAAAGAAAACATACGTACATATGTAAATCAAATAAGATAACAATTCATATTCTAATTATTAATGCGTTTATTAATAATCTCTCAGGGATGAATTCTTTGAAAGAATCAGGTCAGTAGAAGTAACTAAATAGTAATGATTAAAATAATGGTTACTTGATTTAAGAAATATCCATTAGTTTTTGGTAATGTCCAGTTTCAGTGATGAGGATGACATGAAGACACATCTCGTTGAATGCCGTTGATACCACAAACACTTGCACAACTTCCGATCACTCGCGTTGGCGTAGGTTTATGTGAATAATTGATGTTTAGTGTTCAATTAAATACTTCATCTTACGATGTATGTTGTGTGTTCGTTTTAACGTTACTGTACACGTCTAGTTCCATTTATATCACTGTTTTATCAAATATACGTGTGATTGATTAAATAGTTTAATGTTTCATGTTCTTTATGGTTTTAATAAGGTGTAGTAACACTGAATTAAGTTCAGCTGTTTTGTATTGTACATATGTGGTGATATTTGTTCGTGTAACGATCTGATTGTTCGCTTTGAATAATTCTTATCTAAGTCCGTTACATCGCACTTCAAAATTCACTATTAAAAGTTTACTAAGTCTGACTATCGTAACATGATGATTTCACTAAGTCTGCTAAATTACGAGTTGACGTACTAACTCCCGAACTTGAGTTATCTCTCCGATAATTAAATATACTCTTGAGAACTTAGACTATACTGACTCCGAACAATTAGAGTAAACTGTTTGGAAAATTAAGATATATTGGCCTCCGTACTTAAAGTAAACTGGTTGACAATTTGAGTATCACTGGTTTCGTACTTAAAGTAAACTCTAGAAAAATTGAAATAATACTGACTTCCGAACAATTAGAGTAAACTGTTTGGAAAATTGAGATATACTGGCTTCGTACTTAAAGTAAACTCTAGAAAAATTGAAATAATACTGACTTCCGAACAATTAGAGTAAACTGTTTGGAAAATTGAGATATACTGGCCTCGTCCCCGTCTTGGACATATAGTTTTATTAATTCGTCCCTACTCAAAATTTTGTCACTGGCGCAGTTTACGCCTTCTTTATTCGTGATTGGTCAGTTTTGAGTTTTCTTGGAATATTTTGTCCCACTATGTCAAGACCCTCCGTCATCGTTCTTCCGATAGGTTCTTCGTTTCTGTTGCTATGGAAACATTCCTCTCTACAAGTTTTTTCCGTGGCTCAGGGCTTCTGATAGGTTCTTAGATCTCCCCCGATTTTGCTCTGTCGAACGTTGACCCTTTTCGTAGAAGCTTTAGCTATTATACGCTTGCCTATCAACCTATTGTCTGAAGTAAACTCAGTGTTTCTCTAGATTGCCATTATCTGTACTTTCGGTTCTCCCGAAGTATTGTTCTGTGTCATACCCCCTTTTTTTGTAGCTATTAATAATTTTGGACATCTGCTGGCTGGTGAAGTCACCCCAACTTTCCACTCGTAAATTCTGTCTGGCACTTAGACGATAACTCCAGCTGCGTAACATGACTTGAGTTTTTGTCTGATCTCTGCCTTCGTATTGTTTCTAAGGTGCAGTGCATCCGTTCCATTGTAACATGTAGTTTCCCTCTTTTTGTCGTCTATCGTATACTGACGTAACTTGGTCGAACATCTGCCACATTTCTCAGTACAAGTGTGAATGTCCTCGCCTACATTGTTACAGCTGTAGTGAGCAATAATTCTGAACTAAACTTTCCCTGTCATCTGTGCAACTAATTTCTATAGCCGAGTCGAACTTAACGTCTTTCTATTGTCTAGTTAGCGACGCTGCTCTGACATCTTCTCATTACGCTTTATTTATTGCGTCAACTATAAGCCGTTGACACCGCCTCGTGTGAACGCACTCCGTCGAGGTGAAAATTTAAAAAATTTTAAATTTTTTGCTCTTTACAACTGTATACTATAAAAGAATTCGGAATACGTATAACTCGTAAACTAAGCAAACTATTGGAAGAGACAACCTTTAAAATATCTTATAACACAGATAATATTGTTTTTAATAAAATGAAACCTAAAACTAATTTCAACATTCACAATAAAAATGGAGTTTACTATATAGAATGTCTAGATTGCAATTAATTTTACGTAGGCCAGACGAAGAAAAAACTGTCCGAGAGATTCATTCGACATCGCAATGCGTTTTTATTAAAACCTAATATTTATAAACGTAATTTAACCACACACTGGTAAACAATAAACATAAATTTCCAGACATTCAGAATGTCAAATTGGTTAAAAGCGTACAAAAAGGTAACAAAATGAATATCTGGGAAAATTTTAATATTTACAAACATAATAATAATAATATACTAATTAAAGAACAAATTCAAATAAAAACAAAACAAGACAATTTATTTAAGATCATATATTTAACTGAATAATAAAAACATTAAATTTACAATAAATAGCTGACTACGTAAACATTACAACAATGGAAAATAGAATGGAAATAAAATCGATTATCCGTTAACTATATTGTAAATGAAACATTCAATTACAATGAAAACCCCTCTGAAGACGCAGAATGATATCTGTGAAATGTACGTCAGGTGGAAATAAACCAACTTGCAGTGTATTTATTTGAAGATATTGCGTGGAAGAGCTGCAGGAACCCAACGAGTTACTTACAAAGGAATATTAAAGAATAAAATACAAGGCTGTATGGAATTCTAACGAAACCAAATTGAGTTACGAAGTTTTCTAAAAAGTAATAAGACAGAAATATTTGTTAACAATTAAATTTCCTTAATGGTGATATTGATAAACACAAAATAAAAGTGTTACACATCACTATATACTTAAAAGTATTTTGTGTATTCTGTATAAGGTTTCAGTGACTGTACATTGAATATGTGACAAAACTTGTTGGCAATACGAGCTAATCACACTTGTGAAATATTGCTATACGTTGAATTTATAATATAACAAGGACATTAATATAACACGGACATTAATATAACAAGGTCATTAATATAACACGGACATTAATAAATTTTAACTTGTTACTGCTCACAGTTTGTCCTGTGAATGTGATGAACATTGAAATTATTATTATTAATTCAAACACTATTAATTTAAGTAATTAATTCTTTTCTTGAAGTGTACATTATATAATATTTACTACTAGCTTTCCGTCAAGATATATTGTTTTCCTAACTTGTAAACATGTTTCGGGCATCAAATAGTTTACCCATCCTCGCCCATCTTAGTTTTTGAACGTTAACACTAGAAACGCTCAAAAAACAAAAAATATATACCACACCTGGACACAATAACAACAATGTAAACTACTGTACCAAAAGCCAACAGGAAGGCATAGTAACAACGAATCTAGACATAAGTATTCTACAACACTAAAAACTAAGACGGCTGAGTATGGGTAAACTATTTGATGCCCAAAGTAAGGAAAACAATATATGTTACGACGGTGTACTGAACGTCGCATGGTACAGTGGAAAACAAAATACAGACACCAATGAAGGCACTAATAACAAGATTTAATTATCACAAGTACAGTTTATAATCAACAAGTTATTCAACAGGATTACATTCGTACAATAATTCAAAATAATCTGTCCACACGCAATAATAATGTCAAATAATAGAGTCCCGCACAATTATAAAACACATAACACCTCGCCACAAAAACTTCGAACCTCACTGGAATAAATCGCCACTCAAACTGAAACTAAGCATCCCTGAATGCTTGTATTTATACCCCGCTGAGATTCCAGAATAATCCGTAATACGCGTCAGCCGCCTTGAACATAGTGCGCGCAGACCGGTAAAGTCTGGATCAGTCTCGGCTGCGGACGCGTGACAAGTGTCACGTAATTGTCCTTCATCTCAGAGTAGCAGCAGTATGTACGCACGCAAGTGTCACGTAATTGTCCTTCACCTCAGAGTAGCAGCAGTATGTACGCACGCAAGTGTCACGTAATTGTCCTTCATCTCAGAGTAGCAGCAGTATGTACGCACGCAAGTGTCACGTAATTGTCCTTCATCTCAGAGTAGCAGCAGTATGTACGCACGCAAGTGTCACGTAATTGTCCTTCATCTCAGAGTAGCAGCAGTATGTACGCACGCAAGTATCACGTAATTGTCCTTCATCTCAGAGTAGCAGCAGTATGTACGCACGCAAGTGTCACGTAATTGTCCTTCATCTCAGAGTAGCAGCAGTATGTACGCACGCAAGTGTCACGTAATTGTCCTTCATCTCAGAGTAGCAGCAGTATGTACGCACGCAAGTGTCACGTGATTGTCCTTCATCTCAGAGTAGCAGCAGTATGTACGCACGCAAGTGTCACGTGATTGTCCTTCATCTCAGAGTAGCAGCAGTATGTACGCACGCAAGTGTCACGTGATTGTCCTTCATCTCAGAGTAGCAGCAGTATGTACGCACGCAAGTGTCACGTGATTGTCCTTCATCTCACAGTAGCAGCAGTATGTACGCACGCAAGTGTCACGTGATTGTCCTTCATCTCAGAGTAGCAGCAGTATGTACGCACGCAAGTGTCACGTGATTGTCCTTCATCTCAAAGTAGCAGCAGTATGTACGCACGCAAGTGTCACGTAATTGTCCTTCATCTCAAAGTAGCAGCAGTATGTACGCACGCAAGTGTCACGTAATTGTCCTTCATCTCAAAGTAGCAGCAGTATGTACGCACGCAAGTGTCACGTAATTGTCCTTCATCTCAGAGTAGCAGCAGTATGTACGCACGCAAGTGTCACGTAATTGTCCTTCATCTCAGAGTAGCAGCAGTATGTACGCACACAAGTGTCACGTGATTGTCCTTCATCTCAAAGTAGCAGCAGTATGTACGCACACAAGTGTCACGTGATTGTCCTTCATCTCAGAGTAGCAGCAGTATGTACGCACGCAAGTGTCACGTGATTGTCCTTCATCTCAGAGTAGCAGCAGTATGTACGCACGCAAGTGTCACGTGATTGTCCTTCATCTCAAAGTAGCAGCAGTATGTACGCACGCAAGTGTCACGTGATTGTCCTTCATCTCAGAGTAGCAGCAGTATGTACGCACGCAAGTGTCACGTGATTGTCCTTCATCTCAGAGTAGCAGCAGTATGTACGCACGCAAGTGTCACGTGATTGTCCTTCATCTCAGAGTAGCAGCAGTATGTACGCACGCAAGTGTCACGTGATTGTCCTTCATCTCAGAGTAGCAGCAGTATGTACGCACGCAAGTGTCACGTGATTGTCCTTCATCTCAGAGTAGCAGCAGTATGTACGCACGCAAGTGTCACGTGATTGTCCTTCATCTCAGAGTAGCAGCAGTATGTACGCACGCAAGTGTCACGTGATTGTCCTTCACTCAGAGTAGCAGCAGTATGTACGCACGCAAGTGTCACGTGATTGTCCTTCATCTCAGAGTAGCAGCAGTATGTACGCACGCAAGTGTCACGTGATTGTCCTTCATCTCAGAGTAGCAGCAGTATGTACGCACGCAAGTGTCACGTAATTGTCCTTCATCTCAGAGTAGCAGCAGTATGTACGCACGCAAGTGTCACGTAATTGTCCTTCACCTCAGAGTAGCAGCAGTATGTACGCACGCAAGTGTCACGTAATTGTCCTTCATCTCAGAGTAGCAGCAGTATGTACGCACGCAAGTGTCACGTAATTGTCCTTCATCTCAGAGTAGCAGCAGTATGTACGCACGCAAGTGTCACGTAATTGTCCTTCATCTCAGAGTAGCAGCAGTATGTACGCACGCAAGTGTCACGTGATTGTCCTTCATCTCAGAGTAGCAGCAGTATGTACGCACACAAGTGTCACGTGATTGTCCTTCATCTCAGAGTAGCAGCAGTATGTACGCACGCAAGTGTCACGTGATTGTCCTTCATCTCAAAGTAGCAGCAGTATGTACGCACGCAAGTGTCACGTGATTGTCCTTCATCTCAGAGTAGCAGCAGTATGTACGCACGCAAGTGTCACGTGATTGTCCTTCATCTCAGAGTAGCAGCAGTATGTACGCACGCAAGTGTCACGTGATTGTCCTTCATCTCAGAGTAGCAGCAGTATGTACGCACGCAAGTGTCACGTGATTGTCCTTCATCTCAGAGTAGCAGCAGTATGTACGCACGCAAGTGTCACGTGATTGTCCTTCATCTCAGAGTAGCAGCAGTATGTACGCACGCAAGTGTCACGCGATTGTCCTTCATCTCAGAGTAGCAGCAGTATGTACGCACGCAAGTGTCACGTGATTGTCCTTCATCTCAGAGTAGCAGCAGTATGTACGCACGCAAGTGTCACGTGATTGTCCTTCATCTCAGAGTAGCAGCAGTATGTACGCACGCAAGTGTCACGTGATTGTCCTTCATCTCAGAGTAGCAGCAGTATGTACGCACGCAAGTGTCACGTAATTGTCCTTCATCTCAGAGTAGCAGCAGTATGTACGCACGCAAGTGTCACGTAATTGTCCTTCATCTCAGAGTAGCAGCAGTATGTACGCACGCAAGTGTCACGTGATTGTCCTTCATCTCAGAGTAGCAGCAGTATGTACGCACGCAAGTGTCACGTGATTGTCCTTCATCTCAGAGTAGCAGCAGTATGTACGCACGCAAGTGTCACGTGATTGTCCTTCATCTCAGAGTAGCAGCAGTATGTACGCACGCAAGTGTCACGTAATTGTCCTTCATCTCAGAGTAGCAGCAGTATGTACGCACGCAAGTGTCACGTGATTGTCCTTCATCTCAGAGTAGCAGCAGTATGTACGCACGCAAGTGTCACGTGATTGTCCTTCATCTCAGAGTAGCAGCAGTATGTACGCACGCAAGTGTCACGTGATTGTCCTTCATCTCAGAGTAGCAGCAGTATGTACGCACGCAAGTGTCACGTGATTGTCCTTCATCTCAGAGTAGCAGCAGTATGTACGCACGCAAGTGTCACGTAATTGTCCTTCATCTCAGAGTAGCAGCAGTATGTACGCACGCAAGTGTCACGTAATTGTCCTTCATCTCAGAGTAGCAGCAGTATGTACGCACGCAAGTGTCACGTAATTGTCCTTCATCTCAGAGTAGCAGCAGTATGTACGCACGCAAGTGTCACGTAATTGTCCTTCATCTCAGAGTAGCAGCAGTATGTACGCACGCAAGTGTCACGTGATTGTCCTTCATCTCAGAGTAGCAGCAGTATGTACGCACGCAAGTGTCACGTGATTGTCCTCCATCTCAGAGTAGCAGCAGTATGTACGCACGCAAGTGTCACGTGATTGTCCTCCATCTCAGAGTAGCAGCAGTATGTACGCACGCAAGTGTCACGTGATTGTCCTTCATCTCAGAGTAGCAGCAGTATGTACGCACGCAAGTGTCACGTGATTGTCCTTCATCTCAAAGTAGCAGCAGTATGTACGCACGCAAGTGTCACGTGATTGTCCTTCATCTCAGAGTAGCAGCAGTATGTACGCACGCAAGTGTCACGTGATTGTCCTTCATCTCAAAGTAGCAGCAGTATGTACGCACGCAAGTGTCACGTAATTGTCCTTCATCTCAAAGTAGCAGCAGTATGTACGCACGCAAGTGTCACGTAATTGTCCTTCATCTCAAAGTAGCAGCAGTATGTACGCACGCAAGTGTCACGTAATTGTCCTTCATCTCAGAGTAGCAGCAGTATGTACGCACACAAGTGTCACGTGATTGTCCTTCATCTCAAAGTAGCAGCAGTATGTACGCACACAAGTGTCACGTGATTGTCCTTCATCTCAGAGTAGCAGCAGTATGTACGCACGCAAGTGTCACGTGATTGTCCTTCATCTCAGAGTAGCAGCAGTATGTACGCACGCAAGTGTCACGTGATTGTCCTTCATCTCAAAGTAGCAGCAGTATGTACGCACGCAAGTGTCACGTGATTGTCCTTCATCTCAAAGTAGCAGCAGTATGTACGCACGCAAGTGTCACGTGATTGTCCTTCATCTCAGAGTAGCAGCAGTATGTACGCACGCAAGTGTCACGTAATTGTCCTTCATCTCAGAGTAGCAGCAGTATGTACGCACGCAAGTGTCACGTAATTGTCCTTCATCTCAGAGTAGCAGCAGTATGTACGCACGCAAGTGTCACGTGATTGTCCTTCATCTCAGAGTAGCAGCAGTATGTACGCACGCAAGTGTCACGTGATTGTCCTTCATCTCAAAGTAGCAGCAGTATGTACGCACGCAAGTGTCACGTAATTGTCCTTCATCTCAAAGTAGCAGCAGTATGTACGCACGCAACTGTCACGTAATTGTCCTTCATCTCAAAGTAGCAGCAGTATGTACGCACGCAAGTGTCACGTAATTGTCCTTCATCTCAGAGTAGCAGCAGTATGTACGCACGCAAGTGTCACGTAATTGTCCTTCATCTCAGAGTAGCAGCAGTATGTACGCACACAAGTGTCACGTGATTGTCCTTCATCTCAGAGTAGCAGCAGTATGTACGCACGCAAGTGTCACGTGATTGTCCTTCATCTCAAAGTAGCAGCAGTATGTACGCACGCAAGTGTCACGTGATTGTCCTTCATCTCAAAGTAGCAGCAGTATGTACGCACGCAAGTGTCACGTGATTGTCCTTCATCTCAGAGTAGCAGCAGTATGTACGCACGCAAGTGTCACGTGATTGTCCTTCATCTCAGAGTAGCAGCAGTATGTACGCACGCAAGTGTCACGTGATTGTCCTTCATCTCAGAGTAGCAGCAGTATGTACGCACGCAAGTGTCACGTGATTGTCCTTCATCTCAGAGTAGCAGCAGTATGTACGCACGCAAGTGTCACGTGATTGTCCTTCATCTCAGAGTAGCAGCAGTATGTACGCACGCAAGTGTCACGTAATTGTCCTTCATCTCAGAGTAGCAGCAGTATGTACGCACGCAAGTGTCACGTGATTGTCCTTCATCTCAGAGTAGCAGCAGTATGTACGCACGCAAGTGTCACGTGATTGTCCTTCATCTCAGAGTAGCAGCAGTATGTACGCACGCAAGTGTCACGTAATTGTCCTTCATCTCAGAGTAGCAGCAGTATGTACGCACGCAAGTGTCACGTAATTGTCCTTCATCTCAGAGTAGCAGCAGTATGTACGCACGCAAGTGTCACGTAATTGTCCTTCATCTCAGAGTAGCAGCAGTATGTACGCACGCAAGTGTCACGTGATTGTCCTTCATCTCAGAGTAGCAGCAGTATGTACGCACGCAAGTGTCACGTGATTGTCCTTCATCTCAGAGTAGCAGCAGTATGTACGCACGCAAGTGTCACGTGATTGTCCTTCATCTCAGAGTAGCAGCAGTATGTACGCACGCAAGTGTCACGTGATTGTCCTTCATCTCAGAGTAGCAGCAGTATGTACGCACGCAAGTGTCACGTAATTGTCCTTCATCTCAGAGTAGCAGCAGTATGTACGCACGCAAGTGTCACGTAATTGTCCTTCATCTCAGAGTAGCAGCAGTATGTACGCACGCAAGTGTCACGTAATTGTCCTTCATCTCAGAGTAGCAGCAGTATGTACGCACGCAAGTGTCACGTGATTGTCCTTCATCTCAAAGTAGCAGCAGTATGTACGCGTAGAATGTCCAGTAATTGCGTAACAATATCGTGAATGAAAAATAGTAGAAATTATAAAATTATTGTTATATAAACAGCTCCCGATTAGCTCTTTGAGACTTTCAGCTCATCTTCAGATCGGGAAAATACAGTAATAACAATAATATAGTATCTGTATATATACCTACTTGCCCAGCGAGGTCGTACATATTAGCCTAACGTTAACAACCGCCCAGATTACAGACCCCTGCCACACACTTCCTACCACACGTGGGTAGAGTCAACCACCCGTGTTCGTCCTTTACCGTATTTCTCAAACATTGTATGTAAGTTACGTCCTTACTGTCCAAAACGCTTCAAATCGTACCACTTCTTTTCATTTGTAATTATATTATAAATTTATCTTCTTTTTCAAAATTAAATTTTTTTACTCAGATTGTAGAACAGGTGAACCATTGTAATTATTTGGGTAATGATATTGGACATCATGCGAATTATGGTGTTGATGTTCAGTTAGATAAATTCCAAACGATCTGTGGGACAAACAATCATCATTCTAGACACAAGGTTTTACAAAATTATGGCGGTCCCTGTGCTGTCCTATTGGTGCGTGAATTATGGGCGACCAACTAAGAAACAAGAAACTACAATACGGAAGTGGCGTTTTTAAGAGTAAGTAGTTAAAAGGTTTTCTAAACTTGACTGTATAAAGAATGAGGCTACAAGAGAAGAATTGCAAGTTTTTAAGTTGAATGGAAGACTAACAGATTATAAATACAGTGGAAAGAACACTTTGCAATAATGTCAGATTCAAGACTGTCCAAACAATTTGGAAATGTAACACTACAGGAGATAGGTGTACGGGTAGACCCAGGAAGAAATATCTGGAGGATCTTTGAAGGCAGGACAGGCAGCACCTTGCCTATGCCCTGATGTAAAGACGTTGATGATGAATTTTTATGTTCGTTAAATTATCCAATTAGAGTTCTATGAGTTATATAGATCACCTGACATTGTGACATCAACTATGATAGCTAGGCTGAGATGGGCAGGACATGTACAGAGAATGAATGAGGAGGATTATGAAATGCACATCAAAAGGGAAGAGAGGACGTGGAAGACCCAGATTACGGTGAATCGATGGAATCCTAGAAGATGTGAAAGTGCTTGGAGTGAAAAATTGGTGGACATAGGCTAAGGATAGGGAAGACTGGAGGAAAATCCTGAGGGAAGCTGGGGCCCACGGTGGGCTGTGGAGCTACTGACGATGATGAAATTATCTAAACCTTTCTCTCATTTTTTCCGTATTCCCAAATCGGAGAGTTTTTCTCCAATAAGTGGGGTCTAAAGATTTTCATACTTAGATAAAATACTGTCTTAAGGTTACTGCTGTGTGTAATTTAATACTGGACCAACGGTGCGAGTTGAGAACTGTATGACAAACACGAACGTGTAGCCTAAAATGTAGGCTTCATGGTAGACACCTGCTGAAAGAAACAACAATGTACCACCTAACAGATTTTTAAGTTCTCATTACAAACTTTCCGCCTCCGATGACTGTAGGGGTACCTACGTTCCTGTGTGCGTGTAGGGTAATTGATTCGTCAGCTGTTTACGCGGGGAAGAGAAGAATATTTTCCGGTAGCGACAACAAAATTGGGCGGAGGAAACAGGAGAGGCTGCGGAGGAATGCGGAAACACACCACACAACAAAGACGTGGCGGTCACATTGTGACGTCACAAACAACAAACTGAGCTCCCTGCCCTCTCGATCACACGTATGTGTGCTTTTGACATTGTTTTCATTAACGTACTTTGCAGTGTTGATTATGTCGGCTGTGGTAGCGAATAAACGAGGAGAGAGATTAGGCAAGCTGTTTAGGCACAATTTAGTGTTCGTTTTGATATTTCCAGAAAATGTATTTCTCTTTTTAGGATAATTATTCCTGTGACAACGCGAACCGCAAGATGAAACGACGTTGCTTTAAACTGATATTACCTCTATAAATAATTGAGGCCGAAAACCCAACGAACGCGAGAAACGTACGAAAACATTTAGAAGATTATGAAAAACTTATGGCGGTTCTTGGAAACAATTTTTATAACTGCTACGATTGTTTGAAAATAAACTTTTTCGAAATGCCAACGCAAGTAAATTTTAAATTGTGTCTAGTTCACGTCATGTCTGAACAGCGTTCGAGCTTTAAGTCTGGGGGTTTGGGGGGTCACTAGTCTTGACGTGCGACAGTTAGGGAACCAAAAATGAAAACAACATTCACTACAATTATTTCGCCAGAAGAGAGCAACTGTGTTAGACAATGATCATATACCCACTTGATGATGATGATGATGATGATTAACTTTCAACACCACCGTTTTTTCCGTGTCATTTCCTCGAGAACCACCATTTTGAGTGTTATTTCAAACAAATTGTAGCAAATCTATCTTTCAACCATGTAATACTTGAATTATATCATTTTAACGCGTACGCTGCTAACATTGTTGATATTAGGACCCCCTAGATGATCATGCGTCTTTTCTTTTTACTTTCATGCTCCATAAGGAAATGGAAGTATGGTGGTGGCGAAAAAACGTGCTCGAGATAAGGGCTGATTCCGATTGTACTACCCTCAAAACATTAAGAAAAGTCATTTTCCGAAAAGTGTCTGTGTGTAGAATGTTTTCTATGGCGAACGATAACTACCGCAAATTCAAACAGAATCAAATAATGTTCTGCATGTGTCCCCGAGTTGTAGAGGACTCAAGGCCTATTGATTTTGGTGAAGATCGGTTAAGGGGAAGGGGTAGTTTACCTGCAACGTTTTATGTTTTAACAAGAGTAAAGTACTTAATTTTGGTAAATAAGGTATCATGAAAAGAAGGTCATAATAATCCACTGTAGAAAGGTAGATGAAATATCTATAAATAAAAAGGTTAATTGGACGGGGAAGGAGAATTTTCTGTAAATGAAAATGATACCTGAAGGGGGAGTGGATAATTTTTATATGTGTACTACGTTATTGGCAACAAAGAAGTAGTTTGTTGTTAAAAGACCTTACCGGGCTGTTTGGCCGTGGTCCAATGTTTTCTGCAAAACCAGACGTTTCGGCAGTGTCAACGACTGCCATCATCAGTAAAAATCGAGTGCGGTAACGTGAGATGTTATACGTTAGTGACAACAGTACTGTGGTTAAGGCTGAAGAAAGAAGTAATTTCTGTGGAAATATTTAATTTCGAAAATGATTTTAAATATAAATCATAGAACATGGAAGTCATGTATGGTTCTCCATACCGATATTTTTTTAAATGCACTGTTTTTTTTTTTTAACACGAGGAAACACAAAACAAAGGATAGACAGAACTTTTGTAATGTTTTTCACTATACGCTAAAAAAAAAAAAAAAAAACCGTTCACGCTGCACGCTCGCTCTATATACTAACACGTTCCAATTGAGTAGACATAATGTCACGGATCCGTGACATGAGCACCAAAAGGAGCGTGTGCCATGTCGTGGATCCGTGGCATCAGCAGCGAATGTGCTAAGCGTTTGTATTGTGTGTGCCAATCTATACACATCTGCCAAATATTCTTAGTATTCTGATCACATGAACATAAGATTAAACAATTCAGTCCTAAACATACTCTTTCATTATTAAAATAATTTTTTTAAATGTTTTTGTTATTTAAACTTATCACGATTATATTTACATTCTAATAGCAAATTTAATTAGTCTTTATCAAAAACCAACGAAAAACAGTCAAATTCTGAACAATTTTCGGTACTATTATAGCAGATTCTCGTCCAAACACAGTGAATTTGACACACTACTGTGGTGTTACTGACGGATACCGTGTCAGTAACAGTTAAGTCCAACGACGAGGTTGAAACGTCTTTACCAAACTACATTAGACCGGTGAGTAGTTATAATAATAATAATTAAGTAGTCTTCGTAGATTCCATTTAGAATATTAACTTCCTTTTATTGCTCGCTTTCATTTACACTTTGTTTGGCTTCTAGATTAAGTTATGTTAGTTATGTTATGGCCTCTCTCTCTCTCTATCAAGAGAAAGTCATAATTATTGTCTGTGTGGGAGGGGGGCACGCGCGCTAGTCAATGATATCGAAGACTATTTGAAGACAGCAGTCACACTTAAAGATAAGTTACGTGTTTAAAAGGGAATTTTTATTGATATGCTTGGTTAAGAAAGAATCAAACTGTTAAATAAGTTTTCAAAAGGATATTTCCATTTGAAGGCAGCGACCCTTACAACAATGCTACAACAATATCTCTGCATTGTGACGTTTCCGTCCTGGCAGTCGTTTATTAAAAGAAGCTGCGAAAGTGCAGCGCACAGCGCTTTTGACGGGAGCATTAGTGCGAGAGAGAGAGAGAGAGAGAGAGAGAGAGAGAGAGAGAGTGAGAGAGAGAGACAATGCGCTGACGTCTGGCTGGAACAAGTTGCCTGCTGCTACTGCTGGTACAGTACAGCATTCTAATCCGCGAATATTTCTCATTTATTTAGTAGCAGAAAGCTTCACTACTTCTGCTACTGCTGTACTTGTAAAATTAACATTAAATGAAAAGCTTGACGTAATGAAATGGTTTATTTAGAGAAAGCAGCAGACACAGAGACTCTTTGTACAGGGAATTACATTTCTCCCTCTGTGTGTGCGTGCGTACGACATTAAGTAATGTACACGCAAGCGCCCCCCCCACACATACTCACACAGTTTAGATACATACTGTCTAAATAATTAACATCAATTTCCAGCTATCTAAAATGTTAAACTAATTTTTTTTCGAGATGTTGGAGACTGGCCCTTCTTAGGGCCAGACTCAGGCTGTTCTGGGGCAAGCCCCTTTCAGCCATATGGATAGGAGAGTTGGTTGGTGTCGCAGTGCTAACCGGCCGTTGAGAAGGTGGAGGTACATGAAAATGAAGATAAAGTGGCCGAGTTGGTGATAGTGTGGCAGCCTCTAGGAGATGGGGGGGGGGGGGAGGTCTTTTAGTGCCAAACGTCAAGACGTAGGGGACCAGAGACGAGCAGCGTGCGACGTTAAAGATGGCGGCAAGCGTCGTGATGGCGTCAAGGGATCGGCGTGCGACAGGTTTTGTGTTAGGTAGTTGTGTTTTGTGGGATATGAATTATTTTATTTTATTATTGCGTAGTAGGAGGAACAATATTGTAGTCGATCTTTAAACCTAACTTTCGATGGTAGTTGAACATTATCAGAAGAGTTAGGTCGAACAACGACCATCATAAGATTATCCATCGTTTCGGCCACTGAACAATGTTAGTGAACGAATTTCGAGTAGGCTTAAGTTTGTATTTAAGTTACTAGTGTTACTTACGCCTGAAAACGACCGCAGACTGTTCACTGGCCGAATCGTTGTGTGGTAAATTTTACGTTGGTTATTGTCCCACGTAACCCGTCTGATAATAATTGTATTGTATATCGAATACAGTCTGCCGGAAATACAATTTTAGAATCTCTAAAACTGAAACAAAATCAATGGCCTTGCTAGAGAAGAACTGTGTAAGAATTAAAATTGTAATTAATGGTGGCGGGTACCTCATTATAATTGTGTGGGCTGTGATAGCTCATACAGGAAGTACAAATATTTCAAAAGGGCAAAGAATGGCAGAAAATTAAATTAATTTAGTTGTACCTGTGAAACAATTAGACGATTATTAAGAAGCAAAGAGACACAGCTGACGCTCTATAAGGTCATGACTTTAATGTATGACAGTGAAACAGGCACGTCCCTGCAAAAGATAAAGGTATTTCCACAATACAGTAGGCGAACATTTACCACGTCATTTTTTTGCCAGTGAAAATGGCCACCATTGGTGCGGCCAAAACGTTTGGTTTTAAGAACACAAGAACACGACATAATACCGTTCTAAAAATATTCCACATGTTGTATTTTTAGTGCAAGTAACTTATTGACTGCTCCTCGAAGATTGTCTCTGGGAAACTTGAGTAAAACGAACGCTGTTATTGTTACCACGGTCTAACTGATCGCCGTATGGTACAGTGGAAAACAAAATACAAGACACCAATGAAGTCACTAATCACCAGTTTTAGTTATCACAATTAACAGTTTGTAATCAACAAGATTATACTCGTACACTAATTCAAGTCAAATAATAATGTCAACTATAAAGCATTCCGCACAATAATCACTTTTCACTAATGCACCACTTGAGACGCACTGTGTAAATCGCCCGACATAAAACTCAATAGAGTAATTGCCGACGTAAGACTGACTCTGAGCGGCAGCTGTCGTTGTTTAAATAGATAGCACAAGTGTTCCAGAATAATCCATAATACCCGTCAACACTATATTAGAAAGTAATTGATTGCGGCCTTGAACATACTGTAGTGCGGCGCCCGGTATGGTCTCGTTGACGCACGTTAAGAGACACGTACGCACACAACAATACAGCTGTGGTGTAACATGTAGAACGTTCTTTAATGGCGTAACATTGTATAAGATATTAACTTCCAGAAGTAATTTATTATATATTATTGTTTTAATGCAAAATAATATTCAGCTACTCCAAAAAACTACAAAATCATCAAGACTCACTACTACGAAAAGTGATGTCCGAGTGTGTGGGTGCGCGCGTCTACACAGACAATGTAATTATTAATAAAAACATTACATTAACGATATTAGCCCCAATATTAATAAGACTGATATCGTTATCAGGCTGACGTTGACAAAGACGACTGACTATAACTCACGGCTGACAGGACAGAGAGGATATTAATCCTATATATTGTAATGCTGTATTAATATTATATACGTCAGTTATTAATGTAATTACTATAATCTTGCCCAACATATTACTCCGTAGTACTGTAATCGTTATCGCGAGCCACACACATGTAGTCGTTAAAACACACACACACCCACACACCCACACACACACACCCACACACACACCCACACACACACACACACACACACACACACACACACACACACACATACACACACACACACACACACACACACACACACACACATGTAGGGTGTTCAATTTAAAACAGTTTTTTGTTATAACATTTCCTTTGATGTAAAATTTAACATTGTATTAACGTACAGTTATTAAGATAAATTATTTTGCTTACAATCTGATCATATTTTTAGCAATATGCAATATTGTCATCATCAGCCACGCCACTTCGTTCCCTGATGAAGGATTTGCGTTTTGGTTGCTTTTGGTGTCAGGTCTACTGTTAAACCTGACTCACGATTGATTAGTGCATTTATTACATGGAGAGTTTCGATGAACTATTACTACTGTAAAATTAATTTTTAAATACACAACGTTTCGTCTATTGTCGCCGTCCTCAGATGTAAGAAGAATTTAATTTTAATAACAAGAAGAAGGAGTAAATTTATTTAACTTATTGACTTTTATTAGATATGTTACAGTTATATTCTTTTCCTATTGTATGTAAGATGTATTTTGCTCGCTGGAGATCGTCTTCTGAAGTGGCAAATATAGCTTGGTCATCCACGAAAAGAGATATTATTGCAGTTAATGAAAGGATTAAAGAATACAGAAGAAAATGGATTCAACACATACATAGAATGAAAGAAAGTAGAATACCGAAGATATCGAAAGATTACAACCATAGAGGCAGAAGAAAAGTTGGTAGACCTAAGAAAAGGTGGACTATGGAATAGGAACAGTTCGCTAAAGCCTAAAACCGTTAAGGAGATGATGATGATGATGATGATGATGATGATGATTATGATGATGATGATGATGATGATGATGATGATGATGATGATGATGATGACTTGTATTATATATTGTGTATACTGATTTTGGAGGACTGTGTAACATAAGAGAACTGGTGTTCTATAAAATAGTTAATAAAAACTGATAATTAAATATACTTGCCAAGCAGGAGGATCTCGTTCAGTAAATGTTCATATTTTAGTTAATGGGAAATTAGGAAATTTAATGGAGGATATTAAGGTTTTTATGATGTTAGGGATTTGACGTTGAGTGTGACCATTTCCGGCTCATATCAAAAATTAGTATTCCGGGTAGATGGAGGAAGGCTCGGCCTACAGAGCGCCAGTGCCCCAAGCAAACTGTTTGCTCCAAGATGAAAGTATAAGATACCTCTACCAGACCCGGTTGATTCAGTTTGAACAACAATAACCCATCAGTAACAATATAAATCAAGAATGGGGTAACATTAACATTACGTGCGGGACCATCAGGTGAACTCTTAAGTCAGAAAGTAAAGAAACCCACACTTTTATGGGTCTGAGAATTAGACTTTAACGAAAGGCCAGGCCAGTCGCATTCAAGCAGCTAAAATGAGTTTTCTCAGGCACGTGGCAGGGTATACTCTTCATGATCATAGAAGAAACACAGATATACGGCAGGATCTGGATATTATGAGTATACTCGACAGGATTGGCCAGTATCGGCTGAATTGGTGGGAACACCTTTCCCGAATGAATGACGGGCTCATCCCCAAACAACTATGGAACTATAAGCAGAAGGGACGGAGAAGTGTGGGACGTCTGAGGAAGCACTGGAGTGACCAGCTCCAGACTTTGCCTGTTTAAGACCGGAACAAACTATCCTTGGTTTAATCCTTGCAAATGATGATGATGATGAAACACTGGTAATATTGACTTCTCTGACATTTAGTGATGCAGGAAACAAACAACATTGTTATTCCCCAAAATAACAACCACAATCACAACAATAAATCAAACAATGCCCCCATCAACAATAGTCACCTGCAATTCGTTATTATTTATGTGAAACACTGCGAGTGTTTCACTGCTCCGCGGAATTTGCTTTTCTTACACGTGCATGTTGCGTCCTACATAAATACATGTAACAATAATCTAAGTTCATATGTAAGCTACATACCTTAACCACATGTGCGGGACGATTGGTAAAACTGTAAAATCAATGAGTAAAGAAACACGCCTAACGTTCTGGCCCTCCCGCACTTCTCTATGGGACAGTCGTATTCAAGCGGCCGAACTTGATATTTCTCAGGCACGTGGTGGCATATTTTCTCCAAGATATTAGAAATAATGCAGGAACTGAATATTATGAGAATGCTTGACAGAATTGCTTAATATCGGCTAAAATGGTTGGAACACTTTAACCGAATGGATGAATGGCACATTCGCCAGACAATTATTGAATTATAAGCCGAAGAGGCGGAGAAGTGTCGGCTGACAAGCTCTAGTTTACCTTCTCGGGAACAGAACAAACCATTTATCGTTTAATCCTTGCAGGATACTGTTACGCCATAACACAAAATGCTACGTGTTTGTCGGCTGTTCCAGTGGAGTCCGGCTATAATGCGTGTGTGCGTATATATTGCTGCTACTCTGAGATGAAGGACAATCACGTGACACATGTCACGCGTCCGTAGCCGAGACTGATCCAGATTTCACCAGTCCGCGCACACTGTGTTTAAGGCGGCAATCAATTACGCTCTAGTGTTTTTTAGCAGCGTTGTTGACGCGTAGTATGGATTATTCTGGAATTTCAGCGGGGTATAAATATGGGGATTCAGCGACGCTTATTTTCAGATTTAAGTGGCGATTTATTCCAGTGCGGTTCGAAGTGTTATGTGTTTTATAATTGTGCGGGAGTGTATTAGTTGATATTTTTATTGCGTGTGAACAATTTTTATTTGATTTGTTGTAAGAGACTATCTTGTTGATTACAAACTGTTTAATTGTGATAGTTAAAGCTGGTTATTAGTGACCTTATTGGTGTCTTGTATTTTGTTTTCCACTGTACCATACGACGATCAGTAGACCGTCGTAACAATGTGATATTGTGTTCTGTAAACAAACCTGTGGTTTCTACCAAACGGTCCAACAACTCACATAAACCATAAAGCTACAGCATAATTTGGATAAGAAGTGGCTAAATAATAAGCAGTGGATTAACCTTAGTCATATTTAACAGAAGAAACAGAATTTTATAATAACTGTTACAAATGTCCATCACCCATTTCTAAACGAACTGTTACTCTCCCGTAGCATATTTTTGGATACCTTTCAGAGTGTAGCATATGTAATATCTCTACCACACATTTAACAATCAATTGTCATTTTGTGATCAGTGGAATGTATTTTGGATTAAAACTAACTGCCGGGCTGTTTGGCCGTGGTCCAAGCTTTTCGATTAAACGAGACGTTTCAACAGCACCACTGGATGAAACGCCATCTTCAGTGGATGAAACGAGTCAACACTGACGTCTATGTCGTACGTTAGGACCACAGTACTGTGGTGGTCAGCCTATTCCAAATAACACCAGCCGTGTAAGCCTTCGAACAACTTTAGTGGAATATATTGTTAAACAGCAGTGGCATATAAAGAAAAAGGTTCAATATTACCAACACTGTAACTGTAACTTTCCCTGTCAGTGTTTTCAGAAAAGCGCGTTTTGACTTCTGGGTTTAGTTATTTTTCGGTTACCTTTTTTTTTTTAACTATACTCTAGTGAAATTGAATTGAAAAAAGTTGTTCGAATATGGTGCTTGCCAAAAGGAACAAGAAAGGTGAAAATGGAGAAGATGTCACAATAAACAAAAATTTTAATACGACGATGACTGGTAGGGAAGATATTTTTTAACGTAGTTTGTAAAATAAATCGTACGTCACTTGGAGGTGTGAAAAATAAATCAAAAAAGAATATTTTAGCAATAAATTACTTGATAAATAAAATAATCTAGGAAAAATTATAAAATCAGCAGAGGCCAGAAAGGGGAAGGAATTATTGATGATAGGAGGGGCATACTGGAACTGAAGAGACGAGATTGACGAAGGTTGAGGGAGGAACGGGGCTGCTGGGTCGGCTAAGCTGGTTAGTATCGTAGCCATGTGACTGAGCAAATGGGTCAGATTCCCGCATGACATGATTGAACTGATCAGCTGATCGGAGCCACCACGAAATCAGCTGACAGTTTACCTAGTCGTGTTCCACTTTTCATAAAATTAATCTTTCTTCTTCTGATTCGTTCCCCTGGTGGTGCAAACCTAGGCTTCTCAAATGTAATTATGTTTATATATATTATATTTAATATTTGTATGATTTTACCTCAAGATGTATTTTCCTTATTTGGAACATGTTTCGGGACGCTTTGTGCCTTAATAGTGTTGAGTTTTGCGAAGTACTTGTGTGTTGTTGGTCGTTGTTGTGGTATCCTGTTGGTCTTTGGGACTTTACATTAGTATTATTGTGTGTGATTGTGGTGTATAAAATAGTATTTTGTGTATTTTCGATGTTGAGTGCTTTGAAAATTGTGTCATGTTTTGTATTGATTTGTATTTGTTCAGGTATTACTTTGTTTTGTATTTTATGTTTGTATATTTGTAAATTTTCCCAAATGTTTATTATGGTGCCTTTGTGTGGTATGTGTTTTATTAGTGTCATGTTGGTTATCTCTGGGAATTCATGTCCAGTGTTTATTGCCAATTTAGATTTATATATTTCTGGTTTTTTGTATGCGTTTAGATGTTCAAAATATCGTTTTTTCAGTTGTTTTTTGTTTGGCCTATGTAACATTTATTGGGATCTTGACTGTAGAAAAAAGAGTTTGAGTTTGTATATATGTTGAAGCATTTGTTATTATGCATTCGTTATGTTGAAACTTTTCAATTTATTATGTGGTTTTCTACCACTATAGCGACAGAAGATTGTGAGTTATTAAATTTTTTTCTATTAAGCCCGCTTTGCACGTATTGTTGTTTTCTCTTTATCCACTAAACTCACTACAGTAAAGTGTGAGTTTAAAGACGAGACAAGGCAGTGTGTGCGAGAGTTTAAACGTGAACGAAGAGTTTGTGTTTCGTTATATTACTTTGAGAGTTTTAGTCGTTGTAACAACTCGTGTTTTAGTCAAATTGCGTTAATGGAAACAGTTGATCCGGAACTCCTCATCCACGTGAAGTGTACACAAAGTACTACAATAACAACAACAATGTAATATAATTACTGCCACGTGTGTCACGTACAGACACGCTCCCCCGTTGTCAGTTTGTTGTAATTGTTGGGTAGGCCTAATACAGCTAATCCACGTAAACTTCAAAATGACCGTTTTGGACAAAAAAATGTTCTGAAGAAAATGTTCAGAATAAAATTAATGTATAGTATTGTTACGTAATGCGGAACGTTCTACAAGTTTATCGAATGTTCCAGTGGAATCCGGCTGTATGTGTGTGCGTACGTGATTCTCAACGCATTTGCAAGACTGTGACAGAATTCGCGCGGCCGCACGCAGTGAGTCAAGGCCGCAATGAATTACGCTAAAAGTTTTCCTTCAGTGCTGATGCGTAGTATGTGGAATGTTCTGGATTTTCGGGGGCGAGGGGGGTATAAATACAGCCATTCAGCAACCGTCAAGTTAGTTATTGTCGGGCGATTACTCTGTGCGTTCGAGTGGTTATCAGTGAAAAGTAATTAAGTAATCGTGCGGTACGATTGTAATACAATTGTGTTTAATATTAGTTGACATTTTATTGCTTGTGAACAAGTTTTATTTGATTTGTTGTAAGGGACAATCTTGTTGATTACAAACTGTTTAATTGTGATAATTAAAGCTGGTGATTAGAGACTTAATTGATGTCTTGTATTTTGTTTTCCAGTGTACCATACGACGATCAGTTAGACCGTCGTAACAGCATTATAATAGCATTGTCTACGTATATACGTAACTCAAAGTATTTTTTTATTATATGCAAATTTACAATCTACTCAAATTAGAACATAAGTATTAAGTAAATGTGATGAATGAAGGTTGACATGAAGTGGATACTGACCATCGACAGTTCTCAGCTGCTCATCTGACTAGATCTTCTGGCAAATGAAAGCTTCTTGCAGCAATTGTATCTTCTTCTGATAGTTCCTATCCGTTTCGGATGTTTGATATCATACAGGCTATTTTAATTTTCTGCACTGCTGTACGGAATAATTCAGTTGTATTTATGCCAAACCTGGCCTTAAATTTCACAGCCATGATATTCTTGGTCTCCCAACTCCTCTCTTTCCAAGTACCCTGTACTTTTCCCTGTAGTATGGACTGCAATAAGTAAAATCTCTGTTCATTTCTCATGAGATGTCCCAGATACTGAAACTTTCTTATCTTCACTGTGTTAATAACTTTCCTTTCTTTCTTCATCTTTTTAAGAACTTCTCAATATTAATTATATGTGTTGTCCATGAACTGCTCAGTATTCTACGGTAAAGCCACATTTTGAAAGATTTCAATTTTTTAGTTGTGACTTCAGTCCAAGTCCAAGATTCTACACCGTACAAGAGGACCGAGAATACGTACCAGCGTAAAAGTCTCATCTTTGTAAAGTCTAATACAGCTAAGCCAAGTAAACTCCAAAATGACCGTCTTGGAAAAAATGTTCTGATGAAAATGTTCAGAATGAAATTAATGTATGGTATAATAATAATGATGATGATTATAATGATCAGTGGCGTAACTACGGGGAGAGGGGTTATCAAGGGATCAAACCCACCCCCCACCCTAATAGCTATTAAAATTTTCAGCGAAATACCATTTCGCTCAATTGTTAAAGTGATTAAAAATACGTAACTAATGATTTGAAATTCGAAATTAATTTTTATTTGCCTGTATTCTTTTTCAAATTATTTACGTTCCCAATGTTATTCTATTTATAAACAAACTGCTAGGTTGCACATGTGTTTTCCAGATGAGGAGTCGAAACTGTAGCCAATATTCAAATTGAAAGCCAATACAGTGTTAGGGGGGAGAAGGAAGCAGCAGAAGAAGAAGTCTCGGTAGTTAGAATGTTTTTGTGAGGTGTGTGCGGTCGCGGATCGATCCCCTCGACTAATTTATCGCAAGAAGGAGTTGTTGTCGGGCACCGGCAGCGACGCTCATGGGCGCCACTAAACGATCTTGTTGTTGTTGTTGTTGTTGTTGGAGTCTTGCGCTATTGTGATTGTGCCGTCTGGTATTGGCACCTTGATAACCCTCCATTGTCCGTCATATAGATGTGCACATCAAATGCACACAATCACATTAATTACCGCTAATTGATTTACAAATTAATTTACTAGATTATGTTGTCGTCACCGTTGATTGAAATCCCGATGCTGCCCGATTTTACAAAGTTTGATTAACATTTTCCAGCGGTAAAACAGTGGAACGCGCGGATCTGAAACAGCCCGCATATATGAATACTGTTTAATACTGTAGTAAATTAAGTGGAGTAATAAACTGAATTAAAACGAGCAAATTTCAAAATTAGTCAACATGATACGTAGGGAAGGATTGGTCGACTGTTGTACTCGTATGTGGTATTTAGCTGCTAATCTAGAAGCCTTGGCTTTGGTCATCAAAAAAAAAAGCGCGTTTTCCAATTGGAAGGCTGACTGACAGACCATCTGATGCAAGTACTTAGGAAAGTTGGTATTATGCTAATATGAATATTCTTTACTTGAAAATGAAAAACTTTTGTTATATAAACTTAAAAATTTTTATATATTTTTCAATAATTAAGTATGTTGACGGATAATTAATAACGTTTTAAAGATATCTCTCTTAATAGCATTAAACGTTTTCTCACCAATATAAGTTTTTTATTGGAGAGAGAGAGAGAGAGAATAATTGATCTTCATTGTTAAATGTAATAGACAAGCCTGTTTGGACGGTGCACGCTGCCAGTCTGAGAACTCCTTCTCCTTGATTGATTGTTTTCGTTTCTCGTTTGGGTACTAAAGGCGACAGTTGTAGTTCTGATCACGGTGTAGTTCTGATGACTCTTGCTACGGTCCTCGGCTGAACCGTTTGTGCCTACTGATATTCTCCTCTTCCTCCTCCTCCTCCTCCTCCTCCTTCGTAACCTCTTACTTCTTCTTCCTCTTTACCTCCTCCTCCTCCTCCGTAACCTCCTCCTTTACATTCTCCTTCCTTTTCTGCTTCTCCTTCTTTTCCTCCTCATTCTCCTTTTTTATCCCTCTCCTCCTCCTCCTCGTACTTCTTCTCCATCTCCTCCGTCTTCGTCTTTTCCTCCTTCTCCTCCTACTGCTTTTCCAGCTCCTCCTTTTCCTTCTTTTTCTCTTTCTTCTCCCTCTCCTACTCCTCCTACTGCTTCTCCTTCTCGTCCTTATGCTGCTTCCTCTCCTCCTTCGTAACCTCCTCTTTCTTTTTTCCTTCTACTCCTCCTATGGCTTTTCTCCTTCTGCTCCTTCTACTGCTTTTCTACTTCCTCTTTCTCCTTCTTTTTCTCTTTCTACTCCTTCACCTCCTCCTACTACTGCTCCTCCTTTTTCTCCTCCTCCTCCTCCTACTGCTTCTATACCTCCTCCTTTCCTTCTTTATCTCTGTCTTCTCCCTCTCCTCCTCCTTCTCCTCCTCCTTCTCCTCCTCCTCGTCCTTCTTCTCCCCCTCCTTCGTAACCTCCTCCTGCTTTTTCTCCTTCTCCTCCTCCTACTGATTTTCCACCTCCTCCTTCTCCTTATTTTCCTCATACTCCTTATCCTCCTCTTCTTCCTCCTTCCTTTACCCTCTCCTCATACTCATCAAAGGTTAGTAGATGCATACACCGAAGTCAAACAGTGAAAGAATTCCTATTGCGGGGCAGAAGAGCCTCCTTATCTCTGGTGATAGCAAAAGCAAACCATCTGCGAGAATAAAAACTCTAAAACTCAAGGTTGGGGGTTATACTATTTGCCGGTTACACTTTATGTAAATGATACCACAGTCACAAGTCTGAATGGAACAAACCAGTTCCAAATATTAAGTACTTACCTCAGTACTGTTTTATAAATTATAATTGTATTTGCTTATATAGTTATATCATATTAGCATGCTGCCACAAAACAGGTCGATGTATTTATAACTCCATTAGAGGACAGGTTCCTTTCTTCTACGTAAACTGATCAAGACAGGAGGCTTCCGCTTAATGCCGATCACACTGCGCTTGTCGTGTGTTGTACGGCTCAAGTAGGCAACACGCCTTGTCTTTGTTGCTATACCGTTACAAAAACAAGTCGCTTATACAGCTTGGTTACATATCTGTTGGATTTATATTCACGTCATTAAATAGTCATATTGTTCACGCTTAACGCGTTTTATGATAATATTTAACTTTAAAAACTTATTTTTGTAAATAAAATAATTGTTGGTTTGTTGCAGGTAAGAAATCCGGACCACTGAACGTACTGGCTGTACAAGCGGATTTTCGTAAGTTAGCTGCAAATGTAATAGAATTTTCTGCTTGATTTAATTGTGTGTGTGCACATGTGCGCGTGTGTAAGTTACTATGGTAGTTCGGAAACGTCTCGCCCTGACGTGAGAAAACTCATGATTTTTGACATTTTCTTTAGTTTTCAAATATATACAGTAGTTACTTTTTCTAAGTTACTAATGTGTTTGATTTAATACTATGAGTTAAAACTCCAAGCATATTGTTACGTAACGCTCTTGAAAAGTCGACAGGTGCAGTGTCTGTACACTAAAGTAGCTTCCAGACTATTCGAGTACTCTTAACTACGCAAATTATGCCGGCACGCCGCGAAAAGAATGGAAAATTATTCTGGAATACCTGCGGGACCTGTGTAAGCAACGACATTGTAATTCCGGCATTTTCGAAAGCTGCCAACACCTTCGATGGAGACAGAACATTGGTTTTGTGCAGACTTTTCCCGTTCTGATAAAAAGTGGAACGGCTGAATGGGTGACTCGTTTCAGCGGCCGGGAAACGCGAGAATGATCGATTCACAAAAGCGCCTTCCAGTTAGTCATGTTTCCGATTCGTATCACGTTTCGTAAATGAAAAATTTGCATAAATATTTACAAACGAAAACACTCATTTTACTGAAAACCACACAGGTAGACACAGATAGCCCGTGATATGGATGATTACTAATTATTCGAAATAGATACAAGAATCGCGGGTCCGATGACAAGTCAAGGTAGACTGGCATCATTCTCTGTACAATGTTTATGTTGGTATCGATAGGGGTTGTTTTTTGCAAACTATGGATGTGTTGTGATATTAAAGTTCATTTACATAGTGAGTTTGTGTGCGAGCATTAGCTAATCAGAGAAAGCAACGACATCAGCACCAGTAATACTACACAACACATTAATTACTTAGCTCTATGCTCATTTGTATTCGTTGTCACCGCTAACGGGGCGCATTAATATTCCGCAGAACCGCGACCCCGTGTTGATTTTACATACAAGTAAAACCAACCAGCAGCAGCAACAGCGCCTGGGTTACAAAGAGAAAAACTTTTCTGTTTTTGTTGCGTACAAATATTTATTTTCATGCCACTGCTGGCTCGAGTAGATAACGTGTAAACGCTTCGCTTTGTATTCGTTAATTGCCCACACTGCCCCAAGACTAGTCTTTGAAAAAGAAAAGAAGAAAATTACTTACTCTCGTATAATCTCTGTTGTATAAACAATTTAAACAGTGTTAGTTAAATAAAATAAATATTTTTCTGCCCGAAATTAATTTTACTATTTCACGTCTGATTAGTTAAATTGATGATTCTAAGTACAAGCCATGGAAATTATTCTACAGTTAATAAAGAAAGTGTCGCGATGAGGTAGTAATCACTTTATACCAGGATAAGTCAAAACTGATCCTATTTTAATATTTTCATTTCTTCCTCTACTTCTGCGTAGACCCAGGATCCGTCTCAACCAAAACGACCTGTACTTTTCTTTCAGAGAGAATGAGAACTGAGAAAGATAGAATAATAAGGAGAAAGACGTATGAGAGGACAAACATACATGAGCGAGGTAAGCGAATGAGAGAGAGAGAGAGAGAGGAGGCGAGATGGGGCGCAAAATAAGGAGATATAGGAAAATATCCTGGGGGTTTTTCTTGGGTTCCGGTTAAGGAACATCTGAGTAGGGGACAGGCATAGGAGATGAGATTCTTGCGATATGTTAAAGACTGTCCACGAAGAGATAGACTATACAATGAAGACATTCGCAAATAGTTGAAAAATTTTTAATAATCAAGATCGTGTTGCAGAGAAAGATAGATGGATTGCTCATCTGAATAGGATAAAAGATAGCAGGTTGCTCAAGGAAGTTTGGAAATACAAACCTATTAGACAACGAAGTATAGGAAGCATTGGTGAATTGGATATATTCGTTTGCGGCCGGAACAGGTGATTTGCATAGAAGAAGAAGAAGAAGAACTACATTTTTAAGTCGAACGTCGATCATTCTCTCCACATACGTTTGTCACGCTTTCGTTCTTCTCTGAACCCATCACTTTTTTTTTGACGCTGCTTCTTTGTTTCCTTTATATTAGGCCTGTCAGGTGCCTTCTCGATATCTAGGTCAAGGTCACTTATCGTTATCGGTATCGTTTTCGTTGTATCATCTCTTGTTTCAGCAGCATAGGCCAATGTTGGGCACACCATTATGTTTTCATACATGCGTATCTTCTGAACTTTATAAATTATGTTTTATAATTCGCTTCAACCAAATTCCCTCAACATTTTTGAAGTTTTAATATCTTAATGTTTGTTAAACCTGCCTCAAGATCTTGGTTGGAAGGGGATGCTACCTGTTCATATCTTGTCGTAGAGCTGTAGTTTACATGATAAAGGTTTTACGAAACAGTTTCGCTCTGCTCAGCTGATAATGTGATTCGTAATTTGTGGACAGTGCCGGGTAAATTGGTAGAGAAGGCGTTGAAGAGAGTTTTCATTTTTGACATTATCCGCATAGCGCGCGCAAGATCGTTAGCGCCTTCGTTTGTGTAACTTTTTAACCCCTTCTGAATTTGCCTCCTGATATCTGTGGACTGGAGAAGTCTGGGCATCCCACAGCACCTTCTCTAAACTTCCGTTTCCACCGCTTGCAACTCTTCGGTAGTTTCTTTGATTTATCGACCAAGTTTCAAAACCACACATGACTATCCTTCTAAGATAGCAGAGTAAATTACATCTTGATTTTTGCAACGTTTTCCCATTCCAAAGCATTTAAATCAGCTGCCCTATCACTATTTTCTTTCTCAGCCTTCTTCATCATCATCGTAACCATCATCATGTCCTTCTCTTCCTCCTTCTGTCTTCAGTACAGTTGCACTTCTTTGTTCATGTGCTGAGAATTACTATACATATTTAGTTCTTTATTTCAAATGGTTTCTGTCTCTGCAATCGCCGAATGACTACAGCATTATCAAGCAGTTGTAGCACTTCAATGTTTATGTGTTGTTAAAGTCTTCTTTTTATATTTATCCTCACCTCATCATCATCATCATCATCATCATCATCATCATCATCATCATCTTCTTCTTCTTCTTCTTCTTCTTCTTCTTCTTCTTCTTCTTCTTCTTCTTCTTCTTAGTAACAAGGTGTCTTACATGATGACGAGGCATACGCTCGAAATCCGTTTTAAATAATACAAATTGAACTCACAACTAGTTAAAATGGTTTCTGTCTCTGCAATCGCCGAAGAAGTCCAGCATTATCAAGCAGTTCTAGCACTTGAATGTTTACGTGTTGTTGAAGTCTTCTTTTTATATTTATCCTCTTTTTTTATATTTATCTTCTTCTTCTTCTTCTTCTTCTTCTTCTTCTTCTTCTTCTTCTTCTTCTTCTTCTTCTTCTTCTTCTTCTTCTTCTTCTTCTTCTTCTTCTACTTAGTAACAAGGTGTCTTACATGATGACGAGGCATACGCTCGAAACCCGTTTTAAATAATACAAATTGAACTCACAACTAGTTAAAACGGTTTCTGTCTCTGCAATCGCCGAAGAAGTCCAGCATTATCAAGCAGTTCTAGTTCTAGCACTTGAATGTTTACGTGTTGTTGAAGTCTTCTTTTTATATTTATCCTCTTTTTTTATATTTATCTTCTTCTTCTTCTTCTTCTTCTTCTTCTTCTTCTTCTTCTTCTTCTTCTTCTTCTTCTTCTTCTTCTTCTTCTTCTTCTTCTTCTACTTAGTAACAAGGTGTCTTACATGATGACGAGGCATACGATCGAAACCCGTTGTAAATAATACAAATTGAACTCACAGGATTAGATTCACTTTTACGCATGCACGCCGCAGCATGTCTGCTTATAAATAAAAAAAAAATTGCTCTGCCTCTTTGATCGAGTGTTGTGTGTCAGTTTTACAAATTGAGTTGTCGTCGTCGTCGTCGTCGACTTCAGCAACAGATGGCTAATGCCGTTTTAATATTTGTTTAATGACAAGCAAGTCCGCGTGAGTGCGCTGGGTGCCAGGCAAGCAAGCAGGCAGGGAGAGACATCTGGCTTTGACTGAATCTTATTATTTCTTGACGGTGTATTAGCCATGGTAACATGGTTAATACACGCTGCTGCTGTGTTTCTTTTGATGTGTGTGTGTGTGTGACGGTCTAATAACATCTCAAAGTGAACAGGTCTGGCGTTCGATACGAAGCCTACTGTGAAATTAATGGAAAATTAAATCATTTATTTTTCTGTTGGGGAAAAACAGGAAGCTTGTCTGACCGTTCCTTCGCGCTGCTGTATGATATAGAAGAGTAGATCATGTATTTTATGTGGTATTGTTGCGACGGTCTCACTGATCGTCGTATTGTACGGTGTAAACAAAATACAGACACCAGTGAAATCACTGAATTATTTTAATATTAGATTTCTTAGTACAACCCAAAGCTGTACACCATACACCCAAACTGGTTTCAAGACTTGTTTGTATAACAACAGCTTTCAAGCAGCGACAGCTCAGAGTGTCTTCCAAGCAGCCACCACATTGTCTTCAATTTTATCAAAGTCCTTCCCGTCTCCTCTTAACATGCTTTTTCCACCTAAGTTCCCTGTTTTAACTTAAAAAAAATTATGTTAGAATTATAATTGGATTTAGACCACTTTTGAAATAATAAATAATAAAGCTAAAGGACGCTATTTTGAACTTTTCCCCCTTCCCCCCCAAAAACCACCCCTATACTCTTACCATAGTAACATTACATACGGTTACTGGTCTTCTTCTTCTTCTTCTTCTTCTTCTTCTTCTTCTTCTTCTTCTTCTTCTTCTTCTTCTTCTTCTTCTTCTTCTTCTTCTCCTTCTCCTTCTCCTTCTCCTTCTCCTTCTCCTTCTCCTTCTCCTTCTCCTTCTCCTTCTTCTTGTCCGTATGACGGAGTAGGCACTTTGCTTTGCCTGTTCCGTCTTCACAGGAGTATCTCTTCATCTCACTCTCGGTCTTCCTACATGTCTTTACCAAAGGGTCTATATCGAAACGCAACCTTAGGTGGTCGTCCTTCGTCCATTATATCCAGATGCTGTAAGCATTCCCTGCAGCTCTTGTCTAATATCATCATCGCACAAACGATCCTGTCTCGTGCAAGCCTTTGTTCTTCTCATAAACTTCATTTCCGAAGTTTGAATCTGGTTTTTAATCTTCGTTGTAGGAAGCCATGGTTCACATCCATGTAGTAAAACAGGCACTGCCATTGTTTTTTTTTTAAATTGAAGCCTCGTCTCTTTCCTTATCTTTTTCCTCAAAGTATGACGCCACACTTCATCTGGAACCTCGATATTTTACGGTTACCCATAAAAAGATTGATGTTTATTTTTTTTAACTTGTATATTTTAACTAAACTTGTAATAACTGAAAGAAGCTAGTAATAATTAACAAACTATTTTGAGTTACAAAATAAAACACAAAACTGTAGCGTGTGTGTAGTGTTGGATCCGCGACCAAGTCACGTGAGACACACCGTGTTTAATTATACCACCAGCCACCAGAGTAAACAAAGCGAATATTGTTAACAGGTAATTAGCAACTCTTAATTGGCTTTATTAAGAAAAACAAAATGAATCTCTGATCAAATTAATTTCCTTGTTATTATTATTGTTGTTTTCCGTGCCGAACTTTATTAGTTAATTAACAAAAGTCTTTATTCTTGGGTTGGTTTGTGGTCAGACTATCGTATTGATCGTTTACACTATTCCACACTATCTACATTGTATTTTATATAACCGTTATTTTTGTACTGCGGTTGCTTGTGTCTAAACTAAATAGAAAAATTACTTTCCTACTTGGAAATCTTATGCTATTGTAACAATATTGAGCTGTTATATTATATAAAACACATGGCCAAACTGGTGGCCTTGCTACGTGAGTCCCAACCTCTGCTACCTTATCGGAAATATTTCTACAAAAAACTCGATGAGGAAACATATAATATTGTTCGCTGTTATAAGCTGACCCAGTCTTATATATTGTTCCTGTTATGTTCATATTAGTTTACAATAATTTGTTATAATGTATCATCTTGAACTATGTTAACCAATGTGGAGACGATTTTTATGCGCACATAAAACGCAACCCCTCCCCCCTTTCGTAGGTTATATTGCGCCCACCCCATTACTAACGATATTTTATATTCTAATGCCTTTGTGTATTGAAACTATTATTATTAAAGTTTTTATTAACTAATTGGTGTTATTTTATTCCATTGGTCATAGCCGACAATTCGTGCGTTCGACGTAACAATGATATTGTTCGCTGTTAGAAGTTTAACCAGTCTTATATATAATATATTGTTCCTATTCATATTAGTTCACAACAATTCGTTAATGTTTCATCTTGAATTATGCTAACCATTGTGGAGACAATTTGTATGTGCACATAAAACGCAACCCCTCCATAGGTTATATCGTGACCGCCCCGTTATTAAAGATATTTAATATTGTTATATCTCTTTGTAATATGCGTTTTATAACAACGACAACGATGTAGCGTAGTTTATCATCGTAGCGTAGCCGCTACAGATAAGAAGATAATCGACGTAAATTTTACTCCGTCGTCGGTCGCTTGGTCAGCGTCCAAACCCAGGCGAATATATTGTGTGTTCCTTCGTATTCACATATTTTCAATATCGAAACGGCGCACACACATAAACTTTACGAAATATTGTAGGTATCGTCTGCGCGCGCGCGCTCGCGTGTGTAGGAGCGGCGGGGGGGTGTAATCCCCAAACTCATTACAAACAACAGAGTTTCACCCGCCAGCGGTCATACGTTATGTTGCTCCGATCTCGCCCCGCCACAGACCAGCACTGATTTTTACA
Organism: Magicicada septendecula; assembly: GCA_034769895.1. Classification (NCBI taxonomy): domain Eukaryota; kingdom Metazoa; phylum Arthropoda; class Insecta; order Hemiptera; family Cicadidae; genus Magicicada; species Magicicada septendecula. The sequence continues at coordinate 18,167,671 of CM068371.1, read as the reverse complement.
ATATGGTTGTGTTTTTTTTTTCATGTTCAGCGCCTCCTCTGGTTCAGTTTTCCCTAAAAAAAGCACTTTGTTTCGTAAATAATATTTTTCTCTGGCCGCAAATTAGGGTAAAAACGTTTTAATAATGCATTCCCCCTACATGTTCATATGTACTCATATATGTGCGCATTTACAGTAAGTGATCCAGTGTGGACAGAATTGTTATCAATAATCTCCTCTCTCCTATGGCACTGCAGCCTTTTGTTGGGCCCTGGCCTCCTTCAATTTTTCCCCTCATTCTCTTCTGTCGGTAGCCGTCCTCCTCCTTCAGGAACGCACTTTCAGTATTTCTTTCGCATCCTCATCCACTGCGTCCTCCTGTCTTCTCATCGCTCTTCCCGCTGGTCTTTTTTTCCGTGGATTCTGGTATTCAATAGTTTTCGTGGTATTCTGTCTTCCCCCATCATGACCAGCCCACCTTAGACGCTGTAGTTTTATGTATTGTCTATGCGGTGGTTCTTTATACATTTGATACAATTCAAAGTTGTATCTTAAATGTTAATAATCAGGTGGTATAATTAGAGGTAGTGTTTGTTACAAAAACGTTCTGTTGTTGTCATACCGGCGTAAGGTTCTTTATGTAGTTGACTTTTTTCTCAACAAAAAACGATACAGGAGGTCTTCTACTTTCGGACACTTCCCTCTTTCGTACGTTCAATATCGATACCCTTTATTCAGTAGCGTTCCTAAGACATTCACGGCCGACCCACGTCCACGTAGTTGGCCGGGGGTTGTTACGCTGTGGTCTAGAGTCTACGCTGACAGACGTTTCGGCTTCACCATCGCTGGCCATCATCAGTGACTATAACAATTGGCACGGTGTCCGCCAGTTCACCCCAGCGATGAGGTGGAGGAGACTGTGACTGCGGTGTGGATAAGGAATTCTCCACAGGGTGAATCGGCAGACACCGTGCCAATTGTTACCGACATCGATGATGATGGCCAGCGATTATGAGGCCGAAACGTCTGTCAGCATAGACTCTAGACCACGATCTAACAGCCCAGCCAATAATAATGTTTCCCCAACTTTGTCACTACTTATTGCCACACTGTTAAATACTTCGTTCTTGGTCTTTTGGTAGTTTAAGACCTGAAGATGGTGGGGGCACCGAAAGGCCTCGGCAAGAACGAAGTATTTAGCAGTGTGGCAATAAGTAGTGACAAAGTTGGTGTTAAGATGGCTGCTAATAAAACTAACAAAACTGGAAATAATGTTTCCAACCGTTTACTCGAATTTCGTAGTACAGCTTCTGACGTAGAGACTTCATATGCAGGCGAGGGGAATACGCACTCGCCGACGATAGAAGCTTCGTCTCTTCAAAGAATATGCGATGCTCGGCGTTGGCGAGTCCGTGCTCCGCTACAGCAGTCTTCCTGCTGTCTCAAACGACAGCAGCGGTTGTGTTCATCAACGCGGGTATGGACACTGCGTTTCGTAGTAGTCCCGATGAACAACTGGCCGCACGAGCAAGGAACTCTGTACACTCCGCACAACGGGAGCGGGTCCCTGACGTCCTTCACTGGTCCCAGAAACTGCTGGATTGTCTTGGTCTCACGCCGTGCCGGCTCGGCAACCTCCCAATACGATCCTGAGACACCTCCTCCTATTCTATCCATTGCAGCCCTCCTCAAGCTTCTTATCCCCATGTGCCTCGCGTCCTCTGCAACGCCATCTTCCCACCTCTTCCTCGGTCTGCCTCTAGGTCTCGTTCTCTCCCATGTACCCAGCAGAGCCCTTTTGGGGTTCCTGCCATCCTCCATTGTCATAACATGTCCGGCCCAACGCAATCTTTGCATTCTTGTAAATTTTGAGACCGGCATCTCTTTATATATTTGATACAGGTGTATCTTAGTCTCCATGAGCCTTTTTCTTGTATTGGGCCCAAAGTGCGTCTGAGGATTTTCCTTTCAAAGGTGTCTACTATGTCGGCTGTTTTCTGTGTGATTGTCCATGCCTCACACCCGTAGCATAACACCGGTCTGATGACAGTCCTATACGTTTTCATTTTTGTTTCCCTGTGCACATCATTCCCAGACCTAAATGATGGCAGCAATGCAAAGTATGCCTTGTTAGCCATGGTGGTCCTGAGACACCAACTTCACTGAATAAATTTTTAATTTAACAGTGTTTAAAATTAAAAACTAATTGAACTTTTAATCAACGTAACATAATTTAAACAAGTCATCAGTTGTGTGTATATGGAACAGCAACTATTTTCCTGTAAAAAAAAAATATAATTACGAGAGAAACATGTTCGCAGCGACAGTCAGTAAACAACAAACGAACGTGAAGTTTTCCTTGTGTGCTTTGTTAAACAGACACGGTATCGTCCAACGGGAATATTTACCCGCGTTTGGCCTGCCCCGGTCAGTCTACATAAGTACACGCGTTTTCCTGTTCCAATTTTAGGTTTCAGGTCAACAGGCAACAGGAAAATGCTACACATTATCGGAACTCACATCTGATTAAACAGCACGTCAAGTTGGTTTGTAACAAATAATCATGTACTTTGTCCAGCTTCTTTTGGATAGAACCCCATTTCCCTCACAACACGCGCGCGCCCGTGTTTCCGCGAGATGTCGGCAGTATAAGTTGTCGGTTTTTTGTCAGGTGTAACCCGCGTCTTCATTGCTCACACGTCCGGTGTTAGTCCAGTTGAAACTCGAGGTGGACCGATATAACAGGTAACAGGTAAATAACTGGTATTTTGGAACGATGTTTTTGTGGAACGGATATAACAGTGATTGAAAAGTTGAAATACCTGTTCCGATTCAACGATAACTGAAAACTGAAAAGTCGAAATACCCGTTCCGATTACTCGCGGTTCCGAGTCGCGAGACCCACCTACGCAACTAACGAATAAACAAGTAAACGAGTATTACGAGTACACGAGTATGAAGTCACTTTTTGGTGCTGAATACTTCATTCTGCGCATGTGCCGATTGCCATACAAGTACGAAACGAAGCAAAACAGCGAGGTTCAGAATGTCTCTAGGCCAAAGAGACGAAGCTGTTTTTAATAAATGAAAAAAAATTCATACTGATGTTACATTTATTCCCGTGTGTTGTACAGATATACAATATAGATTAAAATAACAAATTATATATTATACTAGTCACCAACTTGTTAGATTTTGAAAAAGCGAATTATATTGTGTTATAACCTACAGAGTCGCTGATAGGCCATATAGTACTTTTTCTTAATGTGATTTCGGAGATGATTTCAACTTAACTGCACATCACACGTACATTTTTTTGACATTCTTTGTTATGCTATTACGAGCACTCTAAATTTCATTGGCTGAGTTTCGCAGCCGATTTGTCTAATCAAAATAGAATCAATAATTTAATATTAAATCTATGTCAGTTCTAGTGAAAACTTAAATCAGTATACCCACAGGGAGATAGGCCTATAAAAACTCTTGTTTCTTATTTTCTTTTAAACAGTAACAGCTTAATACAGTCACAGCTTAATAACACACAGTGTTAATACTTTTAATGTCAATTTATTTCTTATAACATATTATATAATACAGGTATATGTATAATAGGTATATAATAACATATATTTGTACGTGTTATTTTTTGTTGGAACGGTTTCATTCGTACCTGTTATTTTCAAATACTAGTTTAGCACACCTCTAGTTGAAACTTTTGAATGGGTGTTAAGAGAGCAAGAAGCTTCACGACTGTCATGAATACAGTCTAACAACATTTAGAAAGATATTGCTCCGCTTTCTCCCCCCCCCCCCCAAGGCGGGACACTGTAATCACGGCTGACTAAAAACATGTTGTTCACTTACAGGAAACTTATCAGGTTCGGGCACACGGATCTCAACCACTGTTTATTTTGTTCGTTTAGAGCAGCAGTCCGCAACAGCACGCCCGTCGATAAGCTTTGACGCGCCCGCGAACCAATTTCTAATTTTATTTTCTTTTAACGAAGGAACGCACCTGCTTCGAAGTACTGTATTATACAATAGTACCAGCCATTTGCTTAACCTCGGTACGTCTTCCCCCAATATGATTGTCGAGCTTGTCGCCCAGAGCCTGTGAACACCTTTCTCCCCAAAGGAGAAACTTGATTCTTTCAAGTTTCACATTCTGTGTACTTTATGAAAATAAATAGTGTTATTTTGGTAAGTTCTTTAATTTATTTTATCAAAATGTGTCCCTGTTTAACCATTTTTTCGTTTAAAGTTTTGTTAGTTTTAACGTGCGTGTGCATGGTGACAAATTGTTGATGACCTACTCCTAATGTGACAAATTTTTACAAATTTATATGAAAACTACTGCAAAGCTTTTTTTGAGTCGGTGTTCACGTTGCTAAATATAGGCGCAGGGTATTATAAAGCGACAGTTAATGTTTGTAACGTCCGGCTATTGAACTCCGCAACTTTATATTTTCATTGATGTTTGAGGGGAGCGGTGCGCCCATCGAACTGGCCCTCAGTTATACATGCGCCCCCATAAATTCAAAGGTTGCCTATGACTCGTTTAGTGTATTTCATTCGGTTGCCTGTGACACTTAACCAGTGGCGGCTTAATGAAATTTTGTGGGTGGGGGCGGTTGCCTGGAAGAGAAAGAAGATCCAGGGGTCCTCCCCTTGAAAGTTAAGGAAAAAACCTAATATTTGGCGCGCACAATTCGAGAGCCGAACAGGACGGGGATCACAAGACACTGGTACAGGTAGTACACTCTCCCAGGCACACAAAGTATGGTGGCTTGGGGAATACGGAAATAAATGACTAAATCTACTGACCAGGGCTCTAAATTTGCGTGCTTAACTTTGACGCAGATTACAAAAAAATTACCATTTGATTTGAATTTAGTTCCCCCTATCGTCGGGGGCATCGCCCCCTCCGCCCCCCTTTACTCCGCCCTTGCACTTAACTAGTTGGTAGAGTGCGATAGATGAAAGGGCGGGAAAGCTCGTAAATATTCGTGCGTGTTCGGTTAACTTCGTCGTCGTCAAATAGTGGCGGGAACTTCTACCGACTCTATTTTTGGAAAACACTTTGCTCCTATGATGGTGCAGTTACGTTCAATTATTATAGGGTTATAAATCAAATTAAACTATATTATAAATTATTATTAAAATGTAGGCCTATATATTATTATTACAGCATACAGGCCGCAAATAGAGCGTATGCTTTGTTGACAACCGTATTCAAGACAAGGAATATCCACCGTCAGTCAAAGATCACATCGTATACGCGTACTTATAGGTGATAATATGTGGCAGCGAAACTTGAACTCTGAACAAACAAGCCGCTAACATAGTCAATACATTTGAAAGGAGAATTTTGAGGAGAATGTTTGGACCAATCCAAGCCAATGGGATATGGTGAACGCGTCACAATGAGGAACTATACAAGCTATATAAAGACACCACCATCCGACTGGTGCAATAATAATGCAGTACAATTATTATTACGTAAATTTTGATATTAGATAATTTTTCAATTATGGGGAAAATTATAAAAATCCCGAGTACTCTACTATTTATCTAGTAATATAACAATTGTAGAGCACACAATCACAAAATATACACTAAAGATTCGAAACATTCGAATAATACTCTGTTAGATTTTCACTTTTTTTTTTAATTTTTTGATTTTTTTTTTGGCCCTCAGAGCCCAAAATTTTAGAATTTCCAAAACTTAACATTACATTCAGATGTTACTTAAAATTCTCTTTAATTTGGTGGTACCCCACACGCATTTTTGCGATTTTATCATCGTGCTCAACCACTTTTCGGGCCTTTTTTTGAATTTTGAAAACACGTTAACTATATTCAGATTGAGGCTAAAATTCCCTTTAATTTGATACTCCACACGACTTTTCGAGATTTTTCACAGCTTTACCCTTTATATTTTTGCCTTCCGTCCACCCCTATTTCTGAGGGGACCAATCTCAAAAACAATAGAGTTCTGTTGGATAAAAGTATGGGTCGCGATTGCCAAGATTTACGAAAATCAGTTGATGAGGCCAAAAGTTATCGTGAGATACCCTGAATACCAAACTGTCAGACAAATGCTAAACGGTCGAGTCTAAACTGAGAACTCGCTTCTCTTGTTCAAAAATGAAAACCCATCTTATCTCGACTCTGTGACGTCTCATCGTAGGATTACTTCGGTTATATTTTGCAGTTAAGTATCATGACCTACGGCTCAGAAGTTTGGACTACTAATAAACACTCAAGAACAAAATTAATGACAGCAGAGATGGACTTTTGGAGACATTTAGCAAGAGCATCCAGACGTGAGAAAATTAGAAATGAAGTCATTAAGAACAGAATGAATGTGAAAAATTCAATTGTTGATTTTACCCAAATGAAAAAATTACAACGGTATGGGCACACCAAAAGAATGGCACAGGAAAGATTGCAAAGGAGAGTTATGGAGTGGAACCCACCAGGAAGAAGGAAAAGAGGAAGACCACCTATAATATGGGTAGAAGAAATTAAGACTATATTGAGGGAACAAGAAATTGAAGAAGGTCTTTGGATGAACAAGCAGCAGTGGAAGATGAGAGTTCAATCACTTCTGTAATTTTTAGTTCTGGAAAATGTGTAGACATTGTACAGCCGGAATAATAATAATAATATTTTACAGTTATAGTTGCTTTGCATGAATGCTCACGGAAGCGTGTGTCTAAACCGTTTGCAACTGTACATTAATAAGGGGTGAGCCGTCGAGCAATATAGTCAGCGCTCCCTTCACTTCCCTTCGAATATGATTTATATTCATTGGAATATTTTCATTACATGTCGGACAGAAGCGAACATCCCTGTGTGTAACCCTATCAATATGGTAAGGGGAAGGGACAGCAGCCACCTATTTATTGTGTACGGTGGTGTGTTCGCAGGAATGTACAGTAGTAGACAAAGAGAGAGTGGAGCGCCATCTCGCGTTGTCTAAACCACACACACACACACACACGGGTATTTTGTAAACACGCGGTCACGGGTCCGATACGGTTCGCGTTATATAGTTGGTTTCACGGAATTCCAATCGTCAGACAGCCGGCACTTATTTTATTATTATTTTTTTTAATTTACGAGAAAGCATTAATTGAATATTGACAGAACAAAAATTTTATGACAAAGGTGTCTGGTCTTTCATTGGCTGAGAGCGGGCGGAATTCTGTCACAAAAGGACAGGAATCAATTAAATACAGTCCGATCGGAAGTGACGTAATGTCACTTATCACGTGACAGTTTGTGAAAATTCCGTCATACTGTCGGATAATGTGAGTAAAAAAAAAATTTGTATTAGTCAACGAGTGAGCAGTTACATGTCGGAATACTCTCAGAATACTGTGTTATGTCTGGCCTTCGTGACATTACGAAACTGCATAAAAAGTTTATTACATTTTAACATTTTCTACTTACAGCGTGACTGGTTTTGTCATGAACATTTTTTTACAGCGTCTACTTAGTTTCAGTACGCAGTAAAATATTTTCACGACGGTCTTACTGTTCGACGTATTGTACAGTGGAACAATAGTTATTGTTAGAACAATTATTGTTATAGTTATTGTCAGTTAGAACAAGATCATTAGTTAGGTATTTTTTAGTAGATAATTCTTCTTTTCTTATTAACATTTTTATTTCTAAAATAAAAACAAATCCGAAAGACGAATTATTAGGAAAATATTAGGCCCACGAAAATCTTCAGAAGGTTGGAAATTAAGAAGTAATGACGAAATACATAAAAGTATTGAAAATATAACAGAAACAATGAGAAAAAGAAGACTATTATTTTTTGGACATTTATATTTAATTGACGACAATAGGTTGACAAAGCAGATCTGCAAGTATCTGTGGAGGAGGAAGTCAACATCAAGGTGGATTAAAGAAGTCCAAAAGGATTTAGAAAAAAGTAATATACATGCAGAAGAAGCAATTGAAGGAGACGTTTTTGGGGACAAAAGTGTTAAAAATGGAGGGAGTCCAGGGTAGGAGAGAAGAAAAACGCAGGTTCAAAGTGGACTGAAGACAGGAAGAACAAACACTGTGAGAAGATGAAGGAATATTGGAAAAAAAAGGAAAGAACAAAGAGTAATGAATTGAAATTGGCATGTGGTCCTTAGATGGCCGGTACGAAAAAAAGAAACAAATCGAAGGACAAAATAACGAGAAGCGTCGAGAGGCACTTAAAAAATGGAAAATTGACTAAAAATTTTATTTGGCACGTTCATGAGAAGCGTTAGGAATACGTGTCTAATTAATAACAAAAGGAAGTTGAAGAAAAAAAATATAAAAGGAAAGAAAACGGGATGATAAAACTTCCATAATTTTGAAACACGTGAAAAGGAAATGTATGACGGTCTCACGGATCGTCGTATGGTACGGTGGAAACAAAATACAGACACCGATGAGGTCACTAATTACCAGCTTTAATGAGGCACAAATAACAACATGAAATCAACAAGGTACTCTCCTACTATAATTCAAGTTAAATTTGTCTACACGCAATGATAATGTCAACTATTAAGGGTTCCGCACTAATTATAACACACAAATCACTTTCCACAAACACTTCATCCGCACTGTACAATCTCGCCAGGTGTAACTAACTTATAAGCCGGCCGCTGTTGCTTGTATATAGCCTGCAGGTGTTCCAGAATAATTTTCCATTCTATTGACGGCGTACCAGCATAATTTGTGTAGTTACAAGTACTCTCCAACAACAGTTTGGAGTGATACGGTAGTGAACGGCCTTGACACAGACGCCACACGCAGGGCTAGTCGAGAAGCGGGTAGAACGACGCTCTCGTCTTTGCGAGAAGGTAATAATTGTGTAATTCTACATTTCCCATGGTCTCGACGAGGAAACTGCGGCAGCCATAGAAACATTATAACACAAAGCTCACACTGGAACTCCAATAGCTCTTAGACAAAATTTATTTTGTTCAAGTTAAAACCGTTTCCTTGTTAAATACTGTACAAATTTACAATTCTAATTGCTGCATTACTCGCCAAATCCACTGTGACTAGCGCTGTGACACTTTCTGATCACTAACCACAAGAGCCTAATATGTCACACGGACAGGTATAGCGCTGGTGACCTTGTGAGAGGATGATGACCTAAGCGCCGAAGGCGCATATACGGACAGCTACCAAAAGTATGCTTACCTCATACAATATTATCTACAGTGACTCCATTTTGTTTTAACAAAATAATTTAAGAATTATGCAGGGTTGGTTTCGTTCCTCATACAAAAGCCTCGCATTATTACCCCAGAGTAGGCTCTCTCGTCAGTCCAACCTAAGAGACCTGTAGTTTATCTCCCAGGCGCTATATCCACAGTCCTACTAAGTAAGTTTCGGTGTGGCGTGTCTCTAACTTGGCTTGGAGGGGTTCCGAGCTCCAGTCCAGGGTGTATGAGGTACGGTCCGGCTTCAAAAGAAAAAATACGTTAAGACTCATCAACATTACTTTCTTTAAGGTGGCTGAAAAACGTGTGATAACATTCTGAAATCAAGCCTATTAAAGTAAACGGTAATAAGACAGTAAATATACGCGTTGCTGAAATATTGTTAACAAGATACCTATTGATTGAATTGATTTTCCTATCTTTTATAGTTCAAACGTATACGCAAATGCTGTGTAATAAACCTGTTTGAATATTTGGAACAGAGTTACCAGTTGAAAAAATAATAAAAGAGGATAAAAATTAAGCCATTAACAAAATTCGTTAACTTTTTTCGACTCTCCGGGGGGGGGGGGTTCCGGTCCTGTTCGTCCACCCACGGAAATACACCCCCTAGTAAGTTACTTTATAAAATGACAAAGTTGTATTTGTATTTAATACCTTCTTTTTGTAAAAGCAACTAGAATCCTAGTTTATTTTATTTTGAAAACGCTGAAAACAATAAATAAACTATATTATGTCGTGAAACAGTTGTCAGGTGTCAGTTATAACCTGATTTCATAAAAACAATGTAAGTACGTCACTGGCACCCCTTATTAGAAATCGCCTGTGGACTCTGGTAGTCCGCCTTTTGGACATTTTTGCTAGACATAGTGGAAACAGTCTGAACATAAACCTGTCCGGTAGAGGACAGTCTGGTTGGTGCAACAATTGCGGGTATTGTTGCGTTTATCGTACACGTGGCACCAGCCCCGCGCTCTACAATGTTGTAATATTAATTAAAAGTAAACAGTTTACGTAGCAGTGTCGTCGTTTGGGACAGGCGGGGGGGGGACGCGCCCGCGATCCTCGTACACTGCTTTGCCACTACACAACACTCACGTACCTATATTGAAAGAAAACATCGCTTTGTGTGTACAGAGAGGAGTAGGAGGAGGAGGGAAAAATTCAATTGTAGTAAATATTTTCGGTCTAGTGACGACTGCCGGGTGTGTGTGTGTGTGTGTGTGTGTGTGTGTGTGTGTGTGTGTGTGTGTGTGTGTGTGTGTGTGTGTGTGTGTGTGTACGCAGAGTTTGTTGTGAAAATTATTCTTTGTTTTCCATTTGTTTTTGCCAGTCTCTAGTTCTGCACAAAACACTGCTGCAGCTTGGCTTTCGTGTGTATGTGTTGATGCTCGTTTATTGTAACCGTGAAATGACTAAACTATATTTTCTCACAAACTTTATATACAAATATGGCAAATTAACGACGTTATTTTATCCCAAATCTAAAAAAGTGTGTTTTTGTGTTTTTCTATTCCAATGTTTTGTATTTAACACAGTTTTCCTTAGAAACTAATAAGATAGAGCTCTGGGACATCATTTATTCAATTTTTCAGATAAAAAACCATAAGAAAACACCAAATTTACCCTTCACTTTATACCTCAAGAATTCCAGTATGGCGTCATTTTACCGTGGGAGCAGAAATCAGGGCGAACTGGTTCGCGAGCCGTAACTCGCTAACGAACCGTTTTCGGACCTACGTTTATGTGAACTTTTTTTCTTATTTTTAGTTATAGAATCAGCTGACGAGAGATTGCCGTTCAATCACCCTATATTATAATTATTTTTGATAGTGTTGTCGTATCTAGACAACGGGAACCAAAGGCAAGTAACCTTTTCTGACAACTGTCAATAAATAATCTTCAGTTTACTATATTTATTTGTAATTAAGCAATATTAATTAATTTTTGTCTTTAAGCTTAGACGGCCGGTGTCAATATACTCAAAAGTTACTAAATAATGGGCCGTTAGAAAGTGGCCGGTTTCTGTATAATCTTGGCATCGTCGGCAACGTTTCGTATTACCCGGCAAGTTGTCGGTTATCGTTCGACCAAGATCTGACGTAACAGTCTTCGTCACACTCTGTTGTTTCTTGCGGCCTGAAGATCTCCGACGAAACGTTGCCGACGATGTCAAGATCATACAGCAACAGCTCTATATTTAACAATTTTGTGAATATTAATTAATATTATAATCACAGTATGAAAACAAAACGATTTTTATAATTTAATTTTTTGTTTTGTTTTATAAGTATAGATACACTTTAGAGTGGTCATATTTGAAATTTGAAGAAACGGACACTTCTTCCCCTCTCCCTGTCTACCCCAAACACCCAACAACCCCTTCCGCCTTTCACCAACCACTGTCTTCCTTTCAGCTGTCCCAACAAAAAACACACTTTCTACTTGAAGTTGAAATTAACGACTGTTTAATACAATAATTTATTGATACTAAAAAAATTTAATGGTTTCGTTCCACATTGAAAAATGAAAAGTCTTTTTCTAGTTCACCGTTAAAATTAGTTTTTCTTTTAGACCTTGTTTTGGTTAGAAATACATGCAAAGTTCCCATATCAATCGCTACTCACAAAACACAACCTATGAAGCAACGTCAACAAACTTAGGTCTACGCTGACGCTTGGTGTACCCACTGAGCACCCGCATCGACCCCACGGCTAATGAAATCGACGCTGTAAAAATCGATGCTGTAAGAATGCAAGATTCAATAGCACGGAACAGAGCACACGTTTGATATAACGAATTTATAACGTTCTAATTGTTTTTAAAATCTAGTTTTGGGCAGATTTAAAAAACAATTTGTGGGAGACGTTTAATGTTTCTTGAAACAACGGGACATTTTGAGTCCCTTTAATATTTTCCCGGCAGAACGGGACAAAGCGCAAAATAAGGGACACTCCCGTTAAAAAACGGGACGTCTGGTCAGCCGTCCAGACGTAATGAATCCCATTTATTGAGAGTTGAGATAAAATAACAACAACTGAACAGCGGCCATAAAACTTTAATACCTCATTACCAGCAGGAGTTACCTTCTTCGAAAGTCCCACTAGGATAAGTGGCGTATCTAGAATTTGGTCGGGGGCGGGGGTCCGTGGACGGGTCGCCTTGATAGAAAAGAAAAAACAAGTGAATATTGATCAATATTACTATCTTCAAAGTGGCTGAAATCACTCCCATTAAAGTAAACTGTGATAACCCATTAAAAATACGCGTTATTGAAACATTGTTTACAAGATACTTATTGACTGAATTGATTTTCCTACAGTTCAAACGTGCATATGCTAATACTGTCTCATAAGTCTGTTTGTATATTTAAAAAAAGAGTTACTACTATATTAACGTACACAACTGAAAAATACAGCGCTTAAAATAGCCTAAAAATTAAGGAATTAACAAAATTAAACTTTTTCGACCCTCTGAGGGGGGTCCGGTTCCTTTCATCCCCCCCCGCAAATACGCCTCCGTGGGAAGAATCAGTTACTACAAAATAATTCAAACACTTCTTCATCTAGTCCTTTTCTTGGAATGTACATTATTTAATTTTTAATACTATTTTTTATTCAAGTTATATTTTTCCTTACTTGGATCATGTTTCGGGCATCATTTAGTTTGCTCATCCTCAGCCATCCTTTTGTCTTGTTTGTTATTATGTACTACACTAATGCCAGTTTATCGCAAAAGTTGTATAAAAAAAGAAACACTGCTGGTAGTGGGAATAATTGAGTAAGGTAGGTGTAACAGAATTAGAAGTTTGCTAGTTAAGAAAGTCAACGCGTTTGTCAAACGGAGGCCTCAAGTAATCAGTAGACAGGTAGATAAGATGTGTTGGAAGGGGGGGGGGAAACTTTAGTTAGTTAAACAGGCAAGCGTGAGATGGGCTAAAGTCCTCGCTGTTCAGATAATGTCAAACGCCCAACGTTGATAAATCTTTGTCGGATTTACCTGCTGTAGATGGCGCTAGGCAACAGACTACCTCCACGTTACTGTATATTTCGCCCGCTTTCTGAAACTTGTGCCAATTATAAACCTAGTAACAATGTATAAAACCTTGTACAGAAGTGATAAAAAATATAAAAACTTCAAGTGTTTGGGTGTAACAATGACATCGGATGATGACAGCAACCAAGAAATAAAAGTAAGAATAGGAGAAGCTAGAAAACAACAAAACAATTGAACAGTCTGCTTTGGAGTCCACGAATAACAAAAAACAATAAAATCAGAATATATAAAGCTACAGTCCAAAGTATAGGCCTATTTGGAGAAGAACTGTGGGAAATTAATAAAAGAAATAAATCCAAAATAAGAGCTATGGAGATGGATTACTGGCGAAGGCGCTGTAGACTAACAAGACTAGATAGAGTGAGAAATATAGAAATAAGACAAGCGATGGGAATCGACCTTGACATTACAGAAACAGTAGAAGCAAGAAGACTGAATTGGTTCGGACAAAAGAAATGCCGACTGGACTGGAAATGCGGAGCGGGCTAAAAAGAATGTCGGATTAGAGATGGCCAAGGAAGGTATGGGAATGGACTCCGCCCTCTAGAAGAAAAAGGAGGAACCTAAACATTCATGGAAAATGGACGTCGAAGATGCAGTGAATGCAAGAGGACTGTTTAGGGCGGCGCCAGTGGAATCTAGGATGCGGGAGGCGGCGCCAGCCGTAATTAAATCGCAAAAAAAAAACAACGTGTTCGGTATTCTAAGTTTGAAACAACAATTGAGACTTACAATGTTGCTTAAAATTTGTGTCTCACCACATTAGCAGAGCTTTCGAAGCAGCGGTGTGGTTAGAACCAAAGCGTACATGTGTGGTGTCATCATATTGTAGCGACTTTTCTTCTTTTTCGTGTCCGGACATACTGCTCCGTTCGCTGAGATAAAGGACAATAACGTGCGGCTCTAGAAAACTGGAGACTTGTCGTTCTACACGCTCTCGACTAGCCACTGTAATTGTAATGTCATTGTAAGGAATTAATAAATACAAGTCTTTACGTAAGGTTGTCCAATTTTCATTTTTAACATTGAAAATGTGTGTAAGGACATGTCGCACATTTGAAAACGACCGCTGGTGCGTGATCGAAAATGGGAACCGGTGAGTTTCCATAGAAACCACTTCTTTGTTGTCAATAACGTACTACACATATAAAACTTCGCTTATGAATGCGACTACATTTAACTTATAATCTGTACATTGGTAAATGAAGAATGAATTCACTGATTGGTGAATGAAGAATGAATTCATTGATTGGTAAATGAACAAAAATATATATATTTTTTTATATTTATTGAAGCATTTTCAATGCCCTTCTCTGTGCATTGCATTTGTGCAATGCCTGTAAATTTTTTTACAATTATTCTTTTCACAAAAACTTAGATATTTAGGCACAAAACTAAAAATCCTACACCGTCACTTTCAACAAGGATTAAACAAACAAAAACATGATTTGTTATCAGAACTTCGGCAGATAACAAAATGAAAGCTTCAGACAGAATTTAAGAAAATGATTTGTTCCGGTCCCAAGCAGACGGAACAGAGCTGGTTACTCCAGCGCTTCCTAGGACATCCCATAACTTCCCGTTCCTTCGGCTTATAATTTAATGTCGACTGGGATGCGGTAGTTTGTTTTAATTGTTTTTAAAATCTAGTTTTTAGCATACCTGCATGAACGGTACTTTAGGGTTAAATACGGACTAGAAGTAACACAGTTGTACCCTGTCGGAGCTGGTGTTCCACAAGGAAGCGTCCTTGGACCAACGTTATATCTACTTTTCACGTCAGATCTTCCTACTTGTCCCTATACCCGAACAGCAACGTTTGCCGACGACAAAGCAATACTGGCTAGTCATGCAGATCGTGGCATTGCTGCGAGAACGCTTCAACAACACTTGTATCAAATTCAACGTTGGACGAAATCATGGCGCATCCTGATCAATGAAACAAAGTCTGTCCATGTCACTTTCACTAAGTGCAGAGGAGCGTCACCTCAAGTCTCTTTTAATGGCCATTACCTACCACAAGCGGACAATGTTAAATATCTGGGCATTCATTTGGATAAAGGCTTGACACGGAAGACGCATATTTTCAACAAAAGAAAACAACTTGGCCATAAACTCAGCAAATACTATTGGCTGATTGGACGTAAATCACCTCTGTCCCTTAGCAACAAATTACTCCTTTACAAAGTGGCATTCAAACCAATCTGGACCTACGGCATACAGCTGTGGGGGTCGGCATCAACGTCTAATATAGAGATTCTAGAACGATTCCAGGCAAAAGTTCTGCGGATTATAACAAATGCACCCTGGTTTATACCAAATAGAGAAATCCTCTGTGAATTAAAAGTGTCATCTGTTAAAGATGAAGTGAGTAAGTGCAGTGAAAAGTATTTAAGTAAACTAGAACTACACCCTAATATTCTTGCAATAAATTTGCTAGACAATAGTGAAGACACTCATAGACTAAAGAGACAAAAAAATACTAGACCTACCATCTAGATTTAAGCACCCATAATCTTTGTTACTGTTGTTTCTTTTTGTAACCTACTTTTAAGGAATAACTGAGCTTGTTATCACAGGATAACAGCTCCACATGGTCAACACCTACTTTTTTCTCATACAAAAGATTTGCTTATAGTATGTTATTTTTATGTTATACTGATTGCAAATAGTTAAAAAAAAAAAAAAGTTTTTAGCAAGTTTCGTTCGGTGAAGAAGATTTTCCAACCAATTTAGTCGATATTGGAAAATTCTGTCAAGTATACTCATAATATTCAGTTCCTTCCCAACATCTACATTCCTTTTGCGATCTTGAAGAGTATATCCTGCCGCTTGGCTGAGGAAAAGTCATTTTTCGGCTGCTTAAATACGACTGGCCCCTGAGATTTCTTTAAAGTCCGATTGTCAGACCCATACAAAGTGTAGGAAGGGCCATAACTTCAGGCGTGTTTGTTTGCTGGTATTTGTTGGTATTAGACTTCTCCTGATGGTCTCGCACGTATATGGCTGAACTTGTGCCACATCATTCTTCACCACATCATTGTTTGTAATGTAAGATACATTATAGCCCAGATATTAAAAATCGCTGACCTGCTTCCTCATAACAGAGCCATCTACAATAATTTTTGCTAGTAATTTTTGTTAGTTGTACTTGATTTGTTTCATCATATTATTTACATAGTTTTACTTATTCGTTGATTCGTGTAGATCTATTCAGTAGCGTGGCGTTATTGAAAATATAGCCTAAGACAAAATAATATTAAGTATATTACAGAATAAATATTTTAGTTATTGAATAACTTAAAATCCGAACAATATTAGCCTAGTAGGGAAGCTTGAAGAAAAGCATAGCATTGCTTTCGAACTGCTGGGCGCTTGCAATGTTTTGTGTTGCCGGTTCACACATCGGCAGTGTTTTACTGCGTACGGTCATTGACCTCGTAGTTTGTCACTGTGCAAACTGTCCGAGGGGGGGGTACATTCGTCTACCCAATGTGTTCCCGCTGTATAAACCGGCAAACGCTCAGTTAGCAGCTGTGTTCGTTTTCGGAACCGACGTGCAGCAGTTACTACATACCTAGTTGTGTTTTGTTCGTTTAGTCATGTGTTTCTCTGTTTGTCTTTATTATTATTTTTAATTCGATTATAAGTGTTCTGATTTATTATGTGTATGTATAAGGTGAGTCAGATTCCGTTGAACCGGGACCCTCTTCTTCTCCCGGCGAATGATAGAAAATACTCTAAAACAATATTTTGTCTCTAAGAAGAATATTTTTGCCCTAAAAAGTACACTTGGTACAAGAAAAAATTCGAATTAATTTTTAGGTTAAGTTTTAGGTCTATCACAACCGGCAACAGGTGTTATGTACATGGTTCAACTTATGTAGCATATTCACCACGTCATTGTAACAAAAGACACGTTATAGTACAGAAACTTAAAATTGCTGCTTCGGAACAGTACTAAAAATTCATTTTATTTAATTTTTAAATTTCGATTCTCCGTAACAGACTTCAGTTATTATTCCTAGTTCAATGGCAGTATTTTAGACAAATCCGGTATTAACGCTGTTGCACACCACTATAGAAAAAAAATGATTCCGATTAGCGCTTTCAAGCTTCACAGCTCATTGTCAGATCGGAAATAACAATAATAGGACTAGACAATTTCTTTATACACCCACTTGCCCTACCGCCCGTAACACATTTTCGTAATCGTATATAAGCTTATATACTATTATGAAAATGTGTACGGGCGGTGTCTATAGTGAAGTGCAACAGTGTTAATATTCTGTTTATGAATATAACCACTAACACAACTTTCTTAATTAAATACGGTATTGCAAGCAGAATGTCTGACAATAGTAGTGTTTCAGACAGTATATGTCAGTAATTTGTCTCACAGTCGTCGCACCAATACATCGATAAAGTGGGCTGTAGTTGTGTGCGCGTGCGTATGTATGGCTCTCATCATCTGAACGATAAGGCAGCGCGCTACCAATGTAATTTGACATAGGTGATATCATCCGCAGTATCGGATGTGTTGGGCGCCCCCCATACAAATAGAATTGTAAAGTGGGGGGATGGTCGGTATATGTGAACCTCTATAAATGTATTGTAATGTCATGATAATTTATACAGCGCGTAGCATCGTGTAAAGATAAAACACACGCAGACACTCTACAGATAATCTTCACACTTGCCACTACTGTCTTTGTGTTTTACGGTTTTGGAACGAATGAAGAAGATATCACTACGCGTAAGTGTGTATGTGGTGTAGTTAGGCCGTAGGAGTAGATTCTGTGACTGCACGCGTTTCGAAACGATTCCCAGCTTACCGAATTACATATTGCCGTGACTTCTCGATTTTCGACGACTTTGCCCGCTATTACGTTTCGGTCACGGTCCCGTTTCTAACGGCCAGATGACAAAATTACATCTACATAACGACGACGATACTGCGGCACCTATTATGAATTCTACTCAAGTGTTGTGTCCACATATTGAAAGATAGAAATTGCAAATTTTAAGCAAGTATCATCGTCAATACTTCTCAAAGATTAGGCCGCGGCCCTGTTCCCCGACTTCACATTTCATTCCATCTGCTGCGTGGTCGTCATATTGAACGAACTGGACACAAAAAGTGAATCAATAGACTGTGAAAAATTCTTCAAACCATGTCGGATATTAGGCTAAAGAGTGTTTTATCACAATTCTGAATGTAGCGTTTATTTTCAAGGTTTTTTTTAAGTTCGGTGGCCATAAATTGAAGTCATAATTTTGAATACATTGTAAAATTCTGTACGGAGCATCAGAATATTGGTGGCATCTTAGTATCTCTAATCATCATCACCTTCTTAACGGTTTTAGGGTTTAGCGGCCTGTTCCTATTCCACAGTCCACCTTTTCTTAGGTACAGCAACTTTTATTCTGCCTCCAGGGTTGTAATATTTCGCTATCTTCGGTATTCTACTTTCTTCCATTCTATCTATGTGTTGAATCCATTCTTCAGTATACTTTAATCCTTTCATTAACTGCAAAAATATCTAAATCACTTCTTATTTCCTCATTTCATACATAATCTCGTCTATTACACCTTTTAACTGATCTCAGAAATTTCATTTCTGCTGTTTGTATCTTCTGTTCATCATTTTTCTTTATGACCCAAGTTTCAGAACCATACAGTAGTGTAGGTATTGCCATTGTTTTATAAAATTTTATTTGAGTTTCTTTTCCACACTCTATAACAGAACCCGACAGATCTAGACCAGAGAAGGTCGATAAAAAGTCTAGCTGGCATAGGGTTGGTTGCCCTACACGGTGGTGTCAATCAACAATTCACAATCCCAACAGTAGCCTCGGAAACCAGTATCTCTAATCACTTGACAAAATTCGTATCTATCAACGCCCGTTGAAAGTTTTGGACCGTTTTCCAAACGCTTGTAAGCTCTGTCTGCAGGTAACTGTACGTGTTACGTACATAGTACGGTCCTAACGGACTAACAGGGACTGTCAGGTGTCCGTTGTATTGACACTCCGTTGTAGCTGTCTGTATATAGCAAGTAAGCCTTACAGTATGGACATGACTTACTTAAATTACGTAGATGAAAATAGAAACTATTTATTGTACTTTAAATTATACAAGGCAGAAAACTGTATAGCAGTACAACAATAAACAACAGTTATAGCTTATACAGACTATTGTAAGTATACGCAATTGTAATAAAAAATTCCATAGTAAATAACACTTTATATTTTAGAGCAAAATGTTCATAATTCTTCTAAACACTTTCTCCAATGTCAATATTTTTAGAAAACAAGAAGAGTGTCGCAATCACTTCCCATATTTACTGATGTTAAAAAATTACTAATTTTTCTAGGCGTCTGGACCTATAAGTGCGTCGCTTCCCATAGGTTGACGAAACGCTGCTATCTCAACAATAACATTGTTGTTCATTTGTCATGTTTGGTTTTCGACGATGTTTTCATTTTCGATCCGATGTCTAATTTTGTACTCATTCACCTGAAGACGGAAACAGATTCTTATTGGTCGAAACGTTGTTTTATTTTTTTTTTGCAAATTATTAACAACGGAGAATACCGGCTACAATTTAACTAAAAAACAGACGTACAATTGCGTCATACAGATGTCCGATGTAAACACGATTTATTGACAATAGTTATGTTTGCGTTCGTTTCATCGTAAACCGTTTACTTTTCCACTGCATTTCGTTGCTATCAGCAGCTTTCAGCGTTACTTCTTCTCAACAACAACAACAACAACATCGGGCACGGGCCTTTGTGTTGTTTCCTTACTTACAAGAGCACCATTTTCATTTGTGTCAAACAGTTCTGTCTCTCCCACTCACTTGGGTAGGTAATTCTATTTTCTCTCTGCCGACATTTCCAATTCAACATTAAAATAACGTGAGGGATGTGGCGAGGCGCGCGCTTATCCAAAACCGCACACAGACCAACCGACGGCGACCGTCCTGCCATATTGTATTGTATTTATTGTATTCTACGCGGATGTAATTATTACTTTCGTATTGCATAATATACTGATGGTGATTTCTGTATCGCACTTTAGAAATACAGTGTTATATTGAACACAAACTTTAAAATATAATTTTCATATGCTTCGTTTAGCTGGAATAAAGTACTGTATATGACCTTTAAATAAATATTTAAAACCATTGTTAGAAGTATCATGACTTACGGCTCAGAAGTTTGGACTACTAATAAACGCACAAGAACAAAATTAATGACAGCAGAGATGGACTGTTGGAGATGTTGGGCAAGAGTATCCAGACGTGAGAAAATTAGAAATGATATCAATAAGGACAGAATGAATGTGAAAAATTGTTGATCTTATCCAAACAAAAAAAATTACAATGGTGCGGACACACGAAAAGAATGGCACAGGAAAAATTGCAAAGAAGAGTTATGGAATGCACCCTACCAGGAAGAAGGAAAAAAGGAAGACCACCTATCACCTGCATAGAAGAAATTCAGACTATATTGAGTGAACGAGAAATTTAAGATGTTTGGATGGACAAGCAGCAGTGGAATAAAATTCAATCACTTCTGTAATCTTTGGTTCCAGAAAATGTGTAAACATTGTACAGCCGGAATAATAATAATATTTAAACCTGACTTTCGATGGTACGTGAACATTACATACAATTTATCAGACATCGTTTCGACCAGTAAACACTCTGTGATCGTCTTCAGGTGGAGATGTAACACTAGTACATTGAACGTAAACTTGAGCCTACTCGACATTCGTTCACTAACAAGCGTAAACCGTCACAGATCAAAAGATATTAATAAACCACCACTACCTACAAATTTAAACACAACTGAAAAAAAGAACAAAAGAAAAGAGTGTAAGTAGCGTTTATTTTTATATACTTTGGGATGGTTGATAGCGTATGCCAAAGAAAATCCTGATTGCGCAAGTCTATAAAAGCAGAAAGAGGGGTCGACCTAGGATAAGATAGTTGGATGATGTGCTACAAGACTTCAGAAGAATGGATGTGAGGTGTTGTTACAATCTGATTGCAATGGACAGGAGACTTTGGAGAAGATTAATGTTGGAAGCCAGGATATATGGAGAGTCATCAACGTACCTGAAGTAACTTCCTAATGAGTCGTCCAATTTTATTATATTAATTTATTATTTCTTCATCGAGTTTTTGTAGAAAGACGCGTATTTCCAATATGCTAGCAGAGGTTGCTGTACTCCTACAGCACGGCCATCTGTTTGGCCATCCGTTTTATATACACATAAGATAACCGCACAATTGTTACAATAGCCAAGTAGGAAATTGTTACAATACGATTTCCAAGTGCGAAAGTAATTTTTCTATTTAGACACAAACAACCGTAGTACAGTAATAATGGTTATATAAAATATAGTGTAAATATCTAAAAAGAATGAATGTGAGATGGCAATGGATAGGAGACATTGGATAAGATTGGTTGGAAACCAGGGCTCACGTTGGGCTGTATTTCTAAAGGAGAAGAAGAAGAAGAAGAAGAAGAAGAAGAAGAAGAAGAAGAAGAAGAAGAAGAAGAAGAAGAAGAAGATGATGATGATGATGATGATGATGATGATGATGATGATGATGATGATGATGATGATGATGATGATGATGATGATGATGATGGTTATTGTGGTTCTATCGGACGTTGATATATCAGACGAAAAACTCGACGTTCTGTTATTCTGTAACTTTACAACTACAACAACACGTTTATCGCTTCGCTACACATCAATAATAATCTCAAACTAACTGACTTGCCGCTTCCGAAACAGAACTTTTGTGCCCCTTCCGAAACAGTACAGTACGTAACAATATTGACCTAAACGTCGGTAGAAGAATCGTCCACAGTCTGTAAAACACAACTGAGGAGATCGAGACCGTGCGAGGGAACTGCGTAATCCTGCCGCCCATACAGCGCGGGCAAATCGTCACGTAGTCACACGCATGTTATCGATGTCCTCAGCGTAGGAATAGTATTAAAAAGTTGAAAATTCTTATGATTATAAAGAATCGTTGTATCTCTCAGCTGTTGAATTTTTGGTTTCACACTGTGTGCCCTTACGGGTGAAAAAATTTCAATTTAATCCGTTTTTTAACAAGCCTTGAATATATAGGCTAGCCAAGTGTTCATTGTGTCCATAAAGTCTTCTTCTGGTATGGACCGCGTCAAAAATGTCTTGTACGAGAAACAAGACAAGGGTACTCCTCTTGCATGAGAACCAAATGTCTTGTAAAGGATACCAAGTTGTTTCAGAGCGTTACTGTTTCTGTGTTGATGTTATCCTTGTATTTATTAATTTAGAATTGTTATACCTTAGTAAATTTAAAATTTTGATATTTAACATTCTACAATTAAACAGAATGGTTATAGAAGCAGTATAAATTAATATACACAACGATAACATCAACAGATGAGCAGTAACGCTCAGCACGACTCACCGTACAAATAACGTATACGTCAAATACCTACAGGGTAGGGTCCACATACCGGACCACACATCCCCACTTTCAGGCCGGGCGGCTAGCAGAAGGGGAGCGGAGTGAAGTTGAGCGTAGTGGACTGAGCTTGTCAAATGTAGACAATGTTGTTGTAATGAAAGGGCGGCTTTCGGAAGCGGAGCTGAGTGAAGTGGAGTGAAGCGACGTCGCACGGGTCTACTCCGCTCAGCTTTTGCTCCTCCGAGGTCCGTTTGGAAGCTGACTCCGCTTCCCCCACCACACCACCTTCCCACTGACAACCATAGTGTGCCAGTTAGCAACTAGCAATTCTATCAGTACTCTGCATTCTATTGCCGCCCTCTAAGTGACTCAGCTCAACTATGCTCCGCGCCGCTTCACACCGCATCTGGTGGCCACCCAGCTCTACACTATATAACCAAGTTCGCTTGCCAGCCTCTTCGTCATTTACACCTAAGGAACTCATTGTAATATGAGTGAAACGTTACCGTACAAGACATTTTTGGCTTTGGTCCATACCAGAAGAAAATTTCAGAAACATAAAGGACATCGACCGTGGAAACCTACGTGAGAATATAGCCAGGTGCTGACTGCCAGGTACCTGAGTCAGTCGTGTGGCAAATTGTTTGACCTGCTACTGTAGCGGTTTGAACAGCAGCAATGCAGATTAACTCGTCTACGTGTTGTCAACAGTTTGACGCGCCAGAGGAAAGCCAATGACGTATTGTCTGTATACACAGATGATGTATGCAGTGCCGTTCAAATCGCGCGGTCGGTCGTTAGCGACGACAAATCTCTTGTGAAATCCGCGCGGCGGCCACATTGTTGTCGCCGCTGCAACAGGTCCGAGACCCGTGAAGAATGACAAATTACCTGCGGTGTCATGTCCGTCATGTGCTCCTGTTGATTGGTCTGGTCGTTAATGCATGCACTTATATTGTCACTCACTTGCATTTTGTCAAGCTAAAGTACGATGGGTAACATAGAAATGTTCATAGTGACTCAAGCTATGAAAAAGAATACAGTAACTCTCCGTTATAACGGATTAATAGGGGCTGTGAGGTGTCCGTTACATTGAAAGTCTGTTGTGACTGTACGCCAAGAAAATAGCCCTTATAATATGTATATGACTCTTTTAAACTACGCGGGTAAAAATATAAACAATTTGTTTCACTGTATTTATGTAAAGTAGATAACTCTACAGCAGTAGAGCAATGAAAAACGGGTTTATCTTATACAAGATTCTGTATACGCACACAGGCATACTGTACAGGCACTGTGTAGGGTCGACATATTTGTATAAAATTAAATTGTTAAAATTACCTTGTGTATCCAGGTTCCCTTCCTTGCAACTTCCTTTTTATATTTTAATCACAACGCATTTGGAGACTTATAGTCCCATCATCAGGTGATAAAATTTGTTCACTCACATGGAGTACATCAGTTAATAAAAGTCACATACATCCTGTTATTTAAGCGACTCTCACGATGCGCATCGCTACGGATCTCGCGAGTGACTAACGATTTCACATCATACTGCGCCCGCACTTATCTATCATATTGTTCTAGCACGCGCATAGCTGTATCATATAGCTCGTTGGATTTGAAATAAAGTTTTTCATTCATAAGCTGATCACCCTGAGTTGTAATAAAAACTTAGTCTATCGTAAAGAACAGTTTATATTTTACTCAAAAAATGTTTATAATTATAGTGAAAACTTTGTTAAATGTCTATCTACTTCAAAAAGGCGATGGTTATGTGGCTGAATCACTTCCATATTTACTGGCTCTGAAGAATTACTTGAGATTGTTTAGACTTAATTTCTTTAATCAGTAACTCACGAAGGTGTCACAAGTGACCGTAAAAGGGGGAAGATTTGTGTTCATTTATTAATTCATGCTGTTTCAGACCTGAGCGATTATATGAAATTTTTATATCCCGAAAATACAATTCCTGTACACGCTACACGATTTAATGGCGGTGTTAAAAGCGTGTAATTGCTGAACACACTCAATTACAAAGTTCAAGTGGTCTTTTAATATTTATTCCGGCTGTACAGTGTTTACACATTTTCCGGAACCAAAGATTACAGAAGTGATTGAATTCTCATCTTCCACTGCTGCTTATGCATCCAAAGACCTTCTTCAATCTCTCGTTCCCTCAATATAGTCTGAATTTCTTCTAACCACGTGATAGGTGGTCTATTTCTTCTATCCACGTGATAAGTGGTCTTCCTTTTTTCCTTCTTCCTGGTGGGGTCCATTCCTTGGCAGTCTATCCTGTGACATTCTTTTCGTGGTCTTTACTTCTTATATATTGTGCAGCCTTGCTAATCGTCATTTGTGAGCCTTATTGTCTTTGGATTTTCTCTATTCCATATTCATTAGAGCTGTCCGTTATAATGGGGGATTACTGTACTTAATGTTACACATGGCAATAGAAAAAATAGATTCTCTTCCACTCATATTTTGTACGAAAGACATTCACGGCTCGGCGTTAACAACATTGGAAACAAACTGACTAAACTCCGGTATATTGAGCCGTGGTCTACCCCTGTTGTTACTAACAGACGTTTCGGCCTCTCCTGTGCACGTCACTTTCATTGTGCAAAACGATTCGCGCTAACTGACACGGCTTCGTCACCTGACCAGTAACTGACTGTCTTCGAAGCTTTACAAGGTGACGGCTCTTCCCACACTTCTCTACGGCTCTCAGAATTAGACTGTAAAGAAATCCCAGGCCTCTCGTTTTCAAACGATTGCAATGAATTCTCAGGCACGTAGCAGGCATTCGTCAGGATCTAAATGTTATGAGTCTACTTGATAGGATTGCCCATATCGGCCAAAAAGGTTCGAACATCTTAACCAAGTGGATGACTGCCGTACTCCCTGACAACTACTGAATTATGAGTCGAAAGGACGGAGAGGTGTAGGACGTCCGAAGAAGCGTTGAAGTGATCAGGTCTAGACTTTCTGCTTGCGACAGGAACAAACTATTTTTTATTTATTATGTTTTTGAATAAAGGTGAGTAGACCTCACTTAGACCTGAGGATATTCATTGTAATATCAGTGAAACATTGTCGTACAAGACATTTTTGATGCTGTTCATACCGGAAGAAGACTTCAAAAACATAATGGACATCGGCCGCGGAACCCTACGTGAGAATATATATTTTTTATTTAATCGATGCTGAAGATGACGAAAGTGACTCGCCTGAAAACTTGGAATAACTTATAAAAAAAAAATATATATAAATAATAAACAATACTTATTGCGCATTCAAGTAAATGCAATAGAAGTAAATGGATTTGCGTGGATAACATTGTTTGTGTGAGCAATAACAAAACGAAAAACAAAAATATTCCAATAAAATATTTAAAATTTAATTTACCTTTGTGTGTTGTTGCACAAGCTTTGTGTCAACGTAATATGTTACAATGAATTTTAAAGCTATAAAACAATGAAAGCAATAATGGTTGCGGTATTTGTTTACGATTGGTTTAGAAATGCGTAGATCGGCTAGATATAGTACACAGTGCATACAGCTCAACTTTAGACGTAGAGGTCGTGGATTCGTTTCCCGGTAACCAGATGTGCCTCACGTTACATTTGTCATGGCATGAAATACATTACGAAATGCACTTAAAATATAGGCCTATACTGAAATGACATTAATATATAAACAATGAAAATAATATAAACAATGAAAATATATGTTTCATTATTTTTTATTAGACCTCCATCTTAAAATGTGACTTCTGACAACCCCTCAATCTTGGGAATGTTATCTCCGCTGCTTCTATGCGGCTTTTGTCTCTCTTTCTCATTATCCATGACTCGCTTCTATAAAGAAGCATAGGGACAGCCATCACTTTGTAAAACTTGATCTGAGTATCTTTTCGCGTCTTGTATTTTAGTGTTCTTATGTTGCCGCAGATCATTTGAAACTTATGTAGTTTATTGTCTATGTCTCTGTTGTTCTCATATGATATAGCATACCCTAGGTAGCTAAAGTGAGAGACTTGTTCAATTAGTTGGTTCTTGAAACTTATGAATAGTGTTATTTTTATATAGATGGGATTCTATGAGTCATTGCTCGCCAGGAATGATTTTGCTATCTTTGTTCTCATTAGGTTGAATGTTTCTTTTCAAAACTTATTTTAAAGATTAGTTATTCAATTTAATAAGTCAGTTGGTTTTTTTTGGTTGTGACTTCTATTTTTCGTCACTGATAAAAATTTCCTCGGCCAGCCCAAATTTCTCCCAAACCACGTTCGCCCGTTCGGAC
The DNA here is from genome assembly GCA_034769895.1 of Magicicada septendecula. Classification (NCBI taxonomy): domain Eukaryota; kingdom Metazoa; phylum Arthropoda; class Insecta; order Hemiptera; family Cicadidae; genus Magicicada; species Magicicada septendecula. The sequence goes on along the minus strand of CM068371.1, from coordinate 18,140,616 downwards.
ATATTCTGCAGCCCTGGTGGACTTCACCTAGCAGAAGCATATCCGAATAAAACGAAGGCAGTTAGATCTCAAGCTCAAGCAGATGTCGTGGCTCCTGGGCAAAAGTCTAAGTTGTCTTTAAATAACAAACTGTGACTTTACAAATTCATGTTCAAACATATATAAACCCACACCCACATTAAAAATCATCCAATTATTTCAGTCAAAAGTGCTGCGAGCTGTAATAGATGCCTCCCATGGCACGTCAGAAATCAGACTCTTTACATCGGCCTCTCATAAAGAATGAAATCGAGTATTGCAACAGAATCGTATAGCAGACCACGAACATGAGCTAACAGAGCGGTCCCGACGTGAGAACACTCCGCACCACTTGGCCTCAAGATTTGCTAGGTCCTAAAAAAACACTTTTCTGTAAGGAAATACATCAGACGATGTATCCCTTACAAACCTATTTCTTTCACCTGATTTACTTAATACTCTGTTAGAGATGTAGGCTGTTCATTGCAAATTGTCAATAAAAGAATATAATGTTAGGGAAACCGTAGTTGCCGTGTTGTGTCACTACCTTTTCAATCAGTTTCATTTCGTTACGATTTATGCTTTCTTCTCCCCCTCTCCAGTTGTTTTTCCAATGTCTGTCTCTCCTGTTCGATCTGTTTCGTCCCTTAATGAGTTCACCCGATGATTCTGTACATGAGACAAGTCAACAAGCGAACAAAACAGTTTTTTAATAATATTTTTCAATACACTGGTGGTACGTAACGGCAGTAGACTTGCAATTTATAGGAAGAAACAACGCGGTCTTTGTATTCTCCACGAGGTATTTCCTGTGCTTGCCGTAATGAACCAGCCAATAGTTGCAATCAAATGTTTCTGTCCCAGTGGGCAATTATAGTTTTGCTCCACTGCCGCGGATATATTATTGTGGTTGTTTGGCGGGCGGAAATGTCGCTGCTCAGCGTCGAAACCTAAACCCTCTCGTCACTGCTGACTAAATCTGTTGTTGCGGATAAGAAGAAGAAGAAAAGAAATACTTTTTTTATCTGTCTGTCTGCGGTCTCAAATCAAGTGAACACGTCGTGACTCGTGTCTTTCCGTTTTGAAAATGGGATAAAAAGAAAATTTATTTCTAGACTGTAAAATAAAAAAGGAAAAGAAGAAAACTATCTACGTGAAAAATTTGTTTACACAAACAGAATATACACTCCAGTAATTCCAAGAGAATTTCTAACTAATAGGCATCGTAGATGCTGATACGAATATGGAATTTATTCGTCTGATGAGTATTATTATGCGATCAACCTGTTTATAAAATAACAATTTAAGCTGTTGCATTTCTTTAATTATGTTGTAAACATTTTTGTGTGTGGAAAAATAATATAAATTACACATTTACATATTTTTCAACATGTAGGAATATTCCCAAAGATGATGAGCATTGGTTTTCTAATCAGATGAACAATAAGAATAACACCGCTATCTATTCTTAGTTAATTCTAAAACAATTACAGTAAGACAATATATTATTTCACGATATTGGTTGATGACTCGTTGGGAAATTCTGTGATTTCGTTGTTCTATGATCTCTTTGAGAATAGCTTAATGAGCTGAAATAGCTGTCAGAGGTAAATAATAAACTCTGAAACTTACCATCTGTTTGTATCGTTACGACGGTCTAGTGATCGTCGTATGGTACAGTGGAAAACAAAACACAAGACACCAATTAGGTCACTAATCACCAGCTTTTATACATACGACAAGTAGGCGTACAGTTTATAATCAACACGTTATTCAACAAGATTATACTCGTCCAATAATTCAAATTAATTTGTCCACACACAATAATAATGTCAATTAATAGAGTCCCGCACAATTATAAAACACAACACTTCGCCACAATACTTCAAACCTCACTGGAATAAATTACCACTTAAACTAAACTGACCATCGCTGAATGCATATATTTATACCCCACTGATATTCCAGAATGATCTGTCACTTTGGATGACGCGTTAAACAAACAGGCGCTCTCGAGAATTCACTAGGAACAATGTCCTTGAACACGCTGCGCTGACCGGTACGGTCTGGAAATAGAGTCGATAGTTGACGCGTAATTGTCTTTCATCTCGTGTACGCACACACACACATTACAGCTGGGATACTTCTAGAACGTTCCGTATTACGTAACACTTTTCCCGCTTTACGTACCGTATCAATACTTAGTAGTTAATAAAAAAAGGTCTATCTTTTATTTTTAAAAATAGGTAGTCTCGTGTATCTTTTGGTTGGAGAGTTTTGTCACTAAATTAAAATTGAATCTGAGTTATTATTATCAATTTTTGCAATGTTAAAATAACGATAGATATTTTTTCTTTGCGTTTTGTGAATAAAGATTTGAAAAATGAACAACGTTCAGTGTGAAATAGGGTTTAGTATTTCGATAAAAAAAATTAACACGTGTTTATAAAACGCTTACAGTGTATACAACGTACTTTATTAATCTCTGCGGCAAAATATGACTTGAGTTTGTCAATACTTGGAGAGCAGCTGTTTCTATTTTTAAACGTACATTAGTCAACAATGTTAGGTGGTGTGGTTATAAAGGATCGCACGTTCGCAACCCTCCACCCACAAGCAAGCATACGGTACGCTACATAGTAGCAGAGTAATTTTTCCCTCTCTTGTGTCAAATAAATCCAACATAAATACAAATTAATATAGCAGATTTTTTTATTTTTAAAAGTGATATAGTGAATTCACTGTGAAGTTAATAAAAGCGCCTGACATCGCAAGGGAAAAACAATAAATAAAAGCAAAACTATAGAGAGAGTACTCAGCGTATTGAAATGTACATTAAAGCTACGTATACGTATATATACATTTCTTTGTTACAAAGGAATCGTGTTTACAAATATACAGTGTGTATATATATATATATAGTAGATACTGCACGTAAAACCTGATTCAGTCGACACTCGCTTTGTATATAGTTTCGCAATGAACATCGACCTTACTGTCTGTTTTTTATAGTCACAGTTTTCATTCCCCGCCCCCTTTCTTGTTACTAGATGTAAATATATATATTGTATACCGTTGTTGACGCTATTCTTCTGTATGCGTTGTTGTTTGTTAACAGGATTTTATTATTTCCGTTTTCATCTTTCAGGTGGAATTTAAAACCCGGCAACAGCGAAAAGTGCCTTTAGAAAAGTGATTTGTCGTAATACGTATATCAGTTATTGAAGACCATTTTCCTTTCATTAACCTTCGTGGCTTTTATCGGGGCATCGAGCTTCAGTCTAAAAATTTGGCAGCTCATACGTATGTTTATGATCGATGTTTATTCGCTATATTATGTATCGATAAATACTGTTACGACGGTAGCATGGATCGTCGAGTTGTACTGTGGAAACAGACGAAGTCGCTGATTACAACTTAAATTACAGTTAGGAATAAACAAAGGCGATATGTGGCACTATTAAAAAAACTTTAGGGAGAAAAAACAAGAAAGAAAACTCAAATTAGGTTCTATAAGGTTGTGGCAGTCCCCACTCTTTTATACGGTTCTGAAACATGGGTGTTATCTAAAAATGATACAAAAGTCATATACAAGCTGCAGAGATAGATGAACTTCTTGAAATACGTAAAAGGATGTACACGAAACGATAGAATTAGAAACGATGTGATCAGTAGCGGACTAAAGGGGGGGGGAGCGGACCGCCCCGGGCCTCACTTAGTAGTAGGTCTCCAGATTTGGACAATTAATTTTTTTGTAAATTTTTTAATTTATTTGTAGAAGTTCTATTGTCACGCCCTGAAACGCAATACTGGGAGAAGTCCAGGATTTAATCGATCGATTCCAAAGATTTTTTCATATTATTTTGAAATCTACTTTACACCCCTACCTCATAAAGTGTTTACAGATATTAAAAAATAACTTATAAACGTAAGTTTATTATTAGAAATATATTCATAATAAAAAAGGAGCGTCAGTTGTACCTGGCGTCAATGCCGCAGTCGGAAGTCGCAAATTGAACTTGGAAAATACAGTATTATAAACTATTGTAATAATGCAATGCAGTCGATAAATGCTACTTCTATTATTTATTTAAACTTTGTATTTACAATATGAAAGTGAATTTTTATTTCAAACGTTATTACAGGTTGTTATAAAGTTTCCTAACTAGATGTATCAATACAGTAATTAGGCAATAAATATATAACAGTAAAGTGTTTTTGCTATGTATTACTTAAACTGAAGTACCTTTTTATGACACTTACCGTAACATAATGACTATAGCATATACCAACTGAAACAACAACGAACGGCCAACGATTTTTGTAAATAAACAAACTTTTTTGTACGGACCCCTTGAAGCAGTATTTCGATTGTACTGTACATGAGGTTAAATTTCTCTATTTTTCTTCATCGACATGAATTTCGCCAATAATTTTAGAAAATTAAAAAAATGTAGCGAACAGCGCCGAGAGTAAAATCAAGTCAGCACGTACACACACACATACACAATGTCACTCACGTTAATGGTGTTAGGAGAGCTGTGTGGCGCGCCGCTTTCTTCTTCAAAGGCCGCAGAAAGCGTTTTATCAAACCTCACACACGCGCAGCGGCGCACACTCGCGCGCGCCCGTGTCCATTACAGTAATGGCAGCACGGCACTCATTACGCCTCTCGGGTTTTTATCGTACCTGACTTAAATATACCTGTGTGCCTGCTGCCACCTGCTCCGCGTTAAACTCTCTGTGCTCCTGAACCTTGCAAAAAGTGCATTTGTCAGGCACAGATAAATAGATAGAGAGGGGGGGAGAAAGAGAGAGAGACAGCGATCAGTTTTTCACATACAATCTGTGACTTTCTGAACGACTTTCACCATAATTTATTGGACATCGAAAACGGGAAAGAAGAATTCTAGTTGATGTTAAGCTCTGTAAGTTTCAGATGATCTGTGGGACTGTCAACCGTATTTTTAGAAACAAGGTACGTCGAGATACAATTAATGTTCTGCAAAGTTATGGCAGTCCCTGTACTGTACTATGGGTGTGAATTATGGAAAACAAACAAGAAACAAGACAGTAAAATAAAGGCTTCGGAAATGGCGTTCTTAAAAGGAAGTTAAAAGGTGTTCGAAACTTGACCGTATAAATGATGAGGTCATAAGAGAAGAGTTACAAGTTTTAACTTGAATTAAAAATTAAAAGGTTGTAAACAACGACGAAAAGAACACTCAGAAAGAATGCCAGATTCCAGACTGGCCAAACAAGTCTTCAAATACAAACCTACAGGACACAGGTGTGTTGATAGACCCAGGAAGTGATGGCTGAAGGATTTTTGAAGGCGGACCAGGCAGCACCTTGCCTATGCTGTGGTATGAAGGTGTTGATGGTGAATTCTAGTATTAGATTAAAATTGAAACAATAAGAGATGTACGGTGGGTGTGATTTGAGAGCGTGGCCCGTTCCCTGAGAAGCTGATGATACTCTTTCTGCAGCCTAGTAAAAAGTCGAACTGTCGCCTGTTATATCGCTTCAACGCTTGTTTACGTAGCAGAATAAGCAACTCGTGTCTTTAATATCTCGTCATGTGATCCGACGTACGCCGGTGAGGAATGAAACTTGGAAACAGCTTGGCAGGGTCCAAAGGAAGCACTGAGATAGCCATAATTAGTCCAATCAGGGTGGTGTCGAAGAACTAAGCAAGAATTATTTGAGATAGGCTATGCGAAAACCTCGCATTATCTGAAGTAATACAATTTTTCGGGCCCTATTTTGATGTCAAAGATGCTATCTCATCTAGAAAAGATCTCAAAGACGTAGGACCTGCAATATTCACTTTTGTCAGTTACCCTATCATTTCTTTAAATTTTTTGTACCATCTGGTCCATCTTCATCACTTCGTTTGTTAATGTCATCCCAAGATACCTAAAACACATAATTATTTAATTTTTAGTATTTTGTTATTTACTCTAAATTGTATATGGATTTGTCCGTTCAGATCTAGAAGCACGGATCTCTATGATCGGGGATTCAGATTGGGCGGAGGGTTCTCTGTCGCAATGAATCGGCGTGGAGAAAGCCTCGCATTCACAGGATTTGGCATCCTGCGCTAATCTACCTATAGGGTTGCACTTGCTTCTGATTGGCTGATGGTTATTTTCACCTGACTAAAAAATTTATATGTAGGTGGTCTTTTTTTTTTGGGGACCATTCAGCCTTTGCCACAGCACTGTGGCTTACTGACGCACATCTTGTCAGACGTTTCGAATATCTTTCACTGAAGAAGGTCTCCACAGGTGAGGCCGAAACGTCTGATTACATTTCCAACGTCAGTCTTCATGAAGATTACAGAAGACAAAGGCCTTACATTGTTCCTATATCAAACCGTCTTTTCGACTTGAACGAGTTCCGTGTAGTCAAGTTGAGTAGGAGTTGACGACTCACAAAAAAGGCGAAGAAACTGAAACATGTCCGCAGCCTGATGCTTGCATAAGTAATGCTGTTGTTGATGGTGATGATCACGACGTTTCTTGTGACGGAAGCGTACACGCCGCGTTTAAATATTTATGCTATGACCAAACAAGACCAATTTCATAGCATACTGAATGAAACGTGTCCATAAAACAGGACAACAGGTATAGCACTGAATGCATCATAAGCCGGTAGAAACTGGACGCAAAGAGGGGGATATGAAGGTGGAGAGAAAGTGGCTAAAATATACAGATATACAGATGACGACCGTGTAAACGAGAGGTGAGTTGCGAGGACGGCGACCAGGGGGGCGGTGATTGTCACCCTCGCCGGGGGGGGGGGATGCAGAAAACATTAATATTATACAGTATACAGGAAACGCACGTACTGTAACGCAATGCGACATTTCCCGGCGACGTGACGCGATCAAACAAAACGTGTTGTTTACTTCTCTCTCTCTCTCTCTCTCTCTCTCTCTCTCTCTCTCTCTCTCTCTCTCTCTCTCTCTCTCTCTCTCTCGTAATTCTATTTAAATAATATTTCCATTTCTGTTTTCACTTTGTCAGGCGCCGAACGTACAAATTTCTTGGAATTTATGTGCAACGCTCTCTCTCTCTTTCTCTTTTTTTTTTGTTTCACAGCCTTTCAAGTACTCCCATAGTTTTCAAAGTCATGTAATTTATAAAACGTGACTGCTGATACTTTATGAGATATGGTGAATCGTCCTAAGTAAAATACAGGCTTCGAAAATGCCATTCTTAAGAGGAGTTAAAAGGTGTTCTGAACTTGATCGTATAAAGAATGAAGTCATACGAGGAGAAGAATTACAAGTTTACAATTTCAGCTGAATAAACAAATAAAGATTATAAACAATAGTGGAAAGAACACCGCCGTGTTTACAAAAAGAGAGAATGAAATGAGCGACTTGTTAATTTACTACTTCAATTTTTTCTCAAAAATTATTTTGTCATTGTTTACTTTTGAAATTTTAATGTGATCGTTTCCATGGTTACTGATTCGAAGAACATGTATATTCGAGATATTCAATTCGGCAAAGTGTACTGGGGATACTGAATTCGGCTAAATAACCATTCGATTTTCCTTAATAACCATCTGGTAAAAAAGTCTTTTGGTTTTTACGTTTCGAAAAATTCTATTCGGAAAGTGTCCGGGTTTCGTCCAGCGTAACTCAGCGTTACGAAAATAAACTGTTTCAGCTAGAGCAGTCATAGGCAACCTTTGAATGTATGGGGGCGCATATATAACTGAGGACCAGTTCCATGGGCGCACCCCCCCCTTCAATGGAAAATAGAAAGGTGTGGAGCTGGACGTTACAAATATTAACAGTCATGGAAAATTACAAAAATTAGCGACTTGGAACACCGAATCAAAAACAGCTTTGCAGTATTTTTCATGTAAATTTGTAGAAATTTTTCTCATTAGGAGTAGGTCATCAACAATTTGTCATCATGCACACGCACGTTAAAGCTAACAAAACTTTAAAAGAAAAAATTTGTTAAACAGGAACACGTTTTAATAAAAATAAATTAAAGAACTTACCACAATAACAGTATTTATTTTTATAAAGTACACAGAAATTTTAACCTTGAAAAAATCATATTTAAAACATAAATGAAGTTTTCAATTCCTTTTCTTAAAAAAAACTTTTTTAAGTTTCAAAGTAAATTTTGAAACAGCTTTTTATAATAAAGTACTTCGAAACAGGTACAATGCGGGTGCGTTACTTCGTTCAAAAGAAAATAAATTACGAATTGGTTCGCGGGCGCGCCTAACCCTATCGACGGGCGTAGTGTTGCCGACTGCTAATCTAGAGAGAGAAAGGAAGAGGGGGGACTCATAGAGACGACAAGTAGGGGGAGAGTTAGGAATACCGATACATACAGGTTAAAGCAAACACTGTGTGTGTGTGTGTGTGTGTGTGCGTGTGCGTGTGTGTGTGTGTGTGTGTGTCTTAGGAGTCATCGTTAAGCGGTATTATTTCCGTTAATAATTAAACAAACCCCTGTTGGAACAACTGTGTAGTATCTGTACCATCATAGTGATATACACATAAAAGCTTTACCGGTAGGCCTATATCGTGTGTGTATGTGAACACAGCCTACTGCTACTGCTACTGCTCCAGCGGGTTGAATCAAAGCGCTATTACGCTAATTAAATATTTACATATCAAAGACGACGACAACGACGCCATTATGGGTAGCGTACGACGACGCCATCGTCAGCACAAGTCCCCGTGTGACACTACTCGTGAATAGCGTACCTACGTACGTACATTATTGAAGGCACGCAGCAGCGTCGTCTGGTTATAATTATCACTGAATATTATGATCTAAACGTGTGTCGGATGAAACCATAACTGCGCGCGCGCGTGCGAACATTAAACAGTGTTTAGCATATAATAATAATTATTATTACCATTTTGGTCAAAACGAGAACAGGTGACAAGCGGCGCACAGGCAAAACCAGCAGGTGAATTGAATGGTAAGTGCCGTATGTTAAACTGGAGACCACCTGTTTGTATTTATTATAGTAAACTGAATACATGAACATCCGTGATGAGTTATCTGTCCGACCAGTGAATGATATGTTGAAGAAATAGAGACAGAATTGGTTTCATCACGTAGAACGTATAGATCCATCAAGAATACCACACGTAAGTGCAACAAAATGTGTGCCTAAAGGTAGAAGAAGTCTAGGGCGGCCGATAAAAAGATGGAGAGATCAGTTGCAACGACGGACGACGTAATAAATAGGTTATATTGGTGTATCTAGTTTTTGGCTTTGTTACAAGGTCCGGGATCGGGTTGGCTTGGTACAAAAGAAAAAACAAGTTAAGACTAATTATAACGTCTCTCCTGTTAAGACATTATAACACAGGGAACCAGTTTAATTGGTTACTTTCAATTAAACCAGCTGCCGTTGTTAGTACAAATTACTTACCAACAAATAGGGAAAATATATAGAACAGGAATTTGTATTTGGGTACGTAAATTTACTCACTCACTGGATTTTTAGCAAAAACATCTCTTTATTATGGCTTCTTCAATAATGATTTAAAAATAATTGTTAACTTTCTGTTTTTACGTTAAAATAAACTTTTGATAGATTCTGCATCAAATGCTCTTATACTCTTTAAAATGTTACTCTGATGAGCAAACCATACAGTTGTAAATTACATTGAACACCTCGGATCCGGGTTTTAACTTTATAATATTCTAAAATACTTCAACATTTTGCAAACTATTAGAAGAATAGTTTGATCAAATTTCGAATTAACTTTTACCTTTAACTATCATCAGATTACTATAATTTCGTTACAGTAACTACAAACATTACTATGTTAACATTTATATGACTTGAATGAGTCTTTACAAAAATGTACTGTTTTTGTTGTGGTTGTTAGAAAGATAACGGTTTGGTTTCATCTTGGTATAATGTGTATCTGCGGCAGGTTCTCTTGCTGATCCTCTTCAGTTGGTTTTCCTGGACGTTCTTCGTTGTCGTTCGGGTTCCTCCATTTATTTTGTTGATTCTACGCTGCGATCATGACGAAAGGATTCTGCTACCTAGAGCTCGTAAAGTCGTCGTCGTTGCTTCACTCCTGACGTTGGTGTTCACTTTTCACATTTTACTTTTAACTGCACTACTGTTACCTTTTTATATGGTATGAAACATACCTTACAATATAAACATTTTTAAAAAGAGATGTGTCGGCTATGTTAGTTATTTTTAATTATTTCACTTCATTTCAACTACTTAACTTCTTTTACCTTTCACTTCATTTCGACTACATGTGGAGTATGTCACCACGAAACACTTACTTTCTGTGACATCGTTTTTGGTATATATTCACACGTTTTTCTTCACGACACATGGTAAAGCTGTTACCTTGTCTGAGATTCTGGCTCGACTGGGGTTGGTTTTGCGGCGGTTAGTAGGGAAGCAGGCGCAGTTCACACGGAGAGAGAAAAGTAGTTCGTACTTTCATTATTATTTTTTTTTTACACGAATTAACTACTATTAATAATCCTACATTTTCTTTATTGAGTTAGGTATTTCCTTTATTATTATCACGTCTTTTTATTTAATTAGAATTATTATTATTATTCGCTTCAATATAGTGTAATTTTCATGTCCGTACTAGATTTTTACAAGTTGATACAGGCATATAAGTACAAAGGGGAGGGTGGTTTATTTTCTCACATGTTATTTTGAATAAAGATTATTTTGTGCTATTTAAATTCCTTTTAAATCGTCACATAATCAACGTTAATATCTTTTTTAAGTGGCTGAAAAACGCGTGATAACATCATGAAATCAGTCCCATTAAAGTAAACGGTAATAATAACACAACAAAAATACGCGTTTTTGAAACATTTTTAAAAGATACTTATTCACTGAATCGATTTTCCTGTATTTCATATTTCAAACGTACACTATAAAAGCGTGCTGTGTAATGTTTGAATATTTATAAAAAGAGCTACTATTGTGTTAGTGTACACAGCTGATACAGCTTGATTTTTTTTAGACTAAAAATTAGGAGATTAACAAAATTCATGATCTTTTTCGACCCTCTCTGGGAGGGGGGGAAGAGTTCGGGTCCCGTTCGTCCCTCCCCGTAAATACGGCACTGATAGGCACTATGTGAATAGTGCTTACAACAATGGAGATCAATGTTAATGCCTCATAATTTTGGGTTGTGATAAAAATAGTAAAGATGGATTGAACTCGATTGAGAGAAAATCTCATGGTAAATTTACACACCTTTACAATACAGTTGAACACAGCCTGATTGTACACAAATTGAGAGAGAAAACCAAAGACGTTTCTTGTGACGGAAGTGTACATGCTGCGTGTAAACATTTATGCTGTGGCCAAACAAGACCAATTTCATTGCATATTGAATGAAACGTGTCCATAAAACAGGACAATAAGTAACACTGAATGTATCATAAGCAGGTATAAACTGGATGCGAAGAGGGGGATATGAAGGTGGAGAGAAAGTGGCTAAAATATACAGATATACAGACGACCATGTAAACGAGAGGTGAGTTGCGATGCGGGGCCCAAAGCGGTGATTGTCACCCTCGCTTGGGGAGGGATGCAGAAAACATTAATATTATACAGTATACAGGAAACGCACGTACTGTAACGCAATGCGACATTTCCCGGCGACGTGACGTGACGCGATCAAACAAAACTTGTTTCCCACACAAAACGTGTTGTTTACTTTACTCTCTCTCTCGTAATTCTATTTAAATAATATTTCCATTTATGTTTTCACTTTGTCAGACGCCAAACGTACAAATTTCTTGGAATTTATCTACAACGCTCTCTCTCTCTCTCCCTTTCTTTTTTTGTTTCCAAGCCTTCCAAGTGTTGCGATAGTTTTGAAAGTAATGTAAATATTTATAAAACGTGTCAGCTGATATTTCATGAGTTAGTTAGTTAGTTAAGTCCTTAAATTCCCAGGTGGGGGCGTCGACGAAATTTCTTTAGCGTGTTCTGTCCATTGCCAGGGCCTTCACCTCCTTCCATGTCTTGTTAACACCAGCCAGATCCCCTTCCATAGTCCTCTGCCAGATGTTCCTCGCTCTTCCACGACTGCGGCTACCTGGCGGATTCCAATTCACTGCCTGTCTAGCGATATTTTCTGGTGGTCTTCTCAGGGTGGGACCGATCCACCTCCATTTTCTTCTCTTTATCTGTAGTTGGAGGGGACTCTGACTTGTGGCCTCCCATAGATCTCTGCTCGAGATGGTCTTGGGCCACCAAATTCTCTTTATGTACCTCAGACAACCTGTACCTGTAACCTTGTGGTAATGTCCTTTGTTACTTTCCACGTCTCACATCCAGACAGCAACACCGATTTGACATTTGACTCAATTATTCTGAGTTTTGATGAGAGACGATGAATTTTCCTAAGTAAAAAAAATACAGGCTTTGAAAATGCCACTCTTAAGAGGAGTTAAAAGGTGTTCTGAACTTGATGGTATAAAGAATGATGTCATAAGAGAAGACTTACAAGTTTACAACTTGAATTAAAGATTAAAAGATTATAAACAACGGTGTAAAGACAACGAAACTAACAGGGCTGTCACAATTACTAATCGATTTGCTACGGTCCGTAAGCCCGTAATCACTTGATCCGCATCAACATTATCATAATAGATAAATAAATGCCGGTGTTTAAATAAATCACTCCTACGACGCGGCGGTAGTAAATCCACGCACAATCAGCTGATTTCAACTAATGCGTACGCAAATTGTAACAAACCTGCGGCTTTGTGTGTTCGCCCGCTTAGAATAATCCAGTTTAAATGACACGGCGATCATGTTGGCATCGACGGATTTCGGCCCGTGTGTGGTACTAAATTATTAAATACGTTTAGCCACGAACTCGAAACAATTAGGTTGTGTCTGAAGAAACAAATAAAATTACTGCAACGATATAGCCTAATTGTAGTGAATTGTCGATATTCAGATAGAGACAGAGTTGCAGGATACAGTCACAGTTTCTCTGAATCTACATTTAAACTGGTTGCATAATGTAGACCTGAGTTTCTCAGCTTTTTCAGACCGTGGCCCCCCATCCCACCTTTGCTCCCTCTCTTGTCTTGCCGGGAGAAAGAAGTCTCCTAACGTTTAAAAAACGTTTTCTCTCTAATCAGAATAAGTTTTATGTGTGATTTTTATAATTTCTGCTTGAGTTTTATAAACGATGGCAGTGTGCCTGCTTTTCTCTAACAGCAAATTAGTAAACGTAATGACTTTAACGATTCTTATCTTCATTTTATTCTTCCTACTCTTTATTGTCATTGTTTATTGCGAATAGTGTGTAACCTACGTGCCACTGTTGTTGCGGAAGAGTACTGTTGTGATTCGGTGTGATTCAGTTGAAACAACCAAACCGGCGAAAACCGGCGATTGTTGTACTATCTCTTGTGTCGATTTATTGTTACCATGGATGATACCCACGAGGGTATCCAAGGTCGAGACTCACGTAACGATGTAATGGAACACGTCCAGCGTATATGGACGCCGGCCGCGGAGCAAATACTCAGTGTTTACCGATCTCCCAACAACGAGCTTACATGAAAATACATAAAAGGTAGCTCGTCCACTTGAGCGCGCTCAGCTAATTGCTGGATGGGTTTCAATTGACCACTTACTACTTATTTCCATTTACTAACCGCCAGCCACACGTCCCAGCATAATAACCAATTAGAACTGAAGCAGTAAATGTTCACGTTCTCTATTTATGTATTTGTTTGAGTAGTCTCGATCCCACGGCTGCATAAATAATATTCCAGTATCATTAATTTTATTCAGAACGATCAGCTGAGTGGTTTCGTTGTACGTCGTAATGATGTAGTCTCGACTGCGGCCGTTCGTACTTTTATAATGAGATCCGACCGATCGACGTACGTATCGATTAGCGTGTACTTATTCCCGCGTGTGTTTATAAAACGTCCGCTCGTGTGAGCTCGTCAACTCTCGTAACGTGACTGGCCAATAAGCTTTCTCTCTCTCTCTCTCTCTCTGTACGTCCGTTTCGATTGCTCCGATCAACCGCGTGCATTTCCATTTTTTCTTCTTACTCTTCTTTTTCCCGTCGGTATAGGTAAGGTTATCAAGTCTGCTGTGGCATTAATGCCTATCTGAAAAGATGCGCGTAATTCAGTATTACTAATAATGCATGCAAACTAATCGCTTATTCTGCTGCTAATGGGTGGTTCGTGGACGGTGCGTAAATATATTTATGGGGAAACAAAAGCATTCATAAAATACGGTAATTAATTAGAAAATTAGAATAACAGAAACTCTGCTAATTACCATTAATAGAAAATTCTAACAACGTTTAGAGAGAAAACATGATGTTGTGAACATATATACCTTGCTGTAAACAAAGACCCAGTGGAAGCAACCATTTTACTGCAGAGTTCGCTAAATGGGATTGAAAAATGGGCAAAGCAGTGGAGTGGAGAATACAATTAAATGAAACTAAGTCAACACACGTGACCTTCACAAAATGCCACGGGACAGCACCAACTGCGAGAATAAATAAGAAAGATATCCCGGCAGCCGACTCTGTAAAATACTTGGGCATCCAACCCTAGACAAACAACTTACAACCACATTAGATGAAGAGGAAACAACTGGACACCTAGTTTCCAGGGCCATTATTGGCTCCTGGGCAGAAAATCATTACTGTCAATGAGAAACAAGCTCTTGGTGTACAACACCGTCTTCAAGCCTGTGTGGACATACGGGGAACTGCATCTAAATCCAATATCACTAAAATGGAAAGCTGGATCATAACCACTGCACAGTGATTCGTCAACAACAAAGACACGTGTGGCGACCTAGACCTGTCCCACGGTCAGTGAAACCCATCGGGATGTTCAGCGAAAGGCACGTATATGAAACGGCTGGAAGAGCACACAAATACAAATCTACTGGACCACAGCGTGCAGACAAGACGATTCAAATTAACATTTCCGCTGGACTTACTTAGACTTAACACTTTAAATACATCAAACATAATATGTAATTTTTAAATACTCATAGGTAGAAATAGTCAATGGACTTGTTCTTATGTTTGATATCAACAATTGTGTTTATTGACTGTTAGGCCGCGGTCCACAGTAACGTTTCGGCCACACCGTCGAAGGCCATCGTCAGTCTCTACCTCATCTCTGAGGTGAATTGGCGGACACCGTGCCAATCTAGACACTGATGATGGCCTCCGATGGTGGCGGTCTCGATCAGTTGCGACGGAACAGCGATTTTACCTATTCTTTCTTACGCGGTCAATTGGGCCCCACGCACTTTCACTTACTGACCGAATCTGTCACTTAGAAACGTTCCTATACTGAACTCCCATGATATTTCAATTCCGCAACTTTTCATTTTTGCGAGTAACCTCTTTCTTCCAAAATTGTTGTTATGTTAGATTAGGTTAGGTTAGTTTATGCTAGGAATTGTTAGAATTGTAATGGTAATTTTTGTGTTATTATAATAATAACAAGAAAATTCAATTGATCGCAGTTGTCCGGGTTTTATACGATTGGGTCGCAACCGACCGCGGTCCCATAGATAGCGTCAACCGTGGACCATGGGCTAACCTGGAGATAGCGTCAACCGTGGACCGTGGGCTAACCTGGAGATAGCATCAACCGTGGCCCATGGGCTAACCTGGAGATAGCGTCAACCGTGGACCATGGGCTAACCTGGAGATAGCGTCAACCGTGGACCGTGGGCTAACCTGGAGATAGCGTCAACCGTGGACTGTGGGCTAACCTGGAGATAGCATCAACCGTGGACAGTGGGCTAACCTGGAGATAGCGTCAACCGTGGACCATGGGCTAACCTGGAGAAAGCGTCTACCGTGGACCGTAGGCTAACCTGGAGATAGCGTCAACCGTGGACTGTGGGCTAACCTGGAGATAGCATCAACCGTGGACCGTGGGCTAACCTGGAGATAGCGTCAACCGTGGACCATGGGCTAACCTGGAGAAAGCGTCTACCGTGGACCGTAGGCTAACCTGGAGATAGCGTCAACCGTGGACCATGGGCTAACCTGGAGATAGCGTCAACCGTGGACCACGGGCTAACTTGGAGATAGCGTCAACCGTGGACCATGGGCTAACCTGGAGATAGCGTCAACCGTGGACCATGGGCTAACCTGAAGATAGCGTCAACCGTGGACCACGTGCTAACCTGGAGATAGCGTCAAACGTGGTGGAGATAGCATCAACCGTGGACCATGGGCTAACCTGGAGATAGCGTCAACCGTGGACCACGGGCTAACTTGGAGATAGCGTCAACCATGGACCATGGGCTAACCTGGAGATAGCGTCAACCGTGGACCATGGGCTAACCTGAAGATAGCGTCAACCGTGGACCACGTGCTAACCTGGAGATAGCGTCAAACGTGGTGGAGATAGCATCAACCGTGGACCATGGGCTAACCTGGAGATAGCGTCAACCGTGGACCACGGGCTAACCTGGAGATAGCGTCAACCGTGGACCACGGGCTAACCTGGAGATAGCGTCAACCGTGGACCATGGGTTAACAGCCCGACTGAGAATAATAGCCTCAACAATGTTGATGCGGCTATGAAAGCTTAAGAAATTGCAATTATGTTTATTGTTATGTATTAACAGGATGAATAAATAAATATAAACAATTAAAACAATTTTAGAGGACCTAGCCAGTAGAACAGGATTAAGAATTTCAGCGGAAAAACAAAAATTTCTCACGAACATTAAAAATGCGCCAAAATTGCTGCTAACGGATACTGATCGAATAGAGAAGGTTAGAAAATTTAAGTATATTGGGGAAATAATACAAGAGAATGGTTCAGAAAAATTTGCTGTAGACGAAAGGATTCATAAAATGGAAAGAGTTATACCATTAACATGGTATAACTAAAGATATTTACAATAAAAAGTGCATATCTAAAAATGAGAAAATAAGGCACTACAGTTCGGTAGTGAGGCCAGAATGCCTATATGCAAGTGAATGTCTAGAATTGAATTATAATTTAGACAAACTATAAATACTTTGAAAGACGAATTATTAGGAAAATAATAGCCCCACGAAAAACTTCAAAAGGATGGGAATTAAGAAGTAATGATGAAATATATAAAAGTATAGAAAATGTAACAGAAACAGCGAGAAAAAGAAGAATAGTACTTTTTGGACATTTATATAGAATGGACGACAGTAGGTTAACAAAACAGATCTTCAAATATCTGTGGGGAAAGAAGTCTTCATCAAGTTGGATTAAAGAAGTCAAAAAGGATTTAGAAAGAAATAGTATAAACAATTGAAGAAGCATTTGAAAGAGAAGGTTTTCAGGCAGAAGTGTTAAAAATGGAAGGAGTTCAGGGTAGGACAGAGAAAAATGCAGCTTCAAAGTGGAATGAAGACAGCAAGAAGAGACACAGTGAAAAGACGAAAGAATATCGGAGAAAAAGACAAGAACAAGGAATAAAGAATTGATATTGGCAAGTGGTCCTCAGATGGCCGATACAAATAGAAAGAAAAAATAAAATGAATACATGCGAAGAACAGTTAAATATTTAACTTAATTAAATCAAAATTGTTTTCACATTTCATAACATGTCATAAGTTTGTTGGGATTTCAACCTTAAAACGAAATGCCATTTGCACTAGTATTAGTGGAGCACAGGAAGTTCAAGAGATACAAGTTGAGAATTCACGGTATCGAAAGAAGGGACGGATCCCGCAGCAGTTACGAATATACAATCAGGCACAATATTCTTAGAGCCGGTTTGCCTGTCGCCGCATTTAAAGTAATTAGAAACAGATTAAGTCAAAGGGAGCATTTGTTTTGAATTAACGGGACGACAAATAGCTGTTAGCGACGATTATAGTGACGTCTGCTTTTCTCCCCTCCCCCTCTCGAACTGGAGTTTAGTTTTGTTTCTTGAATCTGTCGTTACCTTCTCCGTCAAACTCTCTCTCTCTCTCTCTCTCTCTCTCTCTCTCTCTCTCTCTCTCTCTCTCTCTCTCTCTCTCTCTCTCTCTCTCTCTCACTCTCTCTCACTCTCTCTCGCTTCTGCATACGTTGTACCTGCTCTCATTAATTTAAGGAACGTTTCTGCCTAAGTTAATCGCCGGGCTCCTCTCTGTGTCATACGCGTTACTTCAACAAATGGATTGGATCAATCTGCACTTGTCCGTCTTCCTTGGTTACAAGTCATCGCCCTTAACAGCTGCATAATCTTCTTTAAGACCTAACCATCTTTTTAGTTACTTAAAAATTCACACACACACACACACACACACACACACACACACACACACACACACAATATTATATTATTATTTGAGCATTTATAAATATATATTTTTTCCTTCTTCTTCTTCTTCTTCTTCTTCTTCTTCTTCTTCTTCTTCTTCTTCTTCTTCTTCTTATTATTATTATTATTATTATTATTATTATTATTATTATTATTATTATTATTATCTTCTATATAATAAATCTCTAGGGGGGTCTATGTTTGTCCCCGGTAATCTCAGAATCTACTGAACCGATTTCAATTAAACTTTGCACGCTGATAGCAGGTACCCAACGGAAGGTTTTCCACTTTATCTGATAACGATAGGTTAAAAAGAACCGAAGTTATTGCAAAAAAACTAATTTTTTTAAACCGCGGCTTCGATTGCGAATAACGATAGGTTAAAAAGAACCGAAGTTATAGCAAAAAAAACTCATTTTTTTAAACCCGCGGCTTCGATCGCGAATATTTGTATATGATTGGTGTGGTAACTGTCGAGTTGGTAAATTGCTAATGGTACATCTATAAGTTATTAATAATATTCTTATATTGTAACTTATGAATATCCAAAAAAGTGCGAAGCAAAAGATCCATCATTCATGTTTCCTCGATACGTAAAATCAAAATTTGATAATTTAGTAGATATTTACAAACATGCAGTAACACAATTAGATGAAATATTCGTATACAATAATACAAATAGTGTAGGCCTATACATAAGTATATTGATATGAGTTAGTCCATTTGAATATTTACATTTTAGTAGGGATATGGAGTTCTTATCAGCATATGGAATTCATATAAACAATACAATAATTCATTGTTTGATTATATTGTAACATTGATTATATAGTACACGTTGATTCTGACAAACCATACTCTTCGACATTTGAATATTCAGTAGGCCTATGTGCAGTAGGAATAATTAATTTTCGAGAATTATACTTAACCTACTTCATCGAGAATTATGCGAAGAGCGTCAGTGATGTAGTATCAGTGCCTTTTTTCTTTAACTTTACGTCATCGGTAAGTAATATGTGCAATATGTATTGTATTGTATAAATTATTAATTGCCACCTAGAGATTTATTAGTATAGATCAAATAAATACATTTCCCTTTTTTTAGCTTTGCAATGCCAAAAAGACGATCATGTTTAGGAAGATCTACTGCTGCTGCGGAAAGAAAGAGGCGTCTTAGAGCATCTGAAAATGACGTCGAAGGAGTCGAAATGCAATCAGCTCCTGGAAACTCTTCAGAAAGATCTGGATTAGAAGAAGTCTCACGGGTTGAAAGTCCTACGATTCGTGAAAATAGATTAGCAGCACAAAGACGCAGGCAAGCGACTCTCAGATCATGAGAGGTCCTACTTTACGATGGAATGCAAAATTAAATAGTGGTTTCAATTATAATCCAGTTATTAACTACGCGAATAAAACAGATATCGGGTTACCGAGTATGGTTTGCCCTCATTGCAAAGCTTTAAAGTGGCAAAATGAATTACATGGATTATGTTGCTCTGCAGGAAAAATGCGATTAGATCCCATACTTCCTCCTCCAGAACCGTTAAAATCATTATTAAATGGAGAATATCTTTTATCGAAAACTTTTTGAATGCATTAAGATCGTACAATTCAGCTTTTCAATTTACATCATTCGGAGCCAATGAAATAGTCGAAGGGAGCTTCATGCCTACTTTCAAAATTCAAGGGCAAGTATATCACCTCATGGGATCATTACTCCCCACACAAAACGAAGTACCAAAATTTCTACAGGTGTATTTCATAGCTGATTATTTACAGCAATCTGAAACAAGAATGGATCATATTCGTAACTTGGATAAGCCATTAGTAACAGAACTTCAAAATTTACTTCACGCATTCAACCCATATGATAGTGAACTGAAAAGTACGTTTGAATTTGTAACATCTGCGAATAATAATCAGTACAATACTGTGATTCATGCTGATCGAAAAGAAAATAATGAAGAGCACAGGGGTCGCTACAATGCACCGACAACTAATGAGGTGGCAGTAGTTTTAGTTAACCAGGAATGCGATAAACGCGATATTATAATCCGTGCGAGGGATCATACGCTACATCGAATTGAAGAAACACATCGAGGTTATGATGCTTTACAGTACCCTTTAATGTTTTGCAGAGGAGAAGATAGTTATCATTTTACATTAAAATTAGTCGATCCACAGACTGGGTTACAAAAAACTAACTCGACAGTTACCACAACAATCATATACAAATATTCGCGTGCGAAGCCGCGGGTACAGTACCTGCTAGTTATTAAATAAAACTTTTCTTACAGGAATATATTTTACCTTTTTTGAATATTTTACAAAAGTAGGGTTTAAACTGAATAGCGTTTAATCCATCGAAACACTGTAAAATTTCAAAAAATATATAATATAGTCTTGTAAGAAAAGTTGTATTTATTATTAATAATAATAATGAAAATATAATACGGCAGGAACTGAATATTATGAGTATACTCGACAGGATCGCCCAGTATCGACTGAATTGGTGGGAACATCTTTGTCGAATGGATGACTGCCGCATCCGCAAACAACTATGGAACTATAAACTGAGGGGACGGGGAGGTGTGGGACGTCCGAGGAAGCTCTGGAGTAAGCAGCTCTAATCATTCCCTATTTGAGACCGGAACAAACCATCCTTGGTTCAATCCTTGAAGATGATGATGATGATAAAAAATATATACAAAAATAATGTGAGCAAATATGAATGTAATATCAGAATAATGACGCGCGCGCGCGCGTGTGTGTATGTGTGTGTCATTTTCTATATACGTAACTTAAACTTTCTTGCAGCTGATGATACTGATTTTTTTCAGTGAAACGTGAGTCAGGTATTGATTGTAACGACAAAAACGTAATACACTATTTGCAGAAGAAACTATATTGAATAATATAATAATAATAATAACAATAACAATATATACACATATACACGTATGTATGATCGCGCGCGCGCGCATTTGTGTGTGTAATGAAGTAATTTTAGAATAAAACCACGAACATACATAACTTGATATAAATGTTGTATCTTATTTAAATCACAAAACCGTTCTACAATCACAAGACGACGAAAACGTTTCGTCTGAATTGACCATCAGGGAGGGTTCCCCCGTTCCCTCCCCCGTGGTTCCTCCCCTGATTTCGCCAGTTAACAAACCATCCGTTAGGAAGAAAATTAACAAACGTTCGTGAAACGTGTCATCAAACATGCAGATGTTTGTGTGTGCAGTTACGTAGTTATATTGTGAAAATATTGTTATTATGGAGACGTAACACGAATGCGGGCAACTGTTTGAATTGCCAGCGCGTGTTACTGGGGTATTAGGTCCGCTCACGGCGATAATTACTACAGTTGTCATAGTTGCCCGGGGTAATGTCGTACATCGATTGTGAGGGCGACTTTTTAAACGTACCGTGTTTTCCTCGTCTCCATTTCCCTGGCACAATCAAGTCCATCATTACGACATGTCGCTGATGGCGCCACATACGTAATGACATAATGATGACTCTGTGTGTCATCAAACAGCAATGACGGCAATAAACATGGCGGGCCAGACCAGAGAATTGAGTTGTGCAGCCTCGTCGCTGGGTACCACTTGGCTCCGACACCCTCTTACACTTAATTACCGTGCAGACCTAGATTTTAGTACACACACTCACTGTGTCATAATAGTATTAGCTCTAGCAAATTCACATAAAGTCATCAAATGTAAAGTACGGTCTTGATATGTTGCATCAGTTCGCCAACGCTCAGTCATTATGTCTGTCCTGGCGTTCATATCGTTACTACGATCTCACGGATACAAAATACAGACACCAGTAAAGTCTCTAATTACCAACTGTAATTATTCACAAATAACAATTTGTAATCAGCAATCAAGGTATAAGGTATCATTTTAATCAGGGTATAAGAGTGAGTCAGATAAGACCCAAATGTAAGAGATACGACAGTACAAAGGGTATAAGAGGTACAGGTCAAAGGTAAGACAGTACCTTCGAAAGGTCAAATTAAGAAAGCACAGTTGCGCTTGTTTGAACAAGTTCAGAGGATGGAAGGTGATAGACTTCCAAAACAACCGAGTTGCTGGTGCCGGAGAAGAGTGACCGGTCCGGAAGGCTCTGTAGGGCGGTGTTAGTAACACTGTCCGGTCCAGGCCTCTTCCGGGGTCAAAGCGCTAAAAGCCTGTCCGTGACCTCCTCCACTGAAATGAGTTCGGGTTCGGAGGTGATCAGGTTGCCGACGTCAGCCTCAACCTCGCCTTTAGTCTCCTCATTTGAGTCTGGGTTCCCGGACGGGTGAGGAGCAAACTGAAACTCCAATCGCCCGACCAGGAACTCATTAGATTTCTCGTCCGGCTTCGCAAGGGGATGTCCCCCAGGTCCGTTGATAGCCGGGAGGAGAGGACGCCTCTTCCGGTCAATGCGGGAGGAACACTATAAACGGAGCTCTCCTCCGTTGAATCATCTGCCATTCGGGCGACCACGAACTCCCAGCAGCTTCATCGGAAGGCCTGCAAGTCACGACGTAACTTGCCGGCCCCCCGATTGAAGCTGGCTTTGTCGGCCGGATCTCGCGTCCGCTGCCACCGTCTCCGAAGTCTGATCTTCTCCAAAGCGAGAAGACTGAATTCTTCAGGGATCCGGTGGAAATCGGGCGTGAGATTAGGCTTCATCCGTGAGCACACCCCGACGGAAGAGACCACCGCACCTTATTCTCAGGATCGTAGGGAAATGTTTATTTAGGATGGATTTAACAAACGGTAGATGGGATAAACATTATGATCCCATTTTATAATTAAAACTTATCTTAAATAAATGCAGGCCTTATCCAAGTCTTCCCTCCCGTGGATTATCTCTTCTTTCCGCGGCCAGATTACATGTTGTAAATAATCAGTTCAACGGTCAATCACGCTTCAACATCTAGTAAAACAAATTATTTACCGTATATAGGTCTTCCCAACAAAAGGTACTGTACTGTGCATATTTGTCGGCTAAATAGAAAGCGTTACATAAATTCCGCATTAATATTAAACTTCAATCTCTCTCTCTCTCTCTCTCTCTCTCTCTCTCTCTCTCTCTCTCTCTCTCTCTCTCTCTCTCTCTCTCTCTCTCTCTCTCTCTCTCTCTCCCGCCGTCGTCCAACAGTTTTTTATTAAATACTTTTATAATCCAGTTCATTGCTTTCAGCAGACATCATTAGCTCCAGCTCTAATTATCGTTTCTGTGAAGTTCCCCTCCCCCCCGGATATATATATATATACTTTTATTTATTTATTCGTTTCCAGACGATGTACGGCTAGCTGTGTGTGTGTGTGTGTGTGCGCGCGCGCCAGCGTAGTTTTTTCAAATATGCTTTTTTATAATTTTCCTGTTCCTCCTTCTTTTACTGATTCAATTTAACCTGTTTTTAACATTGTTGATTTAATTAATTACCGCTTGTGTTACCCCGCTCTGCTCGTGACTAGTTAATTTCTGTATGAAATCCTGTCCGAGAGCGTACACAAAGAGCTGAGCTGTCTATACACTGCGCTAGCTGAAGAGCGCTTCTTTTTTTTACATGCAATAAATGGAAGAAGAAAATTCTTATTATGATGCAATTCCCGGTGCTAGACTGAATGTAGGCCTAATCACGGAAACGGGGATAAAACAAGGGGGGGAGTGAATTTGTTTGGCTGATTGTGTGTGGTGTAGTGCATATTTACACCGCGAACTGTTTTACGTATATTCTGGGAATATGCGAATGTGTACAGGGGAGAGCGCATGTCTGCGTTTTAACTAGAGAATTTAATATATTCTTCTTCTTCTTCTTCTACTTCTTCTTCTCTTTCACGGAATGTAGTCCTAGTAGCCTGCTGCGGCTTCCTTATTCCTAGCGCTTCATAGATCTACTAGGATTGTGTAGACGTGCGCGCGTGTTTGCCTGTACGAGAGAATTTAATACTTTCTTCTTCTTCTCCTCCTTCTGACTCCCCTCCTCCTCCTCCCCTTCTTCTTCTTCTTCTTCTTCTTCTTCTTCTTCTTCTTCTTCTTCTTCTTCTTCTTCTTCTTCTTCTTCTTCTCCATCTTCTTTTTCTTCTTCTCTTTCACGGATTGTAGTCCGAATATTCTACTGCGGCTTCCTAACTCCCAGCGCTTCTTAGGCCTACGACCGTGTACGTGTGTTCGCCTGTTTGTCTAAACGAGATAATTTAATACCTTCTTCTTCTCCTTCTTCTTCTTCTTCTTCTTCTTCTTCTTCTTCTTCTTCTTCTTCCTCGTACTTCCTTTCACGAAATATAGGCCTAGTGGCCTGTTCCAGCTTCCTACATTTATCGGCAGATCTTTTCCTCCCCCCCACTTGGTAGACCATTTTAGATATTCTGTTGTTCTCCGTCCTGTAAAGATGTCTTCTATACTTTTCCGTCTGTTCCTTTACGTTTCATTAACCGAGACAATGATTGAAACTATCTTTGATCTGCTCACTCGTTCCTCATTTTATCCAACGATACACCTACGCAACTCCTAATCTCTCCTCTATCACGTTTGTGTGTGTGTGCGCGCGCGCGCGTGCGTTCGAGTTGCAAAGGTTAACAATTTTGCCTCGAAATTGTACCCGACTGAGAGAGGGGGAGAAAGAAAGAAAGAGAGAGAGAGAGAGAGAGAGAGAGAGAGAGAGAGAGAGAGAGAACTGTATATATTATTCCTTTGTAAGTAATTCGTTGAGTTTCCTGCAAGTCTCCCATGTAATATTTTCAAATAAATACACTGGAAGTAGGTTTATTTTCAGGTGAAACAAAAAAATATATTTATAGGTGGGGCAGAGAGAGAGAGAGAGAGAGATAGAGACGAATGCCTGGTCATCCTGATTATGACGATGACGACGACGATGTTTCAGTGACCATGACGATGCGATTGTTTATGCGTGTATCCATAGGAAGTATAAATGACCACTACTGACGATAAAAGTTAATTCAGTAAAGAGAGAAGGCAAATTGTAGACGTGCACGGTGTAGCGTTGTAGCTGGGGACACAAACATAAACGCTGAGAAGAATAGGTAAGGGAGGGGGTTGGTGGGCTGCACCACATTATTGTGATTAGTGATGGAGCTCCCCATTGTTTGTACCAATTAATTAATTATCACGCTGGCGGTAGTATAGTTTGAAAGCATAAGACAAACACACAAACACGTACGTGGGGTGCCATAATCCATCAGCACCTACCCCCATCCCCCATTAACACCAACCCCCAATGTCTTTTGCACACCGCCACGCCAACTTCCAGCTGCATAATTAATTCATACAGCTTAACATGAGCGCGCGCGCGCACTCACACACATAGCCTACCATGAGGTAATTGAACCGTTAATGGGTTTGTTAATATGCACAAGTGTTCCTGAAGTCAATCGAAGATGAGGTAATGTTGATTCAGACAGAGAACAACAGACAGCCGTGGACCGATTAAAACAGTTTTCAATCTACTTCAGCTTTACCTCTATTATGAGTTTACCGCCTTAGGAATACATACAGTCGAAAATATTAAGCTGTTATTAACTATGTAATTCTTATTAAATATATACTCTTACGCCATGACAGAACGTTCTACATGATTCTCGGCTATCCCAGCAGAGCCCAGCTGTAATGCTGTGTGCGTACGTGACACTTAACAAGCGAAGCAGTGTTACGTAATACGGAACAGTCTCGTACGTTCCATAGTGTTGTTCGACAAGTATCTCAACTAGCCCAACGGTACGTGTTTCTGCTAAGGTTGCGCTGAAGTATCCTCTAGAATTTTCAAGTGTTTGTTAAGGACGCAGACTATAAATACCCCATCCCGCCATTTAGTTTTCAGTTTTATGTCGGGCGATTTACACAGTACGTCTCAAGTGGTGTATTAGTGAATAGTGATTACAGTGCGGATGTCTTTATAGTTGACATTATTATTTGTGCGGACAGATTAAGTTGAATTATTGTACCAGTATAATCTTGACGAATAACTTGTTTATTACAGACTGTTAATCGTGATAATTAAAGCCGGCTTTTAGTGACGTCATTGGTGTCTTGTATTTTGTTTTAGACGGTACCATACGACGGTCGGTTAAATCGTCGTAACAACATATTCCAAGAAAATAACGAGAAAGAGTTAGAAAGAGAGGGGGGAGATTGGTGTTGGAATGTGCTAATTGTCCAAACACAACCCTAAACGTCAACTGCTACAAACCCAAGGCATAATTTTTTAGATAGGAAGAAGAAGAAGAATAAGAAGAAGGCGAAGAAGAAAAATAATCTATTATTGTTATAAGGTTCGCTATGTATTCAGCGTAGGTAGATCAGAGGTTAGGAGAGACGTAAAATCTTTTTCATTGAACTTTTCTTCAAAGAAGAAAAGACTTTCTTTACAGAGATATTAAGTTGCAAAATGTAGCAAATTTAGTAAGAAGTAAAACGTTTTATCTGCTGCGCGGCGTAGTGAGTGTGTGTGTTGTAGTATGTAGTTTGGTAATAAAGTCTCACTTTGTGTGCGCGGGATTCACAAACTTGGGTAAGATATTTTAGCGGAGGGTGTATTTTAGAGCCAGGTTATGTTACAACTTAGAGGCGGTTACCACAATGCCCACAACAGACACTCCTATGGGAGCGAAACCGGCTTGTGTGTGTGTTTCCTTCGATAAATGAGATTGTATGTCGGAATGTGTACATAAAGTCGTTCAGTGCCATCCTCCACTTCACCTCCTCCCCCCACTAAACTCTACAAAAATCCAGTTAATTCTCGTTTATCGGCTGTTTTCAGTATTTGTTATAGATACGGTAATTTACTTGTGTAAGTTGGCAATAACAGTCGTCTAGCGGTTACTAAACTACGCCATGCGTTCGATTCCAGGTGGGGAAAATTGTTTACGATGACGTAATAGTTTAATTAGTTTTGGAGCAGTTATTTTTTTTTTAATCTATTTGTTTTTTCTTACATATTGTCAATTATATAATTTTAATAATTTCTTTTCCTATTGTTGTCAGAAATTTGTAAATGTCTGATTTAAGAAAAAATTAAATTAAAAATTACCTGTCTATTTCTCTTTCGGTATTAAAATTTATAAGTCAAATGGATTAATTTCTGTATAATTTAGTAATAAGTAATATTTTTCTACTTTACAAGAATTTATTTTTTATAATTATTTACACAGTTTCGATAGTTTTTCTTACTGTCGTCTTCAGAAATTAATTAATTAAATTTGAATTAATTGTTTAATAACGTCTGTT
Source organism: Magicicada septendecula (assembly GCA_034769895.1). Lineage (NCBI taxonomy): Eukaryota > Metazoa > Arthropoda > Insecta > Hemiptera > Cicadidae > Magicicada > Magicicada septendecula. The sequence continues at coordinate 18,113,019 of CM068371.1, read as the reverse complement.
CTACATTTGTATAATCTATGTTATATAAAAAAATTAGTCATTACCATATGAATTTATATTATTTTATTAAATTAATAATTTTGAAAATATTATCATTTCTTATTAATAATGTGTGACGAAATAATAATTTTGACGTCTTATTAATAATGTGGAGCGGTCATGGGGTAGTGGCTTGTGGCGTGTGGCGTTGCTACGCTGTCGGAGCGGGTTCGATTCCCGCCGGGGCCATCTGATTTACATACGACCGTTATATCTCGCAAGGAGATGGCAAACGAGCGAGAGGTATCCTGCCTAGTATAAACCCTCCCCAACTATGCCGTTCGGATACGGCGTTACACTGTAGGTCCCATATAGGCCTACCTGTGAGAGACTCCGTAACACGCACCACGGGTATATGCGGGGAAGGTACAATCCAGTCGAAAGACTGAAGGACCCAATAATAATAATCAATAATGTTATTGTAATACAACATAAACGTCAAAAATTGAACCTTTTGGAAATGTTAAAAATATATAACAACAAAATAGACAATGAATTAAGAGAAGAACAAATCCAAATTAGGACAAAAGTGATATTTTTTTTTTTAAACTATCAAATTTTAAAAATCAAAAATATATCTACATTTTTTTATGTAACACAGTTATATGTACAACTTACATTATATGATGTACAAAAGCTGTTAGTAATTTTAAATTTAATTAATTGCTTCTTTATATATTTAATTTATACAGATTAAAGTAAGAAAAATTATCGAAAAGTGTAAATGAAATTGAAAAAATATATTCTGGTAAAAAAGGAAAAATAGTTTATTGTTAAAATTCATTACAACAAGAATAAGTGAATTGTTATGAGATGTGTTAAAGTTAACTTGAATAAAAGACTAAAAGATTAAAAACGACGGTGGGAAGAACACTTAGAAAGCATGTCATAATTAAGACTGGCCAAACATGTTTGGAAATATAAACCTATTGGACACAGGTGTGTGGGTAGACCCGCAAAGATATGGGTGTAGGATCTTTGAGAAATTTGCCTATGCCGTGATGTGAATGTGATGATGAATACGTGACTATTCTTCGTTGCCGTCGTCATCGTCATCATCATCATCATCATCATCATCAACATCATCGTCACTGCCACTGATGGATACTAATTGTTGAGCTAACATGAACTCAAAACGGTAATTCCATCTTGCTTAAAAAGCCGAATCATGGACGCCTTGGAAGCGTTTGAAATTTATGGAGCATAAGCAGCCACTGTTTCGTATTGAATGAACAGCTGAAATTTTAAACCCAATCCGCTACACGATACTGCCTTGAACCCGCTGTATCAGATAGAGACGAACAACCGCTGAGTGGTCGACCAAACGTGAACAGGTGCGCAGCTACTGACGCGTATTCATTGCATAATGATATTTGAATGTTAACCGGTAACAACCTCCTACGAGGGATATTTTAAGATCGGATGATGAAGCATAGCCTATGTTTCGAAACGCGTCATCAATATAAAAAATAAGTCACAAGGCGGATCTATTGGCAACGGTGAAATCTGTATTGTATCGCAGAGACTGTGTCGAGAAATGTCGCCTAATTAATAAACCAAAGGCTTCAGACTGTTTTCCTTTTGACCGCGGCAGCGATAACCAACTCAATATTCGATTGTGATGAAATAACAGTACGTAATTATACAGTCATCATCATCATCCCCAAAGATTACACCAAGGATGGTTTGTTCCGGTGTCAAATAGGCAAAGTTTAGAGCTGGTCACGACAGCGATTCATCGGACGTCCCACACCTCTCCGTCCCCTCGGCTTATAAGAATAGTTCCATAGTTGTTTGGGGATGCGGCAGTCGCCCATTCGGCAAAGATGTTCCCACCAATTCAGCCAATATTGGGCGATCCTGTCGAGTATAGTCATAATATTCAGTTCCTGCCGTATATCTGTGTTTCTTCTGTGATCATGGAGAGTATACCCTGGCACGTGTATGAGAAATCTCATTTCAGCCGCTTGGATACGACCGGTCTGGCCTTTCGTTAAAGTCCAATTATCAGACTCATAAAGAAGTGTGGGAAGACCCATCACATTGTAGAATTTTAGGCGTGTTCCTTTACGTGCTGATTTAAGGGTTCGCCTAAGGGTACCACACATAAGATTGAACTTATGCAACTTATACAATTACACAGTCAAACAATAATAGGAAACAACGAATTTCTCTGTCTAACGTTGAGCGTACCACATAATACTTGAATCAAATCATACTAACACATTGAGTGCACGTTTATGTAAATTGTGTGTGTGGGGGGGAGGGAGGGTCAGAAGATGAAAGAGACATATGAGAGAGAGAAGACTTTGTGGTGGAGCAGCTCTGTCAATCGGAAACGAACTAAATAAATTTGCTTCCTGCAGACGTTACAATGAGGATTGGTGTCCACGCGCACGCGCTCGCGAGCACACAACTCTATTAACGCCGTCATCAGATATTCCATTTTATTTCTACGTAATGTTATGAAAATACAGACCGCGCGCTGTCGCTGCTAGAGTTTAATTAAAATTCAGTGATGCCGGGCGAGAGACGAGAGAGCGAGAGAAACGTCTGTGGAATTTGAGAGGAGGAGGTGGCCCTGATTAAGTGTGAGGAGAGAACGTAGAGACGTGTGAACTGTCGCGCGCGCGTACGCACACACACACACACACAGAGGGATGTATTCTGGTAACAGCAGAAGTGAAAATATGAGGAAGGCTTGGCGGTGGCGGAGGCGAAGGCGACATATCTTGGGGCGTATCAGGTTCGTGCTGGCGCGGCACTGTTTCAATTTTGTCGCAAACCGACAACCCCCAATATGCTCAACATCCCCCGCCCCCACCCACCCGCAGTGTGGGCCTAATCCCCAACCTTGTTATATACGTGATCCGGATGCCATTATCTATATATATATCTCCCCAATAATAATGATAATCTGAATCGAACCGAGGGAGGAGTATGGCGCTGTTCTTTAGTCTGACTGACTGGTGGAAACAAAAAACATAATTACTAATATAAGCTTACCGTGTGTATGTCCGTCTACCCCGGTCGGTATTCAGAAGCAGATTAACTTCCGTGTAATATAGGAAGCACTGCTGATCCACTGGCAGTCTACTGAATAATAAAATAATATATTGTTACGACGGTCTACTGATCGTCGTATGGTACAGTGGAAAACAAAATACAAGACACCAATCAAGTCACTAATCACCAGCTTTAATTAATCACAATTAAATAATTTGTAATCAACAGGATAGTCTGTTACACCAAATCAAATAAAAATTGTTCACACGCAATAATAATGTCAACTAATAGAGTCTGGCACAATTATAAAACACATAACACTTCGCCAGAATACTTCAGAATACTTCGAACCGCACTGGAATATATCGCTACTCAAACTAAACTGACCGTCGCTGAATGCATATATTTATACCACGCTGAGATTCCAGAATAATCCATAATACGCGTCACCTCTACACTAGAGCGTAATTGATTACGGCGTTGACACAGTGCGCGCGCCCGGCGAAGTCTGGAACAGTCTCCCTAACGCATGTTGAAAATCACGTACGCACACAACATTACAGCCGAGTTCAACTGGAATACCCGAGGATCACATAGAACGTTCTGTAATGGTGTAACAGGATTTCAGCATTACGTAACAACATTGCTAAGTATATTTCATTATCTTCTGATTTCGACCATCGTTACAATTTAATTAATTGACAGAAGAGCACGAAATTCACCTGTCATCCACCGCGATGCCCCAAGTTTTGTAACGTTAAAGCAAATAAAACGACTATTGTGTCCGCAACGATTGTTGTTATTAATTCTTGCAGATCGGTTACATTGTTGTAAAGGTTTTGTTGGAAATAAAATCCAGGCTATTGGGCCGTGGTCCACTAAAGTTATTGTTTTCAGACGTTTCGGCCTGACATCTGGAGGCCATCTTCAGTGAATGAAACGGTACAACACAAATGACATCATGTTCGTCAGTAACCTGAGTACAGTGGCAATGTCTGTTCGCGGTCCTCCTCTTCGATTTATTCACTGAAGATGGCCTCCAGAGTTGAGGTCGAAACGTTTAGTGGACGACGGCCCAATAGCCTGGATTTTGGCCTCCAGAATTGAGGCCGACACGTTTAGTGGACGACGGCCCAATATACTGGATTTTGGCCTCCAGAGTTGAGGCCGACACGTTTAATGGACGACGGCCCAATAGCCTGGATTATGCCCTCCAGAGTTGAGGCCGACACGTTTAGTGGACGACGGCCCAATAGCCTGGATTATGCCCTCCAGAGTTGAGGCCGACACGTTTAGTGGACGACGGCCCAATAGCCTGGATTATGGCCTCCAGAGTTGAGGCCGACACGTTTAGTGGACGACGGCCCAATAGCCTGGATTATGGCCTCCAGAGTTGAGGCCGAAACGTTTAGTGGACGACGGCCCAATAGCCTGGATTTTGGCCTCCAGAGTTGAGGCCGAAACGTTTAGTGGACGACGGCCCAATAGCCTGGATTATGGCCTCCAGAGTTGAGGCCGAAACTTTTAGTGGACGACGGCCCAATAGCCTGGATTATGGCCTCCAGAGTTGAGGCCGAAACGTTTAGTGGACGACGGCCCAATATCCTGGATTATGCCCTCCAGAGTTGAGGCCGAAACGTTTAGTGGACGACGGCCCAATAGCCTGGATTATGGCCTCCATAGTTGAGGCCGAAACGTTTAGTGGACGACGGCCCAATAGCCTGGATTTTGTTTCCAACACTGTTGACGGCGGTCGTGAAAGCCTCACATTTGTTGATGATAATATTTTCAATTATTCAAATTACCTTTTTAAATCCATTATTTTCTCGTTTTCATCATAATCATCATCACCACTCCAAGGACTAGGCCTTAGACCTGTTCCGGAACCCATCTCCTCCTCGGTCTGCCGACATCTCTCTTCACAGTAGGGTGATAACCCAAGGCAGCCACAGGTAGACGGATATTAGGCATGCGATTCAAGTGTTCACACCATCTTCTTCTGTGGTCTTCAATCTTCTGGTGCAATGACACAATGTTTAAATCGCGTCTAATATCCTCGTTTCTTCTCCGACCCAAGAGAGAACAACCTTGCGTCCCTCTTCGAAATTTCATTTTGGGTGCCTGAATCCTCTCCACGTCCCTTTTACCAAGAGTCCATGTCTCGCCAGCAGCATACAGGAATGTGGGGACAGCCACAGCTTTATAAAATTGCATTCGGGTATCTTTCCGTGTTTTATTTTTTAGGTACCTATGAATCGTTCCGCAGATGGAAATTATTGCTAAGTATATAATTTCGTACTTCACCCATGGTTACAATTAAATTAATACAGTGTTTCGACTACTACAAAACAGTGATCGTTCGTCCTCAGGTGTGAAAATGAGAATTGTATTAAAACAAACTATGTATGGTAGAACAAAAGACAGATTCATCTGAGTTAACAATCACTAAATGAATATAACATCAGATTACATAAAATATGAAATTTACGTTCCAGCTAAGGAGTTTGTAGGTCTGAAAGCGAGACGCTTCATTACACTGTTAAACAGCAACGATGGACGAAATACATGTTTAACTGTCTGGTGAACCCTCTCGCGTTCAGACCTACAAACGTCTTGGCTGGGACGTAAATTTCATTATTTGTGTATTTTCATGTTATATTTATTTAGTGACAGTTCTGATAATGCTGTATTTTATTCCACGATAGATGGCTTGTTTTCTGATTTCCGCACCCGAAGACGACCAGTCACTTGTAGTGGTCGTAACGTTGTGTTAATTAAATTTATCGATGACCGAAGTACGAAATTATATACTTAGGAATAATTTCACGTAATCGGGTACTAGTTTTAAGGAAAGTATTAAAAACAAAAAGAAAATCTCTTCAACAATATAACTGACGTATAACAATTAAAATCAACAATCATTTCAGGCTCAGTACACGTTCTATTTCGTTTAACGTTAGGCTGGTTAGAGCAGTGGAAGTGAGTTCGTTTCCTTACTGTAAATCTGACCACGTGTACCTGCCGTTGTGCAACGGATCTCGGTCACTAACAACGTAACATTGTTATACCCTCACCACCGTGCAACTCACTTTCTACGTGATTAACAAAATAAACTTCAAAAAATTAAAAATTAATAATAATAATAATAATAATAATAATAATAATAATAAATGCGGACACCAGAAATTGCTTGCCGCTCAAAAGAAATTAAAAAAGGCCCATGGTTTTCAGGGAAACCCAAAGATGAGGACAGGTGCCATCTGGACTGTGATGACAGGAGGGAGAGACATCGATCAAGAATGAAGAAGATGTGGGAGAGGGGGTAAAGAGAGGAGAAGCAGGGAGGAACCACTTGAACCAAACGAATCCACAGTGGCTCAAAAAAAAAAAAAAAAAAAAAAAAATGCGGACAAATAAAAAATTGTTAGTTAGACTTCATGTAGTAAAACCTACAACAATATCGTCCTCCTGTCTCTAATTTGTTTTTTTTTCTAAATATTATACATAATTACTATTTGGCAAACAGAAACCAACATGTTTACGTTAGATTCGTACAAACGGGCCAAATTAAAGCAAATATCCGCAGATTAACAAAATTTATTTTCCTTGCTTGCGCACAGTTGGGTGTGAAAGTTTAAAATACTTAGCAGTTCCAGAGACGAATATAAATCGTTTGATTATGATTCACCAAAATTAGTCCACACGTCTACTCTCTGCGAATACACTTGTGAAAACATTATGAGCACACAAGAACATACTTGGTGACAACGTTGACCATCTTTGCGAGATGAAAGAAGATGGGGAAGAGAGAGGAGAAGCAGGACCTAACCAATTAAACCAAACTTAGTCCACAGTGGCTCGAACGCAAAAGAAAAAAATAAATAAAAATAAATGCGGACAAAATATAAAAATGCGTACAGTCCGGTCAGGGGCGAATTTACGGGACCCCCCCAGAGGGTCGAAAGTTGACAAAACATTTTGTAAATATCTTAATTTTTAAGCGGTTTTATTAATTTCTCAGCTGTGTATGGTAACACAGTACTGACCCTTTTCCACTTTTAAATATAGGTGTAAAACCAAGTTTACTTCCGTGTACGTTTGAAATATGAAAATCAATCAAGTCAATAACTATCTTATAAACAATGTTTCAATAGCGCTTAGTTTTACTGTGTTGTTACTTTAATGGGATTGGTTTCGGTATGTTATTACACGTTTTTCAGCCACTTTAAAGATTACAATATTGATTAGTCTTAACGTTTTTCTTTTATACGAAGCCTACTCGACCCCCCCCCCAGACTAAAATCTAGATTCGCTACCGAGTCCGGTACAGTATTTAGTCTGGAACCATATAGTTTAACTCTTGATAGTTTAGTATAAAACGATTCATTAAGTAAAAGATAAACTTCGACTGTATTATACAAGCAGTTATAACAGTAAAATACGCCTAATATATATATATATATATATATTAAAATTTGTGAGAAACATAAAATATTTACCGATAAGCGCCACCGTCAAATTTACAATATTCCTATATAATAATGTTTACACGCGCAAAATACTGTCGGCTATGAAAGTTCATTCCGATAATATTTGATTTCTGAAAGTTTGCTTTGAAAATTTACTTTTGAAAGTTGGCAACATGCGCGGCGACGAACAACGTTATTTGATTACTCGGAGTATAAGAGAGAAAAGTTTGGTGAGCGCGCCGCGGATTCAATCTTTGGATAAAGTTGAATTTATTGTCTGCAGTTTTACACTATTTGATGTCTGACGTTTGATTCCCCCTACCCCGTACGATACGACTTGTCGGTCCCAGCTGACTGTATCCAAAGATACCAAACTCTCTGTTACCTGTTCGCTAATAGTTTCCCTCATGAAGTTAATTTCATCTTACGAAATTAGAAAACTTTAAAGTTTCAAGCAATCTGTGTTTCCATGAACAAACAAAATGAATTTATATTTAGTTTTAGAATACTATGAAAAACAGAAGATGTTTATGTTTAGACCCCATTTCTCGTACTCCTCACATAAACACTACTAAAACAGAATATCTGAAAATAGGAGACATCCATTTCTCTTACTCCTCACATAAACACTATTAAAACAGAATATCTGAAAATAGGAGACATGCAAGAAGAAGACCCAAATCTGCAAATCAATAGAATCGGAAAGTGTAACGAATTCAATTATTTCAGAAGATGGAACAACAAAGAATGACATAAAAAACTGGGGTACAACAGGGAAAAAAGGCTATTCATTTGCTAAACTCGTTACTTTGGTCGAACAAAATGAAACTTCAAACTAAACTGACAATCTACAACTATTGTGTAGCCCATTTTAACTTATGGTTACGAATGCTGGCAACGTTCAGATAAAGAGAAAAAGATGATAGAAACTGTGGAAATGGACTTCTTAAGAAGAGCGTGGAATATTTCTAGAATGCAACATGTTAGAAACGAAGATATAAGAAGGAAAATAGGGCGCATATTTACAACAGCAGAAAGTATAGAATCCAGACAGTTGCTATGGTATGGTCACGTAATGAGGATGTAGGAGAAGGGATGGCCACAGAAAGCATTGACTTACACACCACAAAACAGGAGAAGAAAAGGAAGGCTGACAACACAATGGAGGACAGGAATTAGGAAAAGCATAAGAGATCGAGCTACTGAAGACGATGACTCGAAAGATAAGGAGAAATGGCGATCGAAATGCGGGATGCGGCATAGACTGTAGGACCCCCGCTAATAATAATAATAATAACGGAAGGTATTTCCGAATTGAGCATCGTCAATCACTACTGTTTGTTCAATCATCAAAACAAGTTGTTTGGAATCATCACGATAGCTTGCGAAAGTGTAGCCTCTCTTTTGAGCCCCTTGCAGCTCTTATAGCCTCTCTCTTAATAAGTGGGATTCACGACTTCCCTTTCCATTACAGATTCGCTTGCTTTTATCCTTTCTCCACCATCTTCGCACTTTCTCTCATTTTACCTTATCATTCTCATAACGTTCAGTACCCCCAAATACTTGAATTTCCCATCTCGTGTTCAGTGGTGTATCTGTAATTTTGCCTGGGGGGGGGAGTCCGGTCGAGTGGGCTTCATACAATGAAAAAATAAGTTAAAAGATTAATCTACATTCTTCATACGCTTCATTGAAACGTCGTTTAGAAAGTACTTATTAACTGAATTGATATTCCTATAATTCCTATATTTAAAACGTACACGCAAATGCTATGTAATAATAAACTTGTTTGTATATATTTAAAAAAGAGTTACTACTGTATTAGCGTACACAGCTAAAAATATAATAGTAATAATAAAACCGACTGAAAATTAAGAGATTGAGGCAACTTTTTTTGCCCCTATTGGGGGGGGTCCGTTGTCCCCCCCCGTAAATACGCCCCTGCTCATGTTTGCTATCTGCCTTTGAGTCTCTTTACATTAGGAATCTTGTATCGTCATTTTGGACCACTGAACGTTCTAGTCTTTTTGCTGTAATATGCTCATAATGTCTTCGTTCTTATAAGCGTGAATGTTACTTGACACATCCAATACATAACATATTCACTCTTGCAAATTGTACTACAACTTGTTCTGTATATGCGTATATTGTTAAGCAAATATCTCTTCATATATAACCGTTGGCTTCTTTCAGTCTCTGAGTCGTACCCGTCTTGCACTTCTGTTAGTTAACAAACGTTTTTCTACGCTGGTTTTTTTTTGCGAAATTGAGTGCGGCAATTGACCAGGAGAAACGGTGCGGGGCGGCGCGGCGCATTGACCACCCTTTGAGGTCTTAATTTCCTCCCCGTTAATGTGAAGTCGGCTGCGCGGCACGTGATACGACTGTCCAACGAACCTCTCCTCATCCCTTACTACTACCCCTTCTCTGTTGTTGTGCTATTGTAATTTGGTACATAAAGACGCTATACGTACACTTTTACATTGTAATCTTCTGTTTTCTTTCTAAAACTGTATACTGTTTTATGCCCTTTCTTTAAATACAAAAGTTATAGTATTTGTTGTTGTTGATTATTATTGTTGTTGTTGTTGTTGATTATTGTTATTGTTCTTGTTGTTATTATTATTATTACTCTCCGGCACTGGGAAAATCGATGGAATAGGGAGAACAGGCTTAGATGGACCGCAAGGCCAATACCGATCTTGAAGCAGTGAATTGACCGCCAACACGGTGAGGTTAACCACCATCTTACACAGTTCCTCAGTGGTAACGGCAGTTTTAATGCGTAGGCTCCATGCGTCCTCCGGTTCTAAGGGAAGTATCTCCACAGAATGGCAGAAGTGCAAAGACCTGCACGCCAATACGGAGACTCCACATGAAGATGCCTCTCACACGTTTTTCAACAGTTGCAGATTCGCAAGACAGAGGATGGTACTGGAAATGGAGCTCGGGGAGTTCACGCCCGAGAGCGTAGTTACGCTTATGCTCCGTAGTAAGGCGGAATGGGATCGCATCATCAATGCATTCATTTAGTGGGTCCTACTAGAAAAAAAAAGACAGGCCCAACTTGCACCCAGTGGTCAGTAGAAGATGAGGAACAACTAGAAGGAGCACGATAAGGGCTCAACAGGCTCCACCCTGAAGTAATACGCTAAGCGGTTCCAGAATGGATATGAATCCCTGAATTAGAGGTGGGGTTTTTAGTGGGTGAGAGTCCCACACACTAGAGGAAGCACGGCCTCCTCTGACGGTGCTAAAGTATTTCCCCCCTCTATAAAATTCTTCTTCTTCTTCTTCTTCTTCTTCTTCTTCTTCTTCTTCTTCTTCTTCTTCTTCTTCTTATTATTATTATTATTATTATTATTATTATTATTATTATTATTATTATTATTATTATTATTATTATTATTATTAATATTAATCTCCGGCAGTTGCCACGTCGGTGGAACTGGGAGGACAGAGTTAGATGGAGGAATGAATTGATCGCCAACACGGTGAGGTCAACTACCATCTGACACAGTTCCTCAGTGGTAACGGCAGTTTTAACGCCTGCCCCAATAGAATGGGAAAGGTGCAAAGCCCACTGTGCCAGTACGGATACTCTCTCCATGAAGATGCCTTGCACACCTTTTCTGTAAATGGTGCAGATTCACGAGAGAGAGATAGGATGACGCTGGAGATGAAGCTCGGGGAGTTCATGCAAGAGGGGGTAGTTTACGTTATACTTCGAGGCAAGGAGGAATGGGACTGCGTTTTTACATTTATTCAGTGGGTCCTGCTAGAAAAGGAAAGAGAGGCCCAACCGATAAGCTCCGTCCTGAATTAATACGCTCAGCGGTTCTAGGATGGATATGAATGCCTGAATTAGATGTGGGCTTCTTTTAGTGGGTGAGAGTTCGATACACCATACATCTTCATGACAACACATCTAACCACACTCGGTGTTGATGTGTTGAGACGATTCTGAAAATGTCAAACTTGGAAGCAACGTATCTGTAGCTATTTATTATGTGCATGAATAATTTTTGCTTCCTGCAGACCTCTACAGTTTCTCACAACCAATAAACACACCTGGCCAATCCCTTAGTTGTCATAAACGCTGCCTTATAGATCGACACCACTGTTAATTTGTTTACACTCCAACAGCTGTAATCATATTTAACGTGCGTTTAGTGTCCTGAAAACTGTCGAATAAATTTTGTCTGTTGTGAAATATTGTTATATGTTTCTGCATAACAACATAAAATATCGGTATGGAAAACCACAGATGACTTCCATGTTCTAAGAATTATATTTAAAATCATTTACTTCAGTTCGGTTAGATAATTTCTAACAAGTTAGGTGTGTTCCTTGTTAATCGAGTTTTATGTTTTACAATTTGAAATGAAATATTTCCATAGAAACTACTTTTTGTTTCCGGTTGTGTAGTACACATACAAAATTATCGCCTCCCTCTTCAACTATCATTTTCATTTATAGAAAATTACCCCTTCCCCCTTCAAATACCCTTTTCATTTATAGATATTTCATCTACCTTTCTACAGTGGATTATTATGACTTTCTTTTAAGGATACTTTATTTACCAAAATTAACTACTTTACTCTTGTTAAAACGTAAAACGTTACAGGAAAACTACCCCTTCCCCTTAACCGATCTTCACCAAAACCAATAGGCCTTAACTGCCCTAGGTTAGGGCACATATCTGAAACCGTCTGAATTTGCGACAGTTATCGTTCGCAATAGAAAATATGCTACATTCAGAAACACACACAGACACTTTTCGGGAAACGACTTTTCTTCATATTTTGAGAGTAATACAATCAGAATCAGCCCTTATCTCGAACACGATTTTTTCGCGATCACCATACTCTCATTTCCTTACGGAACATGGAAGTAAAAGACAATTTTCTATTTTATCTTGCGGAATAGAAGCAAACGCAATAATTTTCGAAAGGCAGTGACATCTCGGCTTACTGTATTTTGTAGACGCTTGTGACGGCTAACGTCGCGGGTTCGTGTTGATGCGGTTTGATTTAACGACGTTATAACGAGAGTAAAATTCTACTAATTATAACACAAATTGCGAAGCTATCACTTCGCTGTCGTGAACCAACACCGCGGCAACTGTTTTTCGTACAGTTTAATGTACGAAACGTGGATCGATTGTTTAAAATTGTTAATCGTCCTCACTTAGAAAATACTATTTCAGTATTATCTAAATGACATTATTCATAACTGTAGTCTGTATAGAGTGCAGAGATAAAGCTGCACAATATTCTCTTTACTCTGCCATTAAAGGTAAAACGCTTCTCTCCGTAATAATTTAGCGCGACTTTCATCATTGAAGCGCTCGAGTGATACTAAAAAACACTTCCTGCCATTGAAGTGTGTTATAATGTCTAAGCAGTCGCTTCCGTTGCATGGAACTAATTCTCTCCATCGCCCTGCCTCACTCTTAATCTCTCTCCGTATCTTGGCTCTCACTTTCCCCCTCTCCATCGCCCTCTCACTCTCTCTGTATCTATCTGTCTATCTCGCTTACACACTTTCAGTCTTGCTTTTCGTCGGTTCGTTCACGCACACGCTCGCGCGTGTCTAACAGAATTCTGATTGAATGATCTCTGCCATTGATAAGTAAGTGCCTTGATTTGATTGATGAACCCCTTTATTAAGTAGTGTTTTACCGTGTACTTCCATTAGATTTACGTAAATACACCGTTTTCCACGCCGAGGTACGTTTTTACGCCGATGGCCAAATATGGTACTCGCCAAACATTTCACCAAGAATGGAACACACCATGAAAGGGCAACGTTTCACACTGTTGGAGACATAAAACTAAAAATCTCTTCTTCTTCTTCTTCTTCTTCTTCTTCTTCTTCTTCTTCTTCTTCTTCTTCTTCTTCTTCTTCTTCTTCTTCTTCTTCTTCTTCTTCTTCTTCTTCTTCTTTTCGTAGTACAGCCCAACGTCAGCCATGTCTTTTAACACCAATCTTCTCCACCGTCTCATATCCTTTGCCATCTCAGCGTAACCCCTTACACCCATTCGTCTTAGATCTTCCAGCACATAATCCAACCATCTTTTCCTAGTTCGGCCCCTCTTTCTGCTTTTATAGACTTGTGCCCTCAAAATCCGCTGATCATCCATTCACTCTAGGTGACCCAGCCATTCTATTCGTGGGGCCTTTACAAATTCTACAATGTCCTCATCAATCAATAGCTCATCTGTCTCTTGGTTATTTCTTATTCTCCATTTGTCATCTTCTTTAACCGGACCTTGAACACGTCTTTCAATCTTTCTTTCAAACCTTCTTAGCGTTTCTTGTTCCTTTTCTTGTCAATGTCCATGTCTCGCCTCCATAAATAACAACCGATCAGATATGTTTTATATACTTTCTTATTTTTTTTTACGACTAATGAGTTTGCTTCTCAGTAGTGTACTGTTAGCATAATATGATGTCATAATTTATGCTATTCGTACCCTGTCAAAGCGTGTGGCGCTACTACGCTGTCGGTTCCCGCCGGGGCCATCTGATTTAGATACGACCGTTTCCCCTCGCAAGGCGATGGCAAAAGAGCGAGAGGTATCCTGCTTAGTATAAACCCTCCCCAACTATGCCGTTCGGATCCAGCTTTAAACTGTAGGTCCCAGTACAAACCAGTCGAAACACTGAAGGACCAAATAGTACCCTGTCAAAACTAAAATCACTGGGCGAGTTCAAGGTTTACTCAAAAAGTGATTTCATAAATGTTTTGAAAACTGAAAAAAAACGTTACCAGAGTTGTGTTATGTCCGATGCAGAAGAGGACGATATAACTGTAGATTAATAAATACGTAATTTTTTCAAATAAAGAAAATGTGCATGAAGTTTTTTTTAGCAATACCTGTTGCTACGACAGATGAAAGCTGTAGCAAATTAACTATCTAGAGATAATCGGAAAATAATATTGTTTCTCAGATAAAACGTGACAACAGTTGGCGGAGGAAAGCAGGGAACACAAGCGAAGTGTTCTTCAGCGGGCATGAATGTGAGGCGGTTGTAAAATTAATTCTGTACAATAAAATCGATAGATCTACCAACGGGATGCAGGCTCCGTATTTCCTATAATAAACTATCGTTGTAATTCGTTAGAAATGCATATTGTAACGTCATTGCGCAGAAATTCAAGTTTCCAGTTCAGGAAACACTTAGGCATTCCGAGAGTGCAGCCTGCGCATTAGAGCTATCGAAGCGACAAGACACGGTTGCAATATATGTTGGGATTTAGCAGCAGCAGCAGATGTAGTAATAGGATTAGTTTGTGTGTTTGCAGCAGCAGAAGGAGCAGCAGCAGCAGCAGCAGGGGTACCAACTGTGGCAATTACCGGCAGTTAGTTGGATATATTAATAGTTGTCAGGGGATGTTTCAATTGCATTTTAAGTGCTTTCCAGTAAATCATCAACAACAGCCATTGCGATGCTGCAATGTACGTACACCGGCCGTATTGATCGATCGTCGTCATACACACACACACGCGCGCGGTACGATTAAGTCACGATTAGTTGTAGTAGTACAGTTTGCTTTGTATCTCTGTATAGTGATGTACGTTGGGTATTGAAATCCTGGCCGCATTATAGAAAACAGTAAGCGTTCGTAATGTAACAATAGTACAAAGAAATCTCCGCGGAATTGACACTCAACTGTCTACCATGTGTGACGTTTTGTCTTCGAATTTTTATCGAGAATGGATTGCACAAAGCTTTCTTAAATATATTGTCCCAGAAACAAAAAGTAAATCAGTAGTATGTGTAGAAAAAGGAAATACTATATCTATAAGATCAATGGATTAAGTTTTTCTTCTTACTTACGCCTTTTACTTTAAAAAAAAATCGCGCCTTCAATACTGATAAAGAATAGGCGATTCTTACCCTGAAAATGCAATATTTATTACACCGTAGGTTGCTTTCCACGAATATGTTGAAGGTATCGAAATCGCGACAGACAAACAAACTTTACAAGATAAACTGAAGAATACTCATTTTTAATTTTGTATTCAACACAATCTATTCACACTCGATAATATTTAGACATAATTGCTATGGAAATAAAACGCAGTAGTCATATTACAATTTATAATTCGATTTGTAATTTGTAGGAATAATCAAATAATATTTTATACAGATAACATTTAATTAAATGGACAGTTTCGACGAAATCGTGCAGTTGCGGTTTTCGGTTTTAATTCCTGATTTAACTATAATCTTCTTTAGAATTAAATAACAAATAAAGGGTGGTTCTTTTTTTGTTATTACCAGATGCTGATTAAATAGAATGTATTTCCAATGTATACTCGAAATAAGTAAAAGCATCGACAAGTGCGTGAATACTGCTGCATTGTTACCAACATTATTATCTCCTTCTTCTTCTTTAACTTCCTTGTTAGGACTCTGTCCTGTTGTATAACAACGGTGCTACATGCTGTCACTCCACCTCTTCCTTGGCCGACAAATGCTTCTCTTGGTATTTGGTTGGCTGTCTTTTGCCTTTTTCACTAGCCTCGTGTTATTCATTCTTGATATGTGTTCATTCCTCATTCTTCATCTTTCCGCAATCTAAGAATTAATATCTGTTACATTACACATTTTTCTTATACTATTGTTTGGGAACCTATCGTAACGTGTATTTCCTAGTACCCTCCGTAATATATAGTCATTTCTATAGTTTGTCGTTTTCTTTGAGTTGTTGCTGTATCTGGCGTGGGCGCTGATCACCACCATCATCATCTTCACGGATTAAACAAAGGATGGTTTGTTCCGATCTCAAATAGGCAAAGATTAGAGCTGGTCACTCTAGCGCTTCCTCGGACGTCCCACACCTTTCAGTCCGCTCGGCTGATAATTCCAATGTTGTTTGGGGATGCGGCAGATATCCATTCGGCAAAGATGTTCCCACCAATTCAGCCGATACTGGTCGATCCTGTCGAGTATAGTCATGATATTTAGTTCCTGCCGTATATCTGTTTCTTCTATGATAATGGAGTATATACCCTGCCACGTGCCTGAGAAAACTCATTTCAGCTGCTTGGATACGACTGGCTTGGCCTTTCGTTAACGTCCAATACTCAGAGGCATAAGGAGTCTGGGAAGAGCCATCACCTTGTATAATTTTAGGCGAGTTTTTTACTTGCTGACTTAAGGATTCGTCTAATGGTCCCGCACATAAGGCTGAACTTACGCAACTTATTCACAACGTCGTTGCTTGCATTATAAGACACACTGTAGTCCAGGTATTCAAAATTGCGACTTGTTCCAGGACAGTAGTGGTCTCTGATGCACAGGATATCACTAGACGTAATGTGCTTTTGTAAACCCTAGTTTTTGCTTCTTGTCTCACATATTTATTATTCCATATAAGCATAATTAAATATCTTGTTTATTTAAATATAATTGAAATCACACACATTGGACTTGTGAATTCGGTAGGCACAGCGAGAAAATAAACTTTCATATAATAATAATAATAACAACATGTGAGGTGAGCGTGGCATTAAATTAACCACGTGTAAACAAGAGTAACAGAGTTAATTGCATGGACGCACACGCAGTGACGACTTCATGAGTCCGATGCCGGGTCTAAACAAATACAATTTGTGGCGCAAAGTTGGAATCATGTAGAAACGGCGTTTGTGTACGTGTACATTCACTTACACATAATATATTCGTCTCATATATTATATAATAACAGCAGTTGGGCGACAGAGACAGCGAGAGAGTAAAATAATAATTAAACTCTGCGCAAACACCGTAGGCCTATATGATTCATTAACACCGTGTAAACACTCACACGTACACACGTGTATTTGGATGCAGTAAATTAATCACAAACACGTATTCACATACATGTCAAACAAATCGTATAACTGATACCCACACATTCGTGAAAGCTGCTAACTCATCATAAACCAGACAACGATGATATGAAAAGTTTAGCTGATGAGTTTTGTTTTACAAGAGATCTAATTAGAAACGAACCGTGGCTCTGATACCCACGTTAGTAATTCGCTCATATAAAGTATCGAGGCTGATGACATCGAAAAGGATAAGTTTCTATGTTTTACAAAGAGAACTCAGCGCCAACGAATCGTGAGTCTGATACCCGGGTTAGACGTTTAGTCATACACACGAAATTGACGCCGTCGAATTGTACTGCAGAAAGAGATCTCAGCACAAGTGCCTGAAGTTGACGAATACGACTTTTTTCGTTTATAATTTTCAATTACCAGTTGCCTTATATTTCAATAAAATGATTTAATAAGATACTCAAAAACGAAGAAAAAGGAAAAACCAGATAGGACATCCGATACCAATTAGGGAATAACGTCAGAGTATTTCTAGAATATTATCGACATGACCGGCCTCCAACAAGGTCCAGACTGTAGAAACCACATGTCTATGAATTAAGGTTGCAATCTAAATAGCAACACGGACTGACTTAAGCCACGTACACCTGTTCAGTTTTTAGTAAAAACATAAGATCTATTGATGAAGCTTGTGAGTTTGTAAAGAGTAGAGTCCCGTTATGCGACATGAACTTATCCGACATTCCGTTTTAACCGAAACATCAGAGAATAAGTGTAATGCAATTGAGAACAATAAAACAACAGAACCTGGTGGGGACTGTATTCTTCGATTTCTACAGCGAATCCCTGGATGTGAGGGAGCTGATGAACGGGAGAAAGGTGCTGATGAATGGATCAGGAAACTCAAGGCGACAGATAACGAAATGGTTCAGCTTGTTAACTGTGACAAAAACGAAGTCGACGATGAGCAACCAACTGAGGACAATGATAATGAGTGTGTTAAAATGACTCTTGGAGACGGCTTGAGTGCTATAGAAACAGCCTTAAAATACACTGAGCAGCAAGAGGAAGCCTCCAGCTCAGATGTAGAAGGCTTCTAATGAGATTTCGTGACATAGTGGCGAGCAGCAGGAAAACAGTTAAAATTATATCAATTAGATTTTTTTTCAAAAAGTAACTGTTTTTGTCTTGAGATAGGCCTACTTTGTAGTCTACAGCCCGCTTTAATAGCCTCTGTAAACTCTGTGCCTTCTGAAGGTCTATTCTATAGACGTGCTCCATCCACTGCTCCTTTCGTTCTTCTATCTTATTCCAAATAAGATATCTTATCATTCATAGAGAACCTCACCCACTCTCTTCAAAACATCACCATTAGGTACTCTTACCATCCGCGATATTCGTCCTGCAGCACCACATCTCAAAAGCTTCAAGGCGGCTCCTCTCCAATTTCCTCAGAGATCGGGTTTTCGACGAGCCATACGTGTACATGCCCGAAATGAAACCCTTTACGAATTTCTTCCTTGTTTCCAGGGACACATTTCTAGACCCTAGAAGAGATCTTCCTTGAGAAATGCACTTCCTTCTTATGTTATTGTTTTTTTTGTTTTGTTTTTAAGCTTTAAAAATCGTAAAAAAGCCTTAAAACAAAATTCAAACACGCAGTAGAAAAAGAGTACCAAACAGTTTTAGAAACGAACTTATTACGAATATTTTTTACTAAAGTTATATTGCAACCAAACACGCAATTATACTTTCCATAAAAGTATAGAGAACCTTCAGGTTCTCGGTTCATCTTCAGGTTGTGCTCCATCTGAATATGAGCCGAGAGTCTGGGAACTATAATTGCGTGTTAATGGTTGCAATACAAGTTTAGTAAAAATTAGATCTAAACACTAAATTGTGTTTATCTTTTAATTATTACGAATATGATTAAAAGAGATCAACCTGATTGAAAGAGAGGCGACCAACCTGACACTGAGTTTATTAAGCGAGTTTTGTATGGATTTTATTCATAGGCGGTGATGTTTTCGACAGTTTTTGTATCTTCTCTTTTGACGACACGTCTTCAACTGACCATACATCCTTAGCATACTCCGGCTTTGAGATTAGTACTCTCTCTCTCTCTCTCTCTCTCTCTCTCTCTCTCTCTCTCTCTCTCTCTCTCTCTCTCTCTCTCTCTCTCTCTCTCTCTCTCTCTCTCTCTCTCTCTCTCTCACACACACACACACACACACACACACACACACACACACACACACACACACACACACACACACAGTCAGCTATTGTGTATTCTAATTGAGGTGATAAATTGGCTCTCGCCTTTGCATTAAAATTAATACTCCAGGATTCACGGCACAATACAATAGCCGCCAACCTATCCTGTCCAGGCTTTCACAATTTTCATTACATTCGTATCTCCTCCGCTTGGTGTGTGTGTGTGTGTGTGTGTGTGTGTGTGTGTGTGTGTGTGTGTGTGTGTGTGTGTGTGTGTGTGTGTGTCCATTTTCACGCACATACGCATTTATAAAAGCTTTCTATTGTAGTGAAATTGTTCTCGGCGAGAGGGTAAAGCTTTTAGCAGCCCTTTTTCTCCGTTCTCAATTAGAGAAACCCGCCAGTGTCGGCGCTGCCCAGTGTCCGTCTGCTCTGCACCACATACATCACTCTCTTACTTCCTTCCTCTGACGTTTTTCTTTTTGGATCTTCCTTCCTCTCCCTTTATCTCTGTGCCGCCAGCGTTAGACACTTGTTTTACCTACTTCAGTCTTAATTTATGGCTTCTTTCTTGTTTTTTGCTAGTGTTTTTAAAACAACGCGATCAAGATGAGTCCGGCCGCACAGTGAAAGACTTCACCATTACGCATTCGTGAGTTCCGCTGCTTTAATGCCAACGCCTTCTTGACCTTGTCTGCATCTCTCTCTTTCCTCTTTGCTTGAAAATACGTACATTTTATAAACTTGTTTATCAAATTCTTAATTAATTTATATTTTTTTTTGTATCGGCCATCTGAGGACTACATGCCAATTTCAATTCTTTATTCCTTGTTCTTTTCTTTTCCTCCAATACTCTTTATCTTTTCACTGTGTCTCTTCTTCCTGTCTGCAGTCAATTTTTAACACTTTTTCCTGAAAAACTTCTCTTTCAATTGCTTCTTCTTCGTTTATATTATTTTTCTAAATCCTTTTTGACTTTTTTAATCCAAATTAATGTCGACTTCTTTCCCCACAGATATCTGAATATCTGTTTTGTTAACATATTGTCGTCTATTGTATATAAATGTCCAAAAAATATTAGTCTTCTTTTTCTCACTGTTTCTGTTACACTTTATATACTTTGATACATTTCATCATTACTTCTTAATTTCCAACCTTCTGGAGTTTTTCTTGGGCCTATTATTTTCCTAATAATTCGTCTTTCAAATATTTCTAGTTTAATTTATATTTTTATTTTATAATTAATTGATGGTTTTAAAGTGTAAGCTGCTGAAATGAGATTTCTAAGGCACTTGGCAGGGTATACTCTCCACGATCGTAGAAAAACGGCAGGTATACGGCAGGAACTGAATATTATGAGTATACTCGTCAGGATTGCCCAGTATGGGCTAAATTGGCGGGAACATCTTTGCCGAATGGATGATACGGCCGCATCCCCAAACAACTATGGAACTATAAGCCCAGGGGCGAAGAGGTGGGGGACGTCCGAGCAAGCGCTGGAGTGACCAGCTCTAATCTTTACCTGTCTTGAGACCGCAACAAACCATCCTTGAAGATGATGATGATTTTAAAGTGTGTTATTGATTTTATAAACTTATTTATAATTTTATCAATTGATAAAGACTTTTATGAGTTTTAGGTCCTCTGTAAACAAATGTTCACAGTGTCAGGCAGGGCGGTACACTGTAACACTAAAACGCTGTAACACCTACTTTATTCGGAATATACATTTACGAAATCATTGATGTCTAGCAGAAAGTATAGCTGAAAATGTGACTGAACATAATGATTTTTGCTGACAATCAAATTCCGATCGCTTAATTAAAGAATATAACTTACAGTGGGGGATGTTTGAGCTATCTTAAGTCGGCGAATAATTTTATGGCCTTCGAAAATGGTGATCGCTGTTCTCAAATTTGATTCACAACACGCTATTTATAACTCCTTTTCAGCCTCCGAATCGACTACAGATCATCAGAATATAGCAAACACACTAACAACTTTGACTATCTCAGTTCTGAAGTCTGTTCTTTCTGTCCGTCTTTTCATGTCATAAGAATCAATTATTCTTCATCGTAGTCACTTCACGGTGTAGGCTTATAGCTTGTTCCGTCTTCACTGCTGCCATCTCTTCTAGGGTCTACCCACAGATCTTTTGCCAACTGGTTTTGTAGGCTACAGCGCACTTTACTAGCCTCTGGTGGTCCATTCTATAGACGTGCTCCATCCACTGCTGCTTTCGTTCTTCTATCTTGTCACTGATGGAGAATATACCCAGTTCGACCCTCATATGTTCATTACGCATTCGATCCCTTAGACCACTCACGTGCCTTAAAAAAATTCATTTCAGCTGTTTGTATATTCTGCTTTTCTTTCCCAGTCTCGTCCATGTTTCACTAGCATATGTAAGAACAAGTATCGCCATTACTTTATAGAACTTAATTTTAGTATCAATTCTTAAAGTCAATTAGTCATAAATAAAACCAACAGATCTTAAGTATAGCAGACACAAATCGCGATCGTTTACGAGCAGACATTACTAAATCGCAATAAACTACCAACGGTAACAATCCACTGCTCTCGTTTCCCAAGCGCAGAGATTTACTTACGATCCTGACAGGCGCCGAGCATTGGACTTGCGACGTCACAGTAACTTCAACGTATATTAGAAATGGACGTCACGATCCAGTGTGAGTCAGTCACGGTTTCGATACCCGCGCGGAGTTGCAAACAAATTTTGTTGTAAGGGGAGGGGGAGCCACCCTGTGGTGCTCACACGCGCGCACGCGACATACAAGTTTGTTGCCTGCTTCAGAGAAACAGTCACACTTACGGGCAACTAAATTAATTTCAGTCGCATGTATGCCCTACAACTTTATTTAACCTAGACTATTTATATTTTGTGTGAAATAATAAAACAAAGTCCCATGTCCACCCAATGCTATTCTTATTTAACATCTAAATAAATTATTGGAAAGGAATATTTTTTTTATTATTCGAAGATGAGCATTTTTATCCATGAGAGGGAACAAATTATTTGTTTCCAAAGACAGTAAGAACGTGCCAGTAAACTTTCCCCTTATCAGTGATGTTGACAACTGTTAATGCGCAATTTTTATCATACAGTTAAATCCACTGATAAGGATTCAGAAACTGAACTTTTGAAAATTATTAATATTTTTTCACTCGTTACACAACTTAATCAATCTTTTCTACTCAATCCTCAAATTGTTTCATTGTTAATTTTCTGTTCCAGTGTTTCATCCGATATTCCTATGTTTTAACCTTCAGATCTGCAAATCTCGCTCATCATCTTGAAGAAAATATAGTTGATATAAGTTGATAAATTTTGGTATTAGATAATTTTGCAGTTATCAGAAAAATTACAGAAATTCCGTTTACCTGTAGTCGTCCAAAGAAGCGCTGGAGCGACCAGCTCTAGTCTCCTGCTTTCGGCCGAAACAAAACAAACCATTTTTGGTTTAATCGTTGTTGAAGATGATGATGATGATGTTAACGAGCAAAGAGCTGCACATCAAAGTGGCTGGACCATACAGTGGAAGGAATGCCAGTGTGGAGTAAAAATCATAAAGAAGAAGAGGAAGAGCTGTGGGGAGACCACCGGCGGGTTTGTCGACGTACCCCTATGCCAAACGAATTGTTTAGTTTCCAGAAACCTTCCTCACAACCTAACGATTCACTGTTAAAAGGAAGTAATAATAGTCATCATCATCATCACTACAAAGATTAGACCCTAGACCTGTTCCGGAACCCATCTCCCCCTCGGTCTACCGCCATCTCTCTTCCCAGTAGGGTGATAACCCAAGGTAGCCACGGGTAGACGGATATCAGGCACGCGATTCAAGTGTTCACACCATCTCCTTCTGTGGTCTTCAATCTTCTGGTGCAACGATACAGTGTTTCATTCGCGTCTAATATCCACGTTCTTTTTCCGATCCAGGAGAGAACAATCTTGCGTCCCTCTTAGAAATTTCATTTCGGCCGCCTGAATCCTTTGCATGTCCCTTTTACCAAAATTCCGTGTCTCACTAGTATACAGGAACGTGGGGAGAGCCACAGTTTTGAAAAATTTTATTCGTGTATTCTCCCATGTTTTATTTTTCAGGTACCTATCAATCGTTCCACAAATGCGTCTAAATTTCGTGAGCTTACTAACCCAATCAATATCGGTTCCATATATGATATCACAACCAAGGTAATTAAATGACTAAACTGATCCAAAATCTGATTATTCACGACTATCTTAATTCTTATAGGATACCTGCCCTTAAATGCCATATTTTTTTAGTTTGTAGCAGAGATCTGTAGCCCATAGTTATTCTTTTTATAAATAATGTTGAGGTATGGGTAAAAATAATGAATAATTTAAGTACAGGAGCAAACACAAGCTTTATTGAAGGAACAGTTTAGTAGCAAGTATACATAAAACGGAAACACGAAATACACATTACAAGAGCACATTTAAAACTGAACTGTACTTGTCGAGGGCATCTCTATTTATATAGAAAAACAGCTTCCAGATCTTTCCTTTTATTTAAAACTTCGAGAACATTACTTTTCTAGACTCTCACAGTAAACGCGCATGTGTGCGGGTTGAGGCTCCGCCCAGGCAGCTCGACCGCCCACCGCACAATACAAACTTTCATTTCTACAATGACAGGTACATTTACTTAAAAATGAATGTAGAGTTTTCTAGTATATTCTCAACAAATAATGTTATACATTATCAAATTATAATTACTTCTGCGTCGTTGATGTTATTTTTATATTGTTCTGACGTATGGTTTACTGATAGTGTCAGTATCTTTAGAGGTTCATAAACGAATTCTGTTAGTAGATCAAATTTTTATAAAGTAACAGTATTTTCCAATGTATTTCTCATTCTCAGCGACAGAAAGAAGTTCACAGGTGTCAAGTTAGGCAAAAAGGGGGCTGACTTAAGTTTTAATAAACGTATGTTTCACAACTGATATAATTAATACCCTTGTAACAATTGTTGTCATTGAAGTCTCGTTTTACCCAAAGCTTTCGACACATTGAAATCAATTTTTACAATATATATGTGCGCCTGAGACATGCCCTATTAAAAAAAAAAAAGTAAAAAAAACACTTTCCCATCTCTCACCTCAAAATTAGACGTGTAAGTGCTCCACTACGCTTGGAAAAAATAATCAACGTAGTAACAATGTGTCACAGCTAACGTAATAACGATTGTTAGTGACTGTCGTCACTGCTTACTTCATAACGTCGATGCTACTGTGTGGCAGCTGATGCCGCGGGTTCGTGTTACAATAATGTCTGAATGTAAAAAGACATTGTTACACGTTAGGAAACAGGTCGACTTTCTGCGAGTGTCATCGCCGTGGCCAACGTAAACACGCAAAACTTAACTGTACCGACTTAATCATTTCCTGTCTTCATCGAAGTGTAGAGAACAGCCAACGTACAAAGTAAAACATCTGCGAATAATTCAGTATTACGTGTATGTACAGATCTTATTTAATGTATGCAGTAATTATGTTCCTGCACCACTGATATGAAATATTTTCTTTCTTACATTTACTCAAATAGAACTATTTTTGACAATACTGCTGTTTACCGCCCTTTCGTACACTAAAAATAAATAATAAGTCTAATAAGACTACTTTTTAAATAATAAATAAACTATAACCTTGTTTGTTATTTAATTGCGCGCTTTCAGGCAGTGAATGGCATTTGTTATCACATTATATCCCTGTCCAGATATCTACGTCTCACCGCGTGTACGTACAATCGCGTTACTTTACGGTGGCCTCTCCATAGCTGCGCGAAAAGTGGGGGTAGTGGGGAGACTCAGTGTGCTAAGTTGCAACACTTCATTTCAAAAACGTCCGTCTTACTGTTGTTACAGCCGGCTGTATGGGTGCCCTTATCTATTTAATTATTACAACTCGGGTTTTACACATTGTTGACATTTCCGGATTTCATTCAACTAACTACTATTTATAATTCTACTCAGTATTACTCGAAATTGTATCAAATATGTATTTGTAATACACAACAATGTTATTTGTTACATAATGTAAATAATAAATAATTACTAATGTAAAGCAAGCAAGTGGAATACTAATAGAAGG
This sequence comes from Magicicada septendecula, assembly GCA_034769895.1. Taxonomy (NCBI): domain Eukaryota; kingdom Metazoa; phylum Arthropoda; class Insecta; order Hemiptera; family Cicadidae; genus Magicicada; species Magicicada septendecula. The sequence goes on along the minus strand of CM068371.1, from coordinate 18,087,312 downwards.
AATAGAGAAATATAAATCTAAAATGACGATAAATATGCTTTATGCAAGTGCTGCTAAAATAGGACCTAAACGAAAAAGTGGGTAAAAGTGGGTAACCACGCATAAAAATATGCATACTTTATATAAAATATCACATAAAATCGAGCCCATTAATTTTTCTTGCATTTAATACAATTATTAAGACAAATTTTAAAATTAATATGTAAGTAATGAATGTAAGTAACATACCGACTTATAAAGAAGTATATACGAAGTCAGAATGAACTGGGAATTCAGTAGACTATCATTCTCCAAGTCCGGCGATGTTTCTCTGTCCAAAATTGCTTCAACACCGGAGATATAGCTGCCATCATCTGAAGAAGATTCAGCGCTTGATAGGTCGTCGTCGTCGTAGTCGTCATCGTTATCATCATCTTCGTCTAAGTTAATTACAAGCCTATCTTGCATTTCATCTATTAATCCTTCTCTTTCCAAATATTCGTCTTCAATTTTAATTACATGTTCACACACTGATGTCCATTGTTGTTTTTCTATTGATTGGCATGCTTGCCTAGTTATATCTATTATGTTTTAATTATCAAAAGTGGTGTTGTTTTTTTCAACAGAGTGTTTAAGTTGAGCCCAAATAAGCTCTATGGGGTTTAGGTCAGGATGATACGGAGGTAGACGAATAACAGTGTGGCTGGACTCATCTTGATCGCGTTGTTTTAAAAACACTAGCAAAAAAAAAAGAAAGAAGCCATAAATTAAGACCGAAGTAGGTAAAACAAGTGTCTAACGCTGGCGGCAGAGAGATAAAGGGAGAGGAAGGAAGATCCAAAAAGCAAAACGTCAGAGGAAGGAAGTAAGAGAGTGATGTATGTGGTGCAGAGCAGACGGACACTGGGCAGCGCCGACGCTGGCGGGTTTCTCTAATTGAGAACGGAGAAAAAGGGCTGCTAAAAGCTTTACCCTCTCGCCGAGAACAATTTCACTACAATAGAAAGCTTTATAAATGTCTAGGCGTGCGTGTGAAGTGTGTGTGTGTGTGGGGGGGGATAGGAACGAATGTAATGAAAATTCTGTAAGGCTGGAGAGGCTATTGTACAACGCTGTGAACCCACCAGTATTAATTTTAATGCAAAGACGAGACCCAATTTATCACCTTTATTAGAATGCACAGCCATAGCCATGATGCTGTTACCAGAGATATCTAAACGATCTTTAATGTAGTGGTTTCTAGTTGCCTTCTACATCCCAAAATCGTTGACTAGTAACTAGTTCGTCCGCCTTGTGATGTGGGAATGTCTCTGAACGTTGAAAGAATAAATAACATACGTTATGCGGATGATACCATCATATTCGCAGATAGCTTAGAGGGGCTGCAACAACTAATGAATAGAGTGACAGAAAGCAGCCGTAGACATGGTCTAGACATCAATGTTAATAAAACGAAGCTAATGATTTTATCTAAGAACAATTCACAAACTGCACGCTTAATATAAACCAAAGGCCAGTTAAACGTGTAAGCAAATTTACATATCTTGGTACTCTAGTCAATGAACAATCGGACCACTCTCAAGAACTAAAGAGCAGAATTGAAAAGGCAAGAGAAATGTACACTAGAATGAGCAGTTTATTGAAAAGTCACGATTAAACAATAAACACAAAGATGAGACTTTTACGCTGCTACGTATTCTCGGTCCTCTTTTACGGTGTAGAATCATGGACTTTGACTGAAGCCACAACTAAAAAGTTGGAATCTTTCGAAATGTGGCTTTACCGTAGAATACTGAGCATTTCAGGGACAGCACATACAACTAATGTTGAAGTTCTTAGAAAGGTGAAGAAAGAGATGGAAGTTATGAACACAGTGAAGATAAGAAAGCTTCAGTGTCTGGGACATCTCATGAAAAATGAACAGAGATTTTTACTTATTGCAGACCATACTGCAGGAAAAAGTACTTGGAAAGAGAGAAGTTGGGGGACAGAGAATCTCATGGCTGAGAAATTTAAGGACCTGATTTGGCATCACAATACTCGATGTCAGGTGTGTGTGTGTGTGGGGGGGGTGTCATAAAACAATGCCCTAAATAATGGTGAGAACGACGAGGTTGGCTAACCGACGTCCAGTGAATTAACGAGACAGAATGTTAGGCCCAATGTGTTCTTCGTGTTACTGTGTAGGCCTATACCAAGACTCACTGAGTCAAATTTGCACGGCTTTCGGATTACAGATCTCTACATAGAAGACCAAGGTGACCCCATACGAGCAAAACTTGTTTTAGATAACACTGTTGTAGAGCAGATTAGTAATTTGAAATATCTAGGCTATGTCTTACATTACAAACAATGGTGTGCTGAAGAAGCTGCACAAGTTCAATCTTATGTGTGGAACCACAAGGAGAATGCTAAAATCAACGAGGAAATAAACACGCCTGAAGTTCTACAAGGAGATGGCCGTCACCACACTTCTCTGTGGGTCTGGGAATTGGACTTTAACGAAGTCCCAGGCCAGGCGTATTCAAGCGGCCGAAATGACATTCCTCAGGCACGTGGCAGGGTGTGCTCTTCATGATCGCAAAAAAAAAACATTGATGTGCGGCAGGAACTCAATATTATGAGTGTAGTTGATGAAATTTCCCAATATCGGCTAAAATAGTTGGAATGGATGAGCGCCGCACCCCAAACAACTATGGAAATACCTACAAAACCAAAGGATGGAGAAGTGTGGGGCGTCCGAAGGATCGATAAAGAGACAGGAAGATCTAGTCTGTCTGATTGGCATCGGAACAAACCAGTTTTTTTACTCCTTGCTGAAGATGATATATACCAGGTCACGTGGACAGAAAGAATGCCTAATAATGAAGTTTTGAAGAGAGTGGATGAAAAGAGGAGTCTGACTGAAATAATACGGAAAGGATAAACAGTATTAGTGGTTACCTGCTACGCAATTGAAACCGGTTCATCAACTGAATGTGGGGCATATTGGTGCGGGAAGCTCCAGAGAGGAGCACATGTATGAGATAAAGAAATAGCCTTTAAGCCTCTCGGTTTAGGTGGTGGAGAAGAAGAAGAAGAAACATACCAGATTGCGTATGCATTAAATTTTAATTGTAATTAATAATGATAAGTTAATTTGTTTTTAAAGTACTGTAATCATTTATCAGCTGTTAAGGTCACCTGATATCTAGCTTCATCTTGAGAAGCACGAATTGCAAAATTTACAAAACAGTTATGAGGCCAGTGCTGACATATGCTTCAGAACCTGGACAATGACAAAAAATAGCGAGAGACTTCTAGGTTGCTGTGAAAGACGGATTCTAAGAACAATATTTAGAGGAGTACAAGAAATTGGAATTTGGCGGAGGCGCTATAATTATGAACTATACCAGCTTTACAAAGAGCCGGACATTGACAGAATAATCAAAATATACACGCTATGGTGGGTTGGACACAGAGAGAATGGAGGAAGGACAGCCTACGAAACATATTTTCTACCAGGAACCAATGGATAGTAGAAAAGGGGGAAGACCCCAAAGTAGATTCAGAGACCTCGGAAAGCCGAACATAAGAAACTGGAAAGCCAGGGCACGCAATAGGGAAGAATGGAATCGACTCTTGGAGCAGGCCAAGACCCACCAAGGGTTGTAGAGCCACGGGTGATGATGATGAATCATTTGTCAGATGTTAAGGTCAGTTAAAAATATTCATTATTACTTGGCGAGTTTTGACACGAATGGACAGACTTTAGTGAGCGCCGGAGAAAGTGAAACAGTCCCAGGTTTTGATTAGTAAACGCTTATATTATAAATAACTCTCAATTAAGCAACTCTCCTGCAAAGAAAATACAGTAACCCATTTGGGGGACAATAATTCTACTGGTTGTTATACAAAACAAAAAGCTAACATTTTACTGTTAGGAATCGATGCCGCGACAATATTTTCCGCGCCGTGCGAAACGTGGATTGATTGTTAAAATATTTAAATGGACGCCCTCTCATATAAAATAATACCATAAAAATATAAAATTGTATACCATGTAAAAACATACCAAATTGTGTATGCATTAGATTCTAATTAGGATTAATAATGATAAGTTGATTTGTTTTTAAAGTACCATAAAAATTTGTCATCTGTTAAGGTCAGTTGCAAATAATATTCACTATTACTAGGCAAACTTTTGACATGTATAGACAGATTTTAATGAGCTCCGGAAAAGTGAAAGAGTCTCAGGTTTTGCTTAAGACACACTTTTATTTAAAACAACTATTAACTAAGTAACCCATTTGGAGGATAATAATTCTACTAGTTGCTACACAAAACAAAAAGCGATCATTTCACTGTTGGGAATCGATGCCGCGACAATATTTTCCGTGCCGTGCGTAACGTGGATCGATTATTGATAAGAGATTTAAATGGACGCCCCCAATATAAAATAATATTACAGTATTACGTAAATTGGAGTTATTCATAACTGTAGTTTGTGCAAAGTGCAGAGATAACGCTGCACAATATTCGCCTCACTCCGATAAAACGCTTCTCTCCGTAATAATTTAGCGCGACTTTCATTATTACTGAGGCGCTCGAGTGATAGTAAAAAAAAAAAAAACACTCCTGTCGCTGAAATGTTATAATGCCAAAGGAGTCGGTTCCACTGCATAGAACTAATTCTCTGCTTTGCATTGACTTACTCTTAATCTGTGTCCCTCGCTCTCTTCCTAGCTCTGTCCATTATTTACATTACTGATTTCAATCGGTTCTCCATCGCGTGCTGTTCTGAGTCAATCTTTTCAACTCCCAATGCCTACATGATCCCACGTCTGCGTTAAAAATTAATAACATACAGTATATTAATAATAATTAATATTGTTACGACGGTCTACTTGATCGTCGTATGGTACAGTGGAAAACAAAATACAAGACACCAATTAAGTCACTAATCACCAGCATTAATTATCACAATTAAACAGTTTGTAATCAGCAAGATAACAACAATTCAAGTAAAAATTGTTCACACGCAGTAATAATGTCTACTAATAGAGTCTCGCACATTTATAAAAAGGCATAAAACGTCTCCAGAATACTTCGAACCGCACTTGAATAAATCGCCACTCAACTGAAACTAAGCGTCGCTGAATGGTAGTATTTATACCCCGCTGATATTCCAGAATAATACATACTACGCGTCAACACTACACTAAAGCCTAATTGGTTGCACCCTTGAACACAGTGCGCGCGGACCGGCGAAGTCTGGAAACGTCTCGGCTGCGGACGCGTGACAAGTATCACGTAATTGTCCTTCATCTCAAAGTAGCAGCACTATGTACGCACACAGACATACAGCCGGACTCCTCTGGGATAGCCGAGAAATGCGTAGAATATTCTGTAATGGCGCAACAGTATATTATATATGCGTTATAATAATAATAATAATAATAATAATAATAATAATAATAATAATAATAATACATAAAGCTATAAAATGCTAATAAATACTAATGATAACAATAATATTTAAGGTCTTTTCAACTATACGATGCGCAAGTTTATAGAAAAACATGCTCAATGAGGGAGGGGGGTAGGAGGTGTGTTTGAGTAAAACAGAATACATGAGTATTGGGGACAATTGTACAAAACAGTAGTACTTAGTACTTAACAACGGGCAGCCTATCAAACACTGCACGGACTATAAAAATTTAGTATTAGAAATTATACCTATTCTACGCATACGATCTTCCAACCTAACTTTAGATTGTTCATGAAGATTAACGAAAGGGTTCGGTCTGACAATTACCATTGTTATAATTTATCACACATCGTTTCGACCGCTAAACAATGTGTGTGTGTGTGTGTCTGTGTGTGTGTGTGTGTGTGTGTGTGTGTGTGTGTGTGTGTGTGTGTGTGTGTGTGTGTGTGTGTGTGTGTGTGTGTGGTCTTCAGGTGTAAAATAAAATACAAACTGAAGACTGAAATTCGTTCACTAACAAGCTTGAACCGTCATAAAAAATAATAAATAAATAAATAATAATCCTCCACCGTCTACAAAGTTAAACGTAACTATAGGAAAAGTATGTAAAAAGAACCACTAGTACTACTCTTACCTATTATTACTATTATTAATAATATTTGAGCGCACCTACAGTTTCTTCTTCTTCTTCTTCTTCTTCTTCTTCTTCTTCTTCTTCTTCTTCTTCTTCTTCTTCTTATTATTATTATTATTATTATTATTATTATTATTACTATTATTATTATTATTATTATTATTATTATTATTACTATTATTATTATTATTATTACAGGCGATTGTGAAGACAATTGGGCCATTCCTATTTTGTTCACAATTTCCACACTTAACTGAAACAAAGCGTTATTGTAACGCGTAAACGATGAGTAGACAGATTTTCTGTACTACGCAGACGTGCTAATGTTTACCAGATCAGGTAGCCCAGCCGAGACGCCTGTAAGAGAATACCCTAGCAAGCAGTGGTTTGTCCTTGCGATTGTTTGCGATTCTTCCCATGCACTGCTCCCTTTTAACCACCAATCAGCCGACTGAAAATCATTCTTTATCACGCGGATCGATGATCTTCTGGAAGCATTTTCAACGTTCAAATAATTCAGTTTCTTCGTTATCTATATCACATCTGTAGATAAACAAAGAAGTTACATGGTACACTTGTAGGTCTACGTATTAGTATCAGTTTTAGTATCAGTAATTATACGTTTTACGTATCAGTATACGCGGGTACAACCCAGGAATTTAAATACGCTGAATGTATAATAACGAGTGAGGATAACCGCGGAGTGATGTACAGTAGTCCTACAGCGTGGCTTGGTGTTGGTAAAGTTTTGAAGCGTTTAAATTAGTTCACTTGGCTAAACATAATACGTACAGGCACGAGTACTCCTCGCTGGGCGAAAAGTTTGTGGCGGTAAGCGGGGAAATAACTGCGCTGAACCTAAGCAGTTTCCCTGTTGCTTTTCGCAAGGTATTCTTTGCTGAAAAATTGTAAATTTTATTAGCTCACACACACACACAACAGAGTTGCTCTACAGCCTCACCGTTCCTATATCCAAATTTGTCGATCCGTCCTCTGTCCTCTTCCAATTGCCTCGATTGCGCTTCCTATTTTCACGCACAAAAAACAAAACGTTCATGTAGCCATATTGTTACCTTCAGATTTGCTAGGATGAAGTACAAAATATCTTCTTTTACATCACTTTAATTTAAACCATTTATAAAATATGTACTACTGGAATGAATTCTGTACGAAATTGAAATGATGTTACTGTGTGATTCATAAAATGTATAAACGCGTTTCTGACACGTTTTCATTTTTTTCAGAAAAGCCGATGTTTTAATAAAACAAGCATTCTGAAGAAGTGAAAATTTTCACTATTTTGTCTTCAGACTCCCTTTAAGATTATTAGAATGTTTAAATGTCTAATAAGCATAAAAGTTTTCTGCATCACATATCTGCCTGTCTTATACATGTGCAAGACATTCAGGCTGAATTTAAAATTTGCTCAATTATGATTACTGTCCAATCAGTGACGTCCACAATTAGATTTAACGTTTACAATGCCTGTTTTTCAGTAGATATCCTACAAAATTTTAGTAAATGCTCCACCAGTTTGAACGGTATAGAAACTGCTATAATCCATTGCTTGTAATGTTATACACACCTGCTAATGTTATACACCCCTGCTTAAGTTATACACCCCTGCTTTTGTTATACACCCCTGCTTATGTTATACACCCCTGCTTTTCTTCTATTGTTTAGTATGTTTTCATTGGATAATTTTAGCATTGTTATTTGAACGTCATGAATGTGAAATTAACGTAAAATTAAAAATTTTTAGAATTATATCAAATAATTTTAAAACACATTTTATTATATTAATTACATGTGGAATGTAAAATAAATGGAGGCCAAATGGTATACAGGTTAACTAGTATAAATATTTGGTGTGATATTTGATAAGAATGAGGGAATAGATCAGGAAGTATCAAATCGTCTGATTAATGCAAACTCCATATATTGCACAATTACTGTTGCAAGCAAAAGACATTTAAGTAGAAAAACATAACTTCAGATACTTGGAACATATTATAGCGAAAACACAAACAGTCCAACTTAAAAAATTTATTGTCCGGGAGTCTACATCGACAGTGGTTTCAGAATATCTGACTACACGCAAGCAAGTCTGAAAATCTCATTTACACCGCAATCGCGTATCCTTGACAATTGAATTGAGTGTCGGCAAAATTCGCGTTACATAGCCAAACCACTCCTATTTTCTATTTACACAATTTTCTTGTTTTCTAAAAAAATTGTGATTTTTACATTAACCTTATCTTTTTTTAAATCGTGATTCCTTATTCGGATTTGTTTGGAATCAAAAGTTTCTGCGCCAACATTGCATTTCTAGAGCAACAAGTTCTCTTTAGTAATTTCCTAAAATGTTTCTCCGTATGTTGGTACACTCTGGCTTAATCTCTTGTTTTTGTAGAGAACTTTGTATTCTTTTTTCACAACACTGGATTGATTAAACAGAATTATCACTGTTGCACACCACTATAGAAAAATTATTCCGATTAGCGCTTTCAAGCTTCTCAGCTCATCGTCAGATCAGAAAAATCTAATTCCGACTGGTGTGCAACAGTGATAATTCTGTTTGTGATTATAACCACTAACACAACTTTCTTAATTAAACTACTGAATTGATTGTTCTCATTGGATTAATAGTCGGATTAATTCTTATTTTTATCTGTTCTTGACTAGTTCTTGTCTTACTGAATACAGCTGTCCCATATCTGTATTTATTGTACTTACTGCCGCCCTGGTCATCTTGCTTGTTTCCAGTTGCAAATCTTTTCCGGTTAGTATTCCACACTACTAGACATTCCGATTGTAGTTTATCTGTTGAAAACTTCTGTGCTATCGAGCCGTGGCCCATTTTCTGAAATCCAAATATTTCTATTTAATCTAGGAAAGATTAAATTCGGCGAAAGATTTCTATTTAATCGGCGTTTCACATTTTTTCTACCAAGTAGATTCAAATATTGCGTCGTTGGAACACCGTCTACTGTGAACACTCCCACCCACACACACACAAATAGAGTTGAAACTTCTGAGACTTACATCACGATCCAGTTAACGAAATTTATATAATTATTCGTCTCTTCATTTATCTCTTGAAGTACTGGTAAAATAACGTAAAAGTATAAATGTATTTGTTTTTTATGTCAAATACGTACGGGGAAATTTGATTTGTCTTGAGTCCAGTGGTCTATACCAAATCGTAATAAAATAAAGGAAACGAGTCCCAAACAGCGTAATAAACAAGCCACACACCACAGCCGGTGTTAAAGATGAAGTGTACAGTTTGCACTGCAGCCACAGGCTCGATGAACATCCCAACAAGTTGGTCCCGAACGAGCTGCACTTCAATCATTATGAATTCCGTCTGCAGAATCGTTTTATGCATGCCGACCAGATTTCGACCAAACAATCGGTTTAGTGTAAATACAGTACAGTGATAAGCTGATAAAGAAACGAAATCATACTTCATCGAAATTATATCCTACAAAACAGCTTAATTTTGTATTAACATTCATACTACTTACTGCCCATGTAGGCTGATTGTAATAAACGTTTATTTACAAAATTGTAGCAATTTTCTATTTTCAGCCTCTACTTTTATTTGCTTCCCATTTATGTCCAGTGCACGTAATATTGATCCTGTAAGCATGGTAATCCACAGTTTGTTTGTGTTACAGGGGAGAGCCAGCTGCAGTACTTCCGGGTGGAGCCCCGTGATGTCAAAGTGCACGAGGGTGGCGAGGTGATAATGCAATGCGAGGTGGCGAACAGAGCGGGCAGCGTCCAGTGGACCAAGGACGGATATGCGCTCGGTAAGTGCTCTCTCTTTCTCTCTCTACACACTTAGCAATCGCCTAGTCAAGTCTTCTTCTTCTTCTTCTTCTTCTTCTCCTCCTCCTCCATCTCCTCTTCTTCTTCTTCTTCTTCTTCTTCTTCTTCTTCTTCTTCTTCTTCTTCTTCTTCTTCTTCTTCTTCTTCCGATTCATGCGGGATGTCGGATGTTCAGCTAATTTGTTTCACTTATCCACTTTCTTCACTCTTCTTCTGCTATTCGTCTACTGTCTGTTTTCGTTTTAGTTTTTCGACAAACTCCTTCTATCCTCTAAAACCATACTGCCTCTAATAGGTTTTCCTACGTCTCCGCATTTCTAGTTATCAGTGCTTTTTAAAGATTTTATTATTTTTAATTCAGGACTTGAGATAACAGAAACGAGTAGTCATTTGAATTTGACTTTAACTGACGGACTTTTCCTTCACAGAAGAATATATAAATGCGACATTTCGTTCACCCAAACAGTCGGCTAGTTAGTCTTCAGGCTAATTATATACTAATACATGTGAACAAATAAATAATACTTTATCAGGCAGCGATAGAGTGACTAGAAAATAATAATAACAAAACTTCACGTAAATCAAAAGGCAAAATTATCCAAATGAATATTTAATACGAAAACACGCACACAACACTCGAAAAACACGTGCACGATGAGCATGAACACTTGCACGAAACGTTTGTTGACCTTGGTGGTATGTACCTTTGTGTTCGTGCTCATTGTGCTTGCTTTTCGAGTGTTGTGCGTGTTTACATACTAAGTTTTCAAAGGGATAATTTTATCTTTTGATTATATAATATAATATGTGAAGTTTTATTATTATTATTTTCTTGACTCTCTATCACTGGTTGATAGAGTATTATTTATTTCTTTACATGTATTAGTATATAATTAGCCTGAAGGCGGCTCTCGATTATATGGGTGGTCGAAACGTCGTGTTTAGTTTTTTCTATGATGACAAAAGTCGGTCACTTAAATTCAAATTCAAATGTGTACACTCTGTCACAGCCATCGTTTAAAGCCAAAAATTAGTAGACCTGTGAAAATTTCTTTACCCGTTTCTTTATCTAACGTATTAATCAATTTCTTATGTACTTCTGTAGGTAGCAACTTTGATATTGTAACAGACGGCCGTCCATTCTTATCGCATGACTCGGACGCGTGACCGGAAAACAAATTAAAATCAGCGATTAATCGAAAACGTGAAACTGATTTCTTTTAATAATACATTTGGTTTTATAATATGGCGTACGTATGACTATATTTTGTGTAGCGTACAGATTATAGTAAAATAAAACCTGCCACTATAGGATAAATTGAAGGAAAATGTATTTTTTGTCGCAATAGTAAAGAAATAATAAGAGGATACCAACTATATCCATGCAGCAGTGGGAAAAATAACAATAGACTTGAGCAGTGATTAGCTGATACGTGAGCATTAGTTCTAACCCTGGATTTTCCGTACATATTCTGTCTCCCAGCGCAATAATCGGTGCCTGCATAATTCCTGCGTATTGCATTCTCTCCACTCCGAACTACTAACTATTCATTTGTAAACATTGAAAGTTTTTTTTTTACAATTTCAGAGAAATGAAGACGTACATGATGCAACGATCTAACCGAGATTAACATTTAAAAAAAAATTAAAAATTAAATTTTTTTGCTCAAAGTATGTCTGTTTTTTACAGCAACAAAGTATCTTGTTTGTTAATATTCGAGATTTTTCTGTTGCAAATTGTACCGTTGTCATCCACAGCCTGGCAGATAATCCTCACAATCCTGTGTACTGATTTGCGTGTTATGAGTTCGATCTGAATACTTGCGACCATCTTTGAAAATATTGTGGCTAGTTCGTTTGCAAACGTCATGCGAAACAAAATTTTCTTTTCGTATACGAACTTTGACCCGGCATAACTTTTGTTGGTGAGAAAGATATCAAAATTTAAAAAAAATTCTTCTTCTTCCTTCGGAGACTAGGCGGATCTCCTGTTCCGGTCCTAAAGGAATCCATCCACTTCATCAACGCTTCCTGGGTCTTCCTATACTTTGTTGTCCAACAGGATTGTATTGCCGCCAGGCTTCCTTCGACAACCTGCCATCTGGCATCCTACTCAGATGAGCGGTCCCCATATTTCTTTGTTCTCTACAATACGATCTTGGATATTAAAATTGTTGAACTCTTTACGAACGTCTTCAGTGCAGAGCGTATCCTTTCGTGTGCAACCTTTAACTCATCAGCAACGCCTGCATCCCACTCAGACGGAACCAGAGTTTCAGAACCATAATGTAGTAACACTGTAACAGCCATTACCTTAAAAATTTTAGTCTGGTCTATACAAGAAAAAATTATAATTATCTTGTTGCTACATCCTCTTCGTTCACTTTTATAAATATTATATATATATATAGTGATGTTTTCTAGTTGTTTCTTCTGCAAGTAGATAATATATAATTATCTATATATCTGTCTATATCAAATATAACCGAGAAAACAGCTGCTGAAGAAAATAAACATTAAAACAATCGTTAACTAATCGACCTAAATCGATTACTAGTTATTTTATTTTACATTAAAATCGATACAAATTCGATTATTCGTTAATTTTATATTAATAGAATTATTTCGATTGTTATTAATTCACTTAAAAACCTCTGATGATACTGATATTTTTCAGTGAAACGTGCGTCAGGTGTTAAACAGAATATACATCACAAATTATATAATTACTGCAAGAAACATTGAGTTAGTTATATAGAAAATTATATATATATATAAACTTTCACTATGAACTTACTTTATGGTTTTATTTCCCAAACGTTTCAACGTGGTATACGTCTTCTTCAGTGGGAGTAAATACTGAATGTCTTTACAGAGTAAACGGTTATGGACTGTAGGTGTGTGTGGTGGGGGTTGATGGTGGGAGGGAATTGGCGCTGGGGTTCAAATTGTGTGTTTGAATCAGTGTATCGAAAAGTATGTGTGATTTATAATGTAATTGTTCATTTAGACATTGAAATATACAGATATCACGCACTACAACCAAACAACATATTAAATGAACAATTACATTATAGATCACACATACTTTTCGATACACTGATTCAAACACACTATTTGAACTCCAGCGCCAATTCCCTCCCACCATCAACCCCCACCACACACACCTACATAACCGTTACTCTGTAAAGACATTCAGTATTTACTCCCACTGAAGAAGACGTATACCACGTTGAAACGTTTGGGAAATAAAACCATAAAGTAAGTTCATAGTGAAAGTTTTTATATATATATATAATAAGAAAAAATTAATTATGTTAAACTAAAAATCATAGTTCTGTCACCGTGCATCTTCTGTTAAATTTAAATATCACCATCATTGTCAACACTCCAAGGTCTAGGCCTTAGATCTGTTCCGGAGCCCATCTCCTCCTCGGTCTACGGACATCTCTATTCCCAGTAGGTGATAACCCAAGGCAGCCACAGGTGGACAGATATTACATTTATGCATGCGATTCAAGTGTTCACTCCTTCTGTGGCCTTCAATCTTCTGGTGCATTGATACAATAAAAAAATAAAAATTATATATTTATTATAACTGTAAATATAAATCTACATTATAAGAGATTGTAAATTTGTTTTTACTAAGCGCGAACAACAAAACCAACAATTAAAATGCGCGAGGATGAGTATTAACGAGATGAGATGAAGATGCAGGAGTGAAGCACCAGGAGCAGCGTTTGATGTACAGCGTTGGTAAAGTTTTGAAGCGTTTAAATTAGTCCACTTGGTTAAACATAATACGTACAGGCAGAGGCACTCGTTGGGCGAAAAGTTTATTGTGGAAAGCGGGGAGAATAACAGCGCTGAACCTGTGCAGTCTCACTGTTGCTTTCCGCAAGCTATTCTCTGTGCTGAAAAATTATAAACATTAATTGTATAGGTGTGTGTATTAAACCGCTATTGTCACCAAAACTGTAGGCCTAATGGTCATATATATTAAACATATCTCTAATACAGCAGTTGGGAACATTGCGCCCGCGGGCGCAAGTTCGCCCGTCGATAACGTTAGACGCGCTCGCGAACCAATTTGTAATTTTCTTTTCTTCTGAACGAAAGAACGCAACCGCATTGTACCTGCTTCGAAGCACTTTGTTATAAAATAGTACAAGCCGTTTCAAATTTTACTATTTTATAATACAATAATTACGGCAAGTTAGTTTTTTTTTTCAAAAAAAGTAACTTAAACCTTCATTTATGTTTTAAATGTGATTTTTCAAGTTTTACATTTCTGTGCACTTTATAAAAATAATAATGTTATTGTGGTAAGTTCTTTAATTTATTTTTATTAATGTCTTCCTGTTTAACCATTTTTTGTTTGTTTAAAGTTTTGTTAGTTTTAACGTGCTTGATGACTTATTGTTGATAACCTACTCCTATTGTGAACAATTTTCGAAAATTCAAATGAAAAACACTGCAACGTTTCTTTTGATTCGGTGTTCCACGTCGCTAATTTTTGTAATTTTCTACGACTGTTGATGTTCGTAATGTCCAGGTATTGACCATTGATGTCCAACGTCCAGCTCCGCACGTTTCTATTTTCCATTGACTTGGTGGGGCGGGGGGTGCGCCCATCGAACTGGTCCTCTGCACCTTTTACCAAGAGTCCATGTCTCACTAGCATACAGGAATGTGGGAACAACCACAATTTTATAAAATTTCATTCGGGTATCGTTCCGTGTTTTATTTTTCAGGTACTTATGAATCGTTCCACAGATGCGTACAACTTTTGTAAGCTTCCTATCCCAATCAAATCAGTTCCATATTACAACCCAGGTAATTAAAATGACTAACCTGATCCAAAATCTGATTATTCACGACTAGTGCTTAGTTCTTATAGGATACCTTCCCATGAAATGCCACAGTTTTAGATTTTGTAGCAGAGATCTGTAGCCCACAGTCTTGTATGATGCTACTAAACGTAAATATCGTCCGCTGTAACTGGACTTCTGTTTCCTGTATCATTACCTTGTCATCTGCACAAAGCAATGCACTTACATGAATATTTCGCTGGAGTGATATTCCCATCGATGTATACTACTATATGGGTCGCGTGCTGCATTCACTGAATTCGGTTCGACCGCTGCACCAGTGGTGGACAAGAACCCTGCGTATGCTATACTCTGTACCTGTACAAAGTCTGACTTTTCTGCTTTGTTATAGCTGTTGTTGCTTCAGCAGAGCATATTTCGCGTTAAATGGTATAGCTATGTTATATTTTAACATTAGTGAATGACTCCAAAGTGGGAGATTTTTAATAAGTTCTTTTCCAAAATAAGCACATTTGTTTCACTGTAAGATTTCAGTATTCTGACACATTATCTCAGTTTATCGCTAAGTTCTGTTGCGTTCTTATTTATGAACATTTAATGTTGAAGCCAGACGAATAACGATTAAAAATAAGGGAAACAAAGAATAAAAGACATGAGCCGTAAACTTTAAAATGTTTATTGCGCAAAAGAAGCTGGCGTATAAGCTCGCCATGGTCGTTAACGTGTTCAATTAGCAATGCTAATTTACTTTAAAATTTTTTATTTTATTTTATTAGCTACGTATTAATTGTATAAAAATTGTTTACATTAAACATTACTAAATAATACAAATTTAGTTAACTTTCGGTGGACACCAAGCGTAGAGAAGGTAGCTGCAGCGGTTCTTTCCTTAGCAATATCATGGCACAAGATTTTATAAAATAATGCCCCTATTAATTTGATAAGTTTTAGTTCATGGATGTCTTCGAAAAATCATTATTTGAAATATGTTTTCCAAACACTGCGCCGGCAAAGTTTTTGGAAGCTGATGTAATCATTTTTTTGGTATTAAGTTTACTGCCAGGTATAATCAATACATTGTACATAAATTTCACAATCTTTAAAACGTCTGATGACACTCTAACTAATTTTCCGCTTGACACAAAGTCAGTAAAATGAGTGTAAACGCTCAAGTTATTGTCACCTGTTATCAGTAAATGAATACTTTCTTCACACCTTAACTTCGACATAATGTTTTTTTACAATAAAGCCCAAATGTTTTTTACAAGAACTGTGGCAAATGTAATAATTGTAAGGTGTCAAAACAAATGCATTACTGACTAAACGACTCGTTTAAAGCCAAACGCTTTATCCCCCCCCCGTGGTGGGGGAAGCTGTACCTGCTTCGGAACGTATTCTGCCGTTCACTTTGCCTGTCAGCACGCGATGCATATAGTATACATCGATGGATATTCCCGAGTGAAGCACAGTCCATATCTTAATTTGAATAATTATGACGCCTACCGTGAAAGCCTCAGAGGTATATATACAGTATAATTTGTTTAAGAGTAAGAGAGGGCGCAAAGTAGGCTACTCGATGTTAGAAAAAAAAGAGTAACGCAAGGTGTCCGCCTTTCATTGCCTCTACCATATCTCTGAGGTGAATTGGCGAACACCGTGCCAGTCTGGGCACAGTAGCGTGACGTCCATGTACCCGCTGTTGCCGGCGGCAACAGTCCTGGAAACGAAAGAAAATAATATTAGTTATATCACAGAGTAAATAGTTTAGTTATTAAATAATTTGAAATCCAAACAGTATTAGTAGGGAAACTTGAAGAAAAGCGTAGCATTGCTTTCGAACTGATATGTACTTGCACCGTCTTGTGTCGCCGGCTCAGACATCGGCAATGGTTTACTGCGTGTGGTCATTGACCTCGTAGCAGTTGTCACTGTACAAACTAGGGGGGGGGGACACATTCGTCCACCTAATGTGCTGCCGCTGTATAAACCGGCAGAACCCTCAGTTAGCAGCTATGTACGTTTTCGGAACCAACGTGCAGCAGTTAATACGTACCCATTTGTGTTTTGTTCGCTTAGTTATCTGTTTCTCTGTTCGTCTTTATTGTTATTAATTCGATTACGTGTGTCCTAATTTTTTCTGTGTAAGTATAATGGAGTCAGATCCCGTTGAACCGGGGCCCTCTTCTTTTGCCAGGGAAAGATAGAAAATACTCTAAAAAGAATATTTTGGTTCGAAAAAGAACACCTGGTACTAGGAAAAGTTCGAATTAATTTTTAGCTCAAGTTTTAGGCCTATCACAATCGGCAACAGCTGTTATGTACCTTCGCCACCCCTCTGTTGGACACTGAGGATGGCATCCGATAGTGGTGTCGAAACGTTTGTCAATAACGACAACAGCCCGGCGGATTATAATAATTTTAACAACGATGAAGCCGGCCGTAACAGTTTAAGAATAATAAATAACTTTGTTGATATTTTGTATGTTACTACGTTTTCTATTTAGCGCCTTACGATGGTTACACTTCCCTTTGTTATATTCTTCACACCTCGTTTAGTTTTATTCCCAACACTTTCCACATTTTGATTATAATCTCTTCTCGACTAAAAAATTTTAAAACTTTATCCCGCTCCGCTTCGGATTAAAATTGTAATATTGGAAAACTAACTTCTTACTCAGTTTCTGTTCGTTATTTCTATTAAAGTTGACACACACACACACACACACACACACACACACACACACACACACACACACACACACACACACACACACACACACACACACACACACACACACACACACACACACACCCACTGAGTTAGCACAGACGATATGTTTTTCTTTTTCATTTGCCCACACTGGATTGAACCCCGAAGCTTTGTTTTATTTAGACAGCGTGCTCAGTATCGATAGTGGAGGCGGCGGCAGCGACATATCGCCCATTTACTTTCTATCTGTAGCAGCAGCAGCAGCGAGGGAATTGGACTCGTGTCAGTTGTTACAGGATCGATTTAAGTCAGTCGTGTGAAATGACAAGTGGTCGTTCTTGGGTTCAATACCTTCTCTCACTACTACCGTTCGCGTGAAATGAAATATTGTCTTGGGTCCGTCGCCTTCTCTTACAGATTAATCTAGAAATACGTTTCCCGACTATTACGTCAGCCAAGAATAACTGTATCACTTCGCTGAACACAGAGCAGAGCTCCAACATGGAACAAACGTTTACAATACGTGTTTACAAGAAAACATTATGTTTAAAAATTTACAACGAATATGATTTGTGGTTTCACTTTATTTTCTAAAGGAACAAAATAATTCTACCTTAAAACGTTCAAGATAATCTAATTTTAAATTTTCTCTGCCGCTTGTGTTTATTATATACAATAATTTACTTCGCTATGAGCCGTTATCGTTATTTAATCGGAAAATCGGAAATGCAACACACGATGCCAGGAAAAGTTATAATTGGAGAACACACACACACACACACACACACACACACACACACACACACACACACACACACACACACACACACACACACACACACACACACAAAACATTCAGCTATCCGTTCAGTAAATAACTCACAAATGTTTCCAGATATAAATAATAAAATTATAATCAATTTTACAAAGGTAAAAAGATAGAAGAAGTTTATGTAGTCTATTACGGGGGCCGTCACGACGGGAGTCTACATTATAACAGTCAAGAACTACCGGAATACTGGACCGTGCCATGGCCGGATCTAGTAGAAGGCCAGAATATTAAACGTGCCAACGTTGCGTCTGAGGCCTATAAGCATAGTGTAATAAACTAGCTAAAGTGAACATGTTATATTTTTATTTAATTTCATACCATTATTATAATCACGAGTAGGCCTATTTATAGCTAAATCTAAATTATGCGCACTTTGTACTATACGTTTGAGTTGAAGAAATTAGTAAATTAGTGTTAGGCATAATGAATTAATTTTGTTCGAATTATTGAATTCCTACCATATGAATGAGTTAATTAGTATATTTCTTAAATAATATAATAGTATTTTACATAATTAACTTTTAATTTGCAAAAAATTAAGAATTATAAAACTGGAGTTATAACCGCCATTTAAAAGTGACATGATTTGATTATTGAAATACATAAATCAAGAGATCGTCTGGTCGGCCTCAAATATCAGCTTGTTCCAGTGTTCCCACGTTTAATATTCCGGCCTTCTACTAGAGCCGGCCATGGCCGTGGTCGATTGCTTATCGATTGATTCACGTTTTTCTCTCTCTCTGAACGTTTCGGCACGGGATGATAGGCCGAATGTACCCCAAGCTCCCCGTAACAGACGTACAGTAGATTTCACTTTTCATTTAAAGAAAAGTATATTTGCAGCAGTCCTCTTTCATTACCACCACCCGGTCCTTTCCTTCCCGGTCCCTAGACAAAACTGACCCGCTTGTCCTCTATTTAGTCCTTGATTCGCATCTGTCACTCAACATTACGTTTAAGATTAAAATTACTCCCGGGGCTGTTTGGCCGTGGTCCAAAGTTTATAACAAAGCAAGACGTTTCGGCAGTGCCACCGACTGCCATCTTCACTGGAAACGAGTAACGCTAACGTGAGATGATATACGTTAGGACCGCAGTACTGTGGTTAAGGCTCAACAATATCACTGATTTTGGTGTTGATGTCGTCGTCATCTTCGTTATTATCAGTATGAACGTCGTCATCGTCATCGACTTTGTAAACAAACAGAAGAACAGTCGACAAATCATGAATCGTTTAAGAGTTTCCAACAAGAACTCTGTCATTTACAAGCCGATCCCTTCCTGTAGACCAAGCACAAAAAGGATCGGATTTGTGTGTTTGGTGTTTGGCGGCATAACAAATAAACATTGTCCTGATTACGGCAATAAACTTTGACGAAACGTCGACACAAATAACTTACAATTTGTGTTATACTTATTGACCGATCCTTGCTAAACTTTCTGTATTAAAAGTTATTATTATCATTAATTTTGATGTTGCTGTCGTCGTCATCTTCGTTATTATCATTATCATCGTCATCGACTTTGTAAACAAACACAAGAACAGTCGATACATTCTTTCAATAGTTGGCCAGTTTTTCTCCTTACATCATCGCTATTAATAGTAACATGAGTATTACACTTTGAATAATGTAACAACAATATAAGGAAAGAATAGCCTGTGCTCTGCCATCCGTATAATGACGCCTTCGTGTCGTCTACATGCAGTAAATTGTAAATAAAGAGAGTCGAACCTACTGACCTTAATAGTCTAATAACTAAAAATGTTGTATAGAGCGCGCTGTAGCACAAAGCAAGTGGTCGCGGCTTTGATAAGACACTTTATTTATGACATAACAACAAAAATGGTAGTAAAATATGTATCCATGAGGAAGGGAAAATGTTATTTGTTAGCAATGTTCTCGCAGTAGAAGATCGTGAACTATGGAGTAACCGAGCTTTGTACAATAATAGGAGCTACTATACTGGCAGCGTCAAGTGTATACAGGAAAATGTAAATTTCCTTCCGATAAAGTGAGCATTTATTGGCCGGACCCTTTGTAACAATGTCTGCTGATGTGTACACAGACGATGGAAAACACACTACACCAATCATAGTCATAGTAAGTCATCATTGCGTGTTCCGACACTGTTCAATCCGTCTTGTCTTTGGCAGTTGTTGCACTGTATAATGTAACGCCTGCCTTGATATCAATGGTGACTGGTGTTATGGTTCCAGGGTTGCACAACCACCAATATAGACTAATTAAACTATAAAATATATTTAAAACATTAAGCAGCTAAAAGTGTCATAAATTTCAATGGAGAGCATATCAGATTCTACGCGGTAATGTTCGCGAACAATTCAAATGTGGCGCGCAGGCTGGTGGTTGTAGGCTGCTTGCAACTTGAACAGTATATAGCAGAGCTTACTACTCAAACATATGGGAGTACGTGCGCTACTCTTCACAGTTGTCCTTATGTTTCCAATGTAAGCTTGGTGGTTGAAAATTTTCTGCAACGCTCCACTTGTAACGCTGTAGCGCAACGTTATGTATGAAATCAGCACAGCCTTCTTGATTTATAAGTTGAGTCATGTTTAATGTTTACGTTGGATCAAGATAAACGTTATCCGTTGTTTGAGTTTATAAAATTATAGTGATAATTTACTATTATCAAACTGTGATTATGATAGTTCAATGTCTTTTGACCACTCAACCGACTACTGCAACCACCAAAATTTGGAACCACCAGCCACCACTGCTTGATATACTATATAAGAGAAGAATTACTAGTTTTCAACGTGAATGAAAGGCTAAAAGATTGTAAACAACAGTGGAAAGAACACTTAGAAAAAATGTCAGATTCACTTCTGGCTAATCAAATCTGGAAATACAAACTTCTAGGACACAGGTGTGTGGGTAGACCCAAGAAGAGACGGCTGGAGGTTATTTGAAGGCGGGGCAGGCAGAACCTTGACTATGCCGCGTTGTGAAGATGATGATGAATTAAATTCACACAAGAACAAAATTAATGACACCAGAGACGGACTTACGGAGACGTTCGACAAAAGTATCCAGGCGTGAGAAAATCAGAAATGAAGTCGTTAAGGCTGGAATGAATGTGAAAAATTCAATTGTTGATTTTATCCACACAAAAATTACAATGGTATGGACACACGAAAAGAATGGCAAAGGAAAGATTGCCGAGGAGAGTTATGGTTTGGACCCCACCAGGAATAATGAAAAGAGGAAGACCATCTATCACCTGGATAGAAGAAATTCAGACTATATTGAGGGGACGAGAAATTGAAGAAGATCTTTGGATGGACAAGCATCAGTGGAAGATGAGAACTCAATCACTTCAGTAATCTTTGGTTCCGGAGAAATGTGTAAACATTGTACAGTCGGAATAATAGTAATGAATTAAATTTTGACTGAATGTGGGGTCATGGAGCTTCCCTTGACTGCTGGATTACTCCACTGGGGTTAACAAATAGGATAGCTTCCTAGAGTTACCTGGCCTTGGATGAGACTTGCCGAGTCCGGCGATCAGGGTACTGTGGATAACTCAGGCCAGCTGACCGTAGAGTCTGCGCGCTAGACGTGTCAGTGTGTTATCAATTTCACCGACACCCAGTCCGCTTCGAGGTGCACGGGGAGAGAATATGCTGGGGACTTGACAACCAGCCTTTCAGTGTTAGACCGAGAATTGATCTTTGAACTCGCACGGCAGTAAAAATAGAGGACGCTGCTGGATGTAAAATCATTTCATCCAATAACATCGAGTAGGAATAACGGGAAGACGGTGGCTCACATGAATCAGACGAAACTCTGCGGAAAGTATTAAAAACTCTAAGCGAGGTTCAACCCGAGGAAAGAAAACACCAAATATCACTCCGGCAAAAATTTAAGAATTATCAAATACACATAATTGCACGCGCACACGCACACATACATAATGTATGTGTTTCGTTTTCGTGACGTATTTATTATTAATTTAATTTATGAAGTAACATTAAATATATACTATACTTGTTTGGGAGGATAACATACTCCAGCCAACAAGGCCTACTTCGCGCTTATCATAATCTTTAAGTCAAGAGTTATTCATAGGCAGAAAAAATGTGCATATACAAAACTATCATACGATCCATCCTGTGGTGTAGCTGTGAAACCTGGATATTAACATAGAGAGCAATTGAATGCCTGAAGATATTTGAAAGATAGCTCCTGAGACGGATTCTGGGCCCCATATATAGAAACGGGGAATGGAGGATACGGCATAGTGATGAGATACATTGTCACTTCAACGAACCAACGCTTGAAATGTACGTAAAACTGAGGAAGCTGCAACAGGCTGGTCATGTCGTAAGAATGGGTGACAAATAAACATCTGAAAGGGTCCTTATGGGAGTATTGATGGCAAAAGACCACAACGGCGTCCAAGGAAAATATGGGGAGATGCTGTCGCTGTGGATGGAAGAGAGGTGTTGGGACTACGTGGATGGAAGTCCTTTGTTACTGGTAGAGAGAGTTGGAGGGTCAGGATAGAGGAGGCCAAGGCTCGACTTCGGGCTGTATCGTCATAGGAACACTTGTTTGGGATAACGTTTGAGACATTAAAATGATTGATGATGGGTTGACTGTTTTAATGACCGAATCACGTCTCGAGTAAGTGAAACTACATCTTGACCTGTGCCTCATAAATTACATACACGCACATGTACGCTGATGGAGGGGGGCAGCTGTGGATAACACTTGTTCGCATGATGTAAACGCATCAAACGAGACCGTGTATCAAAAGGGGGTTGACGGTTGTAGACGGGGTGGTCGGGAGGGGGTGTGTGGCGGGGCCCAAACATGTGTAACGTAAACACTCAGCGATATGATAAAAAACAAAACTGCTCCGCCCTCGCACGGACAGGGGCGCGTACATCAGCATCGTCTTCCACTCGGCATGACATAACTGCGTCTGGTCGATACATCGAAACTGCTGAACCAACGAGACTCTGCGTCGTATCGCTGTAGACACACTCACGATTCGTTGTTTGACCCACAACAAAGAAAAACGGGTAAAAGTGACACGCGTGGTGCCCTTATTAGGGTGCAATAGAATAAACCCAAGAAGGGTATTTTACAACCTCCTCCATACCTCACACATCTGCCTGAAAAATAAATTCTTCTTCTTCTTCTTCTTCTTCTTCTTCTTCTTCTTCTTCTTCTTCTTCTTCTTCTTCTTCTTCTTCTTCTTCTTCTTCTTCTTCTTCTTCTTCTTCTTCTTCTATGGCATCACAGTTCGAAGTCAAATCTTAGCCTCCATAATCATCCGGCTCCATTTTTCCCTGTCCTCGGCGATCGATGTCCATCGTTTTATTTTAAGTAAATTATCAGCATCCCTCGCCACTGCGTCAATCCAGCGTGTCTTAGGTCTTCCGACAGGCCTTCTACTCTCGATCTGACTAAACAGTACCTTCCTAGGTATTCGGTTGTCTTCATCCTAATGATGTGCCCTGCCCATTGGAATATATTCAGTAGGATGGTTGTGGCCAGATCATTGTCTTTGTACAGCTTGTACAGCTCCTCATTGTGACGCATTCTCCATATCCGGTTTACCTGGATTGGTCCATATATTCTCCTCAAAAGTCTCCTTTCAAAAGTATTGACTATGTTAGCGGCTTGTTTGTTCAGAGTCCAAGTCTCGCTGCCATATGTTATCACCGGTCTAAACATAACTTTATATAATGTGACCTTGGACTGATGGTGGATATTCCTTGCCTTGAATATAGATGTCAATGATGCATATGCTCTATTTGCGGCCTGTATCCTTTTCCTTATTTCATTTATTTCTTCATTAGTTTCTGCCATCCAACATCCCAAATATATAAACTGATTCACTATTTCCAGGTTTAGTGGTTCAATTTCAAACTGTTCAGGTTTCCTGGTTTTCTTCCGAGTGGTGATCATGAACTTTGTTTTATCTGTGAAAAATAAATTATTAAGAATAATTAGAGTAGCTGATACCGTTAGACTGAATTCTTTGCGTGCATCCAAATGACGAACAAATTTCCCTCTCACATGTTAATTTATATGTTAATAAAAACTGTAGTAAACCAACTCCAGACAAATGAGCAGAGCACCGTGACAGACTATGTAAGAATTCCATCCTAAATTATGAGTGAATGTAACAGAACAATTTACAAAACGTGGAGAGTGTATCGGAAACCAGCAAACAAGCAAATGTGCCACAATCGAAATAAATGTTTTTCTCTACATGGTGTTGGTGGGAGGGTAGCTTGAGGGTAGACGTGAGACAAGTAGTGGGTACATTACAGAGATAGATAGAGAATGTATATACGTATAAGTGTGTGTGCATTTGTAAACGGCAAAAGAGCGTGTACGTATACGTGATCCGAACAATGACTATATTCAGACATATCGGCTCAGTACATAAGGAACTAGTTCTTCCGTTTACAAACTGATGAGTGTAAGGCAATACTTGCACATTGCCGGTAGGAGAAGAGGCTGTGAAACTGTTCCCAAGACCTCTCGTGGGTCATGTTTATTGCAGCAGGCCTATTGTCTGCGCAAGGAACACTTTGGGGCCCCACACATATCACCTTTACCCAGAAAATCTAACCACCAGACGATGCCTTCTTCTGCTGTTTTCTTTTAATAACGAATCAAACTTTGCTTCTGCTTGATGTTTGCGTTAGTTTGAGGAGCGGAAATAAGGTTCTTGCGGGCTCTAAAGGGTTGTACCAGGCGAGATCTTATCAGAAATCTACATATTAAAATGGAGCTAGGCATAGATGAAAGCTTAAATGAGAAAACCGCCCGGTACAAAACGGAGTGGCGGTTACATGTAGAGAGAATGGATCCAACTAGATTTGCAATGAGAACCCTTGAATATCATCCAAAGGGGAAGAGAAGTGTGGGAAGACCCTGATAAGCGATGGTTGGATGACTTCCACTGAGACTGGAACAGGCTACCAGCCTAGGCCGTAAGCGATGGTTGGATGACTTCCACTGAGACTGGAACAGGATACCAGCCTAGGCCGTAAGCGATGGTTGGATGACTTCCACTGAGACTGGAACAGGCTACCAGCCTAGGCCGTAAGCGATGGTTGGATGACTTCCACTGAGACTGGAACAGGCTACCAGCCTAGGCCGTAAGCGATGGTTGGATGACTTCCACTGAGACTGGAACAGGATACTAGCCTAAGCCGTAAGCGATGGTTGGATGACTTCCACTGAGACTGGAACAGGCTACCAGCCTAGGCCGTAAGCGATGGTTGGATGACTTCCACTGAGACTGGAACAGGCTACCAGCCTAGGCCGTAAAGGAAGACGATGACGACGATGAATTTGCGTCTCTAAACTTTGTCGTGGGTTGAAGGGTCAACAAAACGTGAAGTTCGTGCCTTGATCTGTAACTTTTTCAGGAAATTTCTTGTTCCTACCCTAAAACACACGGCTACAAACCAAAACGTCCCTAAGGTAACCGGTTATATTGTTTACAAAATATCAAAGTACGAATGTAAAGATCTCTCTCTCTATCTCTCTCTTCTCTCTCTCTCTCTCTCTCTCTCTCTCTCTCTCTCTCTCTCTCTCTCTCTCTCTCTCTCTCTCTCTCTCTCTCTGAGTAGACAATTTTGCAGAAACCTGTCATCAACGCAACTACATGGGCGGAGACAGAAGTTGGTTTGGTAGTGACCGAATCGAGGTAGCGTTACAACAATACGAACTCTGCTGATTCACGACGCTACATACTTTCGGTTTCTCAACACCCGCCGCGTCAGTCTGTCAAACGCTAACCACATTCATTTACTCGTCATAAAACTGTGTTAATGTCCGTCTGTCAGTCGGGATAATGTCACGGCAGCATTGCAACACTTCTTACAGTACCGTTATATAGACATACAATAACATAATACTAATGATGTAATAGGAAAAAAAAATATAAGAAGGTAATTTAGTTGAAGTGTATAGCGCGCTCGGATGGGGTGATTGTTGGGCGCGTAAAGGTTAACCGCGTCTTGCTCCAATTGTTGTGGTCTGTGTACACATTGTTGTTTACGTCCGTTTACTTTTGTCCTTCGCTTCTTGTACGTTTGTACTCCACTCACACACTTTCACCTGCACCGACTGCGTCCGGTCCGGTCGTGTACCGCTTCCAGCGTCTCCATCCGCCTTATCGTACGCAGATGCATGATTAATTCAAGGCTATATAACTGCAACAACGGATCCGTTAATATATTGGGTCAGTTGAATGCTGGTATTTAAATGTCATGTAAAGCGTTCCGGTTACTTAACGAAAATACAACAAGCGTACGACGTGAGTGGTCACGCACCACTCAGCTGTAACGCTCCTGCTGCTCTCGCTACTTGCATCTTGTTTACCTGCAATAATCAACTTTGACTTAATGTCGGTTGGCGGCGGGTCTATGTTTTCGCGAAACTTTTGCTTTTTCTTATGTCGCGTTCTCAAACTACCGCTACTTATCCTCCAAGTCCGCTGGACATAACTGGGAAGCACCACCACATTGACGCAAGTTTATCAAACTGTCCAGCGGACTTGGAGGGTAAGTAACGCTTCTTTTTTTTGTATATAGTTTTCCTTTAGCTGTGTTTAACTTTAGAGGTGGTGGAGGTTATTATCAAAGTGTCTTTCTGACGGTTCACGCTTGTTAGTGAACGAATCTCGAAGAGGTTTACATTTAATGTACTGGTTTTACTTACACCTGGAGACGACCGCAGATTGTTTAGTGGTCGAACCGCTGTGTGATAAGTTTTACAGTGATTACAGTCCGACCTAACGCTGTGTGATAAGTTTTACAGTGATTACAGTCCGACCTAACGCTGTGTGATAAGTTTTACAGTGATTACAGTCCGACCTAACGCTGTGTGATAAGTTTTACAGTGATTACAGTCCGACCTAACGCTGTGTGATAAGTTTTACAGTGATTACAGTCCGACCTAACGCTGTGTGATAAGTTTTACAGTGATTACAGTCCGACCTAACGCTGTGTGATAAGTTTTACAGTGATTACAGTCCGACCTAACGCTGTGTGATAAGTTTTACAGTGATTACAGTCCGACCTAACGCTGTGTGATAAGCTTTACAGTGATTACAGTCCGACCTAACGCTGTGTGATAAGTTTTACAGTGATTACAGTCCGACCTAACGCTGTGTGATAAGTTTTACAGTGATTACAGTCCGACCTAACGCTGTGTGATAAGTTTTACAGTGATTACAGTCCGACCTAACGCTGTGTGATAAGTTTTACAGTGATTACAGTCCGACCTAACGCTGTGTGATAAGCTTTACAGTGATTACAGTCCGACCTAACGCTGTGTGATAAGCTTTACAGTGATTACAGTCCGACCTAACGCTGTGTGATAAGCTTTACAGTGATTACAGTCCGACCTAACGCTGTGTGATAAGTTTTACAGTGATTACAGTCCGACCTAACGCTGTGTGATAAGCTTTACAGTGATTACAGTCCGACCTAACGCTGTGTGATAAGTTTTACAGTGATTACAGTCCGACCTAACGCTTCTCATAGTATTGCAGATATTGTTCTGAAAACCATCAAAACAATTTGTCAGATCAAAGTCGTAGAAAAAAATCAATTTTGTCCCAAAATATTAGTAGGACCTTATGTAATCTGAAAACATAATCAAAAATAAAACAAGAACACAGTCTTCTCCTATTCGTGGAATGTTTTCACTAAAACATGAAGCATAATTACACGAAACCTGTTGCATTAACATAAGCCATGTATTGGGAATAAACTGATTAAACTCGGCCGTGGTCTGCTGACGTTGTTACTCGCAGACGTTTCGGCCTCACCTCTGGACGCCATCTTCAGCGTATACAAACGATTCACCAACTGACCACGCCGCCAGTGTCAAAGAAATAGAAACACTTAATCTTCAAACATACTCCACCTGCCATCCTGCCTGATGACATAACATTTTAAATTTTCCCTAACTGTACTTACTTAGTCTTTAGCTCTCTTCTTTGTGTCCCCCGCCTACCTTGACGCCCCTCTGTCGCCTGCGTTACTCGTCCCTGCCTTAGACCCCCTCATGCTTCCACTTTATGGCACTTTCATCAGCCACTTCCATTAGCTATATGGCTGCACACTACATTTGCACACAAATACACACACGCACTACTCTACCTCCAATGTATTTCCATCTTCTTCGCTTCCGGCCTGCACTGGCGTGCGTCTCCTCACATCCTTCCGTTCGGCTGGAGGGGGCTTAACCCAGATCGGCACGAGACTTGTCCTTCGGGACAAGTCTCAAATAACACGAAATGAAAACAGACACGGTGTTCGTCAGTCAACCACAGTACTGTGAGAAATAAATGAATGGGTGAATGCGGCATTGTTTAGCCACAGTATGCAGTTGGTGAATCGTTTTTTGTACACTGAAGATGTCCTCCATAGGTGAGGGCGAACCGTCTGTGGGTAACAACACCACGACCCAGCAGCCCGGAGTTTATCAGTTTACATGGCTTATGTTAAGGCAGCAGGTTTTGCGTAATTATGTTTCATGTTTTAGTGAAAACATTCCACGAATAGAAGAAGACTGTGTTCTTTATTTTTTATTTTCTGTGTTGTTTTATTATTTTAAATATAATTTCAGATGTTTTCATTGCCAGTAATGAAGTGATTGAAATTCCACGCATAAATTTTCTACCTTTTTTTTGTTCTGCTTCCTTCTCTTTGATCTTACTGTTTATTTATTTTCCAAGCTGTGTGTGTGTGTGGGGGGGGGTTTAATTGGAGTGGAAATTAACGCGAAATCACGGGGACCAGCTGTTATTTCGTGTTAAACGGACAATGAGTGAAACAAAATGAGTCAAATGAACAAAAATACTGTACAGATTACTTACTACCTGTATTGTGTAGTAAAATAAAGCAATAAAGAATATTCAGAAGGTCCGTACAAACGTTTTATTTATTTATGCCTCCTGAATAATTTCTGGTTAATATTCGGGAAAAATATGGTTATTTTTTCTTAAAATTTAGTATACACGCACTGTAGCTGTTCTTAACATCGTGTTATGGTTTAGGTTTTCTTGTAGTAATGTAGTATGTCTTTCAAACTTACTATAGTGAAAATATTCAGATATTTTTTAACAGTCCGTTATATTTTTTTTGTTGGACACATTTCTGCACAACTTTCTTTTCAACAAATTGTTCTAATTTATGAATGTGTTTCAAACACGGCCCAGTAGCCGGGAGTTTAATCCCCCAACAACGTTGACGCTGACCGCCGTGTGAGCCTTACAGAGCTATGTGTTTAGCGCATGACGTCATGACATATAGTTGGTCCCCATTAGAGTCGCAGTAATTCAGAAGACATAACATGGCATGGGTACATAACAGCTGTTGTCGGTTGTGATAGGTCTAAAAATTAATTCGAATTTTTTCTAGTACGAAGTGTGTGGTTTTGTTTTTAGAACCAAAATATTTTTTTAGGGTATTTTCTATCATTCGCTGGCAGAAGAAGAGGGCCCCAGTTCAACGGGATCTGGTTCTCATTATACTTCCACAGAATAAATCAGGACACAAATAATCGAACTAAAAATAATAAAGACAAACAGAGAAGCATAACTAAACGATCAAAATACAAATATGTACGTACTAGTGGTAACTGCTGCACGTCGGTTCCGGAAACGAACACAGCTGCTTGCTAATTGAGCGTTTGCCGGTACATACAGCGGTAACACGTTGGGTGGATGAGTGTGTGTGTGTCCCCCCCACAATGTGTACAGTGACAACTACTACGGGGTCAGTGACCGCACGCAGTAAAACATTTCCGACGTCTGAGCCGGCAACACAAGAAGGTGCAAGTGCAGATCAGTTCGAAAGCACTGCAATGCTTTTCTTCAAGTTTCCCTGCTAATATTGTTCGCATTTCAGATTTCCCAATAACTAAAGTATTTATTCTGTGATATAATTATTTTAATATTATTACATTGTTTTTACTGTTGCCGCCGACAATAGCGGTTACATGGACGCCACGCTACTGGTAGACAAGTAGCGCCCGGCAGAAGACAAACTATCAATAGAGAAAGAGAGAGAGAGAGAGAGAAAGAGAGAGAGAGAGAGAGAGAGAGAGAGAGAGAGAGAGAGGGAGAGAGAGCGTTAATTTAACACTCGGCCAGTTATTGACCACTTGTGTACATAATCGGTCATGTTGAAAATTGAACTGCGCCGCGACTATGAAGAAGAGAAGACGCTGGCTGCCTCTTGCTTCTTCAATGAAGAATAGTTTGTTGTTGATTTACCACGTATCGTTTACGGCAAGCTGTTATTATGTTACGTCCGGGCACCCCCCAAAACATTCTCTCTCTCTCTCTCTCTCTCTCTCTCTCTCTCTCTCTCTCTCTCTCTCTCTCTCTCTCTCTCTATCTTACCAAACCAGTTTCTCTTTTACACCGCACCACTACTACTACTACCAAATTAGCGGCGGAGTTCCTATTTTTAACTCTATTATTTCTCATGCTTGTGCAGCAGCTTCTCGTCCGAAACACATCAAAGAGTGGGAACAGAATATTTTTATCGTATCCGTTACGCTTGAGTTGGTGCTGCGTAACAGAGTAGACGACGACGACGACGAGGACGCTAAGCAGTAGTAGCGTCCACCTCCCCCCCCTCGACGTCTCGTAGCTTCCGTTCCAATGAACATCGTCACAAGCTCAATGCCAAAGTCATTTTTACTCATTTATATGCAGATTATTTCACTGGTTCGTTCAATTATTATTTCGTTTTGTTCGCGTTTTCAATATTCTTGTGTTTTCTGTTGCTACTGTTGGTTCTCGTGTAGCGTTGGTAGCTTCTTTTATTCACTAGTTCCTTACCATTTTCCTTCTTTCTTTTTTTTTCTTTTTTCAGATGCCTCAAGTTAAATGCAATGTTCAAGAATAATTAACTCTTAGAAAGTATCGTTAATAACTTTTGTTCCTACACTTCGTATAGGCTATACGTAATATGTTTGCTTTATAACCGAATTATCAAAACCAGTCAACAGTCTTAGTTTCTGGGTTGTGATATTTCTTATCATTTTAATAACGACAAAAATAATTAGCTAGCAAAGTTTAAAAATAACATTGTCTTGTTCTTGTTATTCCTCTTTTTCTTCTTCTTCTCCTTCTCCTCCTCCTCATCCTTCTTCTTCTTCTTCTTCTTCTTCTTCTTCTTCTTCTTCTTCTTCTTCTTCTTCTTCTTCTTCTTCTTCTTCTTCTTCAATTTTCTGTAAACAATAGAAAGCGTGAAACTTTAAGGGAAGTGTCGTTTTTCAACACTATTTAGTTTCTCAATCGCTCCCAATGGATTGTTATCATATATCTTGAATGGGGAAAACAGACAAACTGAGACAATAATTACAACAAATTAATTCCATTAATTTTTGGACTTTAACGAAAGGCCAGGCCAGTCGCATCCAAGCGCCTGAAATGACATT
The DNA here is from genome assembly GCA_034769895.1 of Magicicada septendecula. Classification (NCBI taxonomy): domain Eukaryota; kingdom Metazoa; phylum Arthropoda; class Insecta; order Hemiptera; family Cicadidae; genus Magicicada; species Magicicada septendecula. The sequence continues at coordinate 18,055,555 of CM068371.1, read as the reverse complement.
TCTCAGGCACATGGCACACTCTCCATGATCATACAAGAAACACAGATATACGGCAGGAAGTGAATATTATCAGTATACTCGACAGGATTGCCCAGTATCGGCTGAATTGATGGGAACATCTTTGCCAAATGGATGACTGCCGCGTCTCCAAACAACTATGGAACTATAAGCCGAGGGGACGGAGAGGTGTGGGAGGTCCGAGGAAGCGCTGGAGTGACCAGCTCTAATCTTTGCTTATTTCAGACCGGAACAAACCATCCCTGGTTTAATCCTTGAAGATGATGATGATGATGATAATAATCAATAAGCCTGATCTATTCTAAAGTTTCCCTTATTAAAATATTACTTCTTTTGCACTAAACTTCTTTTGCATGTTTTTCCGTTTATTTACAAAATAGCTGCGGATTTTATTCAAGTCGGCGTCCCACAAAACAAAACATTTTTCTCGAGTGTTGGTAATTAACAAACGAGCAGAAAAGTATAGAAACAAAACACTTGTCGTAATAATAATGCGTGTACACGTGGGTACTGTACATTAGGCGCTCGCCTACGCTAGCAAATCCCGGCGAGGGAAATTAGATTTTGTCGTTCAATTAGGTTGGACAACCTGCAGCGTGACGGCTTTGTCCGGCTTATATTTCAGATAATCCCCGTGTAATTGGACATACCTGTTGTGATACACACAGGCGCGCGCGCCTGCCGGACCGCGTCACATGTTTTATTTGTATCCTTTAGGTGTGTGTGTGTGTGTGTGTGTGTGTGTCTTGTTTCCTAACGTGTACACAATTCGTATGTGGCTTCTGGGAGTGCTTAATCTATTAGTCACTGCGCGTGCGCGCATGTCAATCCATCACATAATGCAATAAATACCATAATTCATTTCACCTGTGATAACAATTTTGTTTCGGGAATAAAGGATGAATTTCATTAGACTTGACAAGATGCCTAAAGAGAAATACTTTTTATTTCCACGTTCCGTAAGCAAATGGAAGTACGGTGATGGCGAAAAAAATCGTGTTCAGGATAAAGGCTGATTTTGACTGTACTACCCTCAAAACATGAAGATAAGTAATTTTCCGAAAAGGGTCCTGTGTGTAGAATTTTTTCTATGGCGAACGATAACTGCTGCAAATTCAAACAGAATCAAATAATTTGTTGCATATGTGGCTGGCTTGTACAGGACTCAAGGCCTATAGATTTTGGTGAAGATCGGTTAAGGGGAAGGGATATTTTACCTGCAACGTTTTATGTTTTAATAAGAGTAAAGTACTTAATTTTGATAAATAAAGTATCCTGAAAAAAGGTCATAATAATCCACTGTAGAAAGGTAGATGAAATATCTGTAAACGAAAATGCTAGTTGAAGTGGTAGGGAATTTTATGTGTACTACGTTATCGGCAACAAGGAAGTAGTTTGTTGTTAAATTTCCTTCCCGGGGTGTTTGGCCGTGGTCCAACGTTTTCTGCGAAACCGAACGTTTCGGCAGTGCCATCGACTGCCATCATCAATGAAAATCGAGTGCGCTAACTTGAGGTGGTAGGCCTATATGTTAGTGACCACAGTACTGTGGTTAAGACTGAAAAAAGAAGTCGTTTTTTTGGAAATATTTCATTTCGAAGATGATTTTAAATATAAATCTGAGAACATGGAAGTCATGTATAGTTCTCCATACCGATATTTTTTTTTGTAATGTGGGAGTCTACTATGACAATTGTTCCTACACTTTCAGTACCCTGCTATTCGTTTTTTTTTTTTTTTTTAATTGATGTGCAATCCTCAAAGGTCTCCATTCTTCATGAGTTCTGAATCGTATAATTTCAGTTGTGTTCGCCCAATGCTACCAGAACTTGGTCATCCGTCGTGAACAGAAGGGTAATTATTTTTTGAAAACTCTATTTCACGTTTCATGATAGTACTTGGAAGATGAAATTGGAATGTGAGAGTTACGGTCAACGAAACGAACAGCAGCAGAAATCTGAATCGAGTTATCGGATGAGACAGCGTGACCTTTGATGACAGCATTGCAATTAGTCGCAAACTCTATCAGCTTCCGTCAAGTATTAGGCCCATGGTCTGTTAACGTGATCAGATGATACAACACCGTTGCCAGAGAGTAATCAGCCTGCATTTAACTAGCTGCCGTAACCAGCTGGAGGGGACGGGTGTTGTCTTCTGTGCGTGTTTGGGCTTGATATTGCCTCAGCAGTAGGTAGACAGCTTAGAACTGATCTATTGAGCCGTACCCAATGTACAGCACGACGAACGGTTACCAACCAAGGCGACCTCTCAACCACTGAGCTATCACTCCGTCAGTAGCGTGGCGTCCATGTAACCGCTGTTGCCGGCGGCAACAGTCCTGGAAACGAATGAAAATAATCTTAATTATATCACAGAAAAAATAGTTTAGTTATTGAATAATTTGAAATCCTAACAATATTAGCAGGGAAACTTGAAGAAAAGCAGAGCATTGCTTTCGAACTTATGTGCACTTGCACCGTCTTGTGTTGCCGGCTCAGACATTGGCAATGTTTTACTGCGTGTGGTCATTAACCTCGTAGTAGTTGTCACTGTAGAAACGGGAGGGGGACACATTCGTCCGTCCAATGCGTTGCCGCTGTATAAACCGGCAAAACGCTCAGTTAGCAGCTATGTTCCTTTCGGAACCAACGTGCAGCAGTTACTACCTACCTACCTATTTATGTTTTGCTCGTTTAGTCACGTGTTTCTCTCTTTGTCTTTATTATTATTAATTCGATTGTGTCCTGATTTATTCTGTGTAAGTATAGTGGAGTCAGATCCCGTTGAACCAGGACCCCCCTCTTCTTCTGCCAGTGAAAGATAGAAAATACTCTAAAATGATATTTTAGCTCTAAAAAGAACACTTGGACTAGGAAAAATTCGAATTAATTTTTAGGTCAAGTTTTAGGCGTATCACAACCGGCAACAGCTGTTATGTACCCACGCCACGCCACTGCCACTCCGTTATTAGTGAATTCTTCTTCTTCTTCTTCTTCTTCTTCTTCTACCGGTGAATCAGCTGTTCCGGTCCCAGACGAGTACATCCATTCCACCAACGCTTCTTAGGTGTTCCTGTTCTTCGTTGTCCAATAGTCTTGTATCGCCAAACTTCCTTAGACAACCCGCCATCTGGCACCCTATTCAAATGACAAGTCCGTCTCTCTTTGTTTTCTCCAGTACGATCTACGATTTTGAAAATGTTCAATTCTTTACACATTGTAGAGTCTATCACTTCGTGTGCAGCCTTTAACAAATCGCAAGAATCTCATCCTCTCCGATGTCGGTATTCTACTCAGATGTTTTTTTTTTTTTGACAGAACACAAGTTTCAGAACCATACAATAACACTGGCACAGGCATTACCTTATAAAGTTTTAGTCTCTGTTCTTTCCTTGTTTTTCTTGACAACACTCGACGAATTGTGTGCTACACATTGATTGAAACTTAGCCAACTTGTGATCATCATCATAAGTAGTGTCACACCCAAGACAGCGGGAGTGTGACACCTGCTCTATACCCTATTATCCAATAGTGTCTTAGTCCGTAAGGGGTATTATCCAATAGTGTCTTAGTCCGTAAGGGGTATTATCCAATAGTGTCTTAGTCCTCAAGGGGTATTATCCAATAGTGTCTTAGTCCGCAAGGGGTATTATCCAATAGTGCCTTAGTCCGTAAGGGGTATTATCCAATAGTGTCTTAGTCCGTAAGGGGTATTATCCAATAGTGCCTTAGTCCGTAAGGGGTATTATCCAATAGTGTCTTAGTCCGTAAGGGGTATTATCCAATAGTGTCTTACTATTTCTTTTATGAATTTGCTAACTGCTATAATTTTTATTGTTCGACTAAGCTTTTCGTCATCACTGACATCTTCAGGTCTTAAACAACTTAAAGGTGATGACGAAAAGCTTAGTCGAACAATAAAAATTATAGCAGTTAGCAAATTCATAAAAGAAATAGTAAGGATGGCTGCTAATTTAAACAATACGAACAATAGTGTCTTAGTCCGTAAGGGGTATTATTCAATAGTGTCTTAGTCCGTAAGGGGTATTATCCAATAGTATCTTAGTCCGTAAGGGGTATTATCCAATAGTGTCAGTCCGTAAGGGGTATTATCCAATAGTGTCTTAGTCCGTAAGGGGTATTATCCAATAGTGTCTTAGTCCGCAAGGGGTATTATCCAATAGTGCCTTAGTCCGTAAGGGGTATTATCCAATAGTGCCTTAGTCCGCAAGGGGTATTATCCAATAGTGTCTTAGTCCGTAAGGGGTATTATCCAATAGTGTCAGTCCGTAAGGGGTATTATCCAATAGTGTCTTAGTCCGTAAGGGGTATTATCCAATAGTGCCTTAGTCCGCAAGGGGTATTATCCAATAGTGTCTTAGTCCGTAAGGGGTATTATCCAATAGTGCCTTAGTCCGTAAGGGGTATTTCCCCGTAAGAGCCATAGTTTTTGTCTTCTCCACAGAAATTTTAATGTTACAATTTGAACAGTCTTGCTGAAACTGGAGCTCGCATTCATTGTTTTGATCATCCGCAAACAGCATTGTATTCACGTATGTTCTGTTATTTATTTTTATTCCCTGATCCACTCGTAATTTCCTCTCTTTAACTTACTGAAGTTAGTAATAAATATTGATATTAGTAATGAATATCGATTACTGTTAGTGTGAGGATGAAGCAGCGAAACATAATTTGTAAAGACAAAGTAACGCTGGTCTCGCTTCTGTCGATAATTGTTTGTCGATCTCCGCCCACCTCTGTGTATTGTTCCAGATAACAAACACGAACGAATAATGATAAATGAAACGACAAAGTAATGAGTGAATTAATTGGAAATATTAGTTTTCCGCCGGCACCGGGTGTCAATTTGTTTGTTAAAATCGTGTGAGTAGGTGGAGGGGGGAACCTGTATTCGGTTACCGTGTGACGCAATTCCGGTGCCTTCTTGATTGATGAACAACGTTTGCGCTATAATTGATACACAGCATTGTTGTCTCGGCTGACTGCGTTGTGGAACGTCGTTTGAAAGCTATTTTAAGAACTGTGCGTTAAAAATTAATTTGAATAATATAAGTAATAATATATAAAAATATAAGGTAGTAATTAATAATAATAATATTATTTAACGTCTTATCAAATACATTGTTAGAAGTACACGGCTCATTTTTTACATATTCCGTTATCACGATATTGATTGATGACTGGTTGGACACTTGGAGAAACATATTAATACAAAGATTTTTAAAAATACACAAACAGTTGGTAAGTTTCACAGTTTATTATTTACCTCTGACAGCTGTTTCAGCTTACTAAGCTACTTACGGCTCAGTAGTTTGGACTACTAATGAACACACAAGAAAAAAGTTAATGACAGCAGAGATGGACTTTTTTAGACGTTCTGCAAGAGTGTCCAGAAGTGAGAAAATTAGAAATGAAGTCATTAAGGACAGAGTCAATGTGAAAAATTCAATCAAAACAAAAAAATTACAATGGTATGGACACACGAAAAGAATGGCACAGGAAAGATTGCCAAGGAGAGTTATGGAATGGGCCCCACCAGGAAGAAGGAAAAGAGGAAGACCACCTATCACCTGGATAGAAGAAATTCAGACTATACTGAGGGAACGAGAAACTGAAGAAGATCTTTGGATGGACAAGCAGCAGTGGAAGATGAGAATTCAATCACTTCTGTAATCTTTGGTTCCGGAAAATGTGTAAACATTGTACATAATAATAATAATAATCAACTTCATGATGCGCAAACTTATGTAGAAAAACATGGCCAGTGGGGGTTGCAGATGAATTTGAATAAAACAGAATACACGTATCTTGAGGGCACTTGTACAAAACAGTACTTACAACTTGACAATTGAACTTGACAAACGCTGCACGGATTACGGTACGATATTTAAACCTAACTTTCGATGGTTCGTGAACATTAACAGAAGAGTTAAGTCGGACAGTTACAATCGTTGTAATTTATCAAAGTTTCAACCGCTAAACAATCTGTAGTCGTCTTCAGGTGTAAATTAAAATTACAAACTTAAGCCTACCCGAGATTCACTAACAAGCGTGACCCGTCATAAGAAATGAATAAACCACCACCGACTACAAAGTTAGAAATAATGAGCAGAATTGAAAAGGCAAGAGGAGTCTAGACTAGAATGAACAGTTTATTCAAAAGTCACGATTTAACAATAAACACAAAGATGAGGCTTTTACGCTGCTACGTATTCTCGATCCTCTTCTACGGTGTAGAATCTTGGACCCTGACTGAAATCACAACTAAGAAATTGGAGTCTTTCGAAATGTGGCTTTATCGGAGAATACTGAACATTCCATGGGCAGCACATAGAACTAATGTTGAAGTTCTTAGAAAGATGAAGAAAGACAGGGAAGTTATTAACACAGTGAAGATAAGAAAGCTTCAGTATCTGAGACATCTCATGAGAAATGAACAGAGAGTTTACTTATTGGAGTCCATACTACAGGGAACAGTACTTGGAAAGAAAGGAGTTGGGCGACCGAGAATCTCATGGCTGAGAAACTTAAGGACCTGGTTTGGCATGAATACAACTGACTTATTCCGTACAGCAGTACAGAAAGTACTTTAGAATAGTCTCTATGATATCCAACATCCGAAACGGATAGGAACTATCAGAAGAAGAACTATCAGAACAAAGTTATACACAACTATAGGTAAACTACATAAAAATGGACCAATACTCGGCCTACTAGTTGTTCGTTGCGTAAACTTACGTCAGTGTGGTGGTGTTTCCTGGTGATATCCAGCGGACTTGAAGGGTAAGGAGCGGTAGTAATAGCTTCCACTCGACTTTCGACTCCATCCCGTCGACAGAGTCTAAATGTCTCCATTTTTTACCGTTGTTTTTTTCTTTGTCATTTCATGAGAATACAACTTCGTTTTGTCATCATTGATTAACAGTCTGTCTGTGTGGGGGGGGGGTGTGCTATTTCTAATACGACTACTACAGAGGTTCCAAACCGGATTGCACCTAATGGACTAGAAGACCCGTATTATCGCACGCGCACTCACAACCGGCTCGGCCCCCCCCATGCATGACCCGAGCGGTTCAGGTATAAGTACACGGTCCAATTCAAAACTATAAAATGTTTAATTTAGCTTATAATCCAAATTAGACTATAATTCTTGTAATCGCCGTGAAACTGTGAGAAAAATAAGTCCAAACAACATACAATTGCGATAAATACGAGTATTTTATGGATTTCTAAAACAAACGCAGAATTGAAATACTTAATAAAGATTATTATAAAGTAATAAGTATGTTGTTGATATCGTGATGATTATAAACAAAAATATATGTACAATTTACGTTCGTGGTGCAAAATTACGTCGGTAATATGAAAATTTGTATTTTTTCCACAATATCAAAACCTGTCTTGTATGTAATATTCATAAAAAAAGTATTCATCTAAAATATATCACAACCACGTCGTGGTTTGTGTCATTTTCTTTAAAATTGTATAGCAATTACAAATATGCTAAGCTCATTCGTTAAAAAATTCATATTATAAAAGTTGCAGTTACGTAGTGGACGCCCCAGTAGATGATTCATAGCCCAGGCGTGCGGGCCAGCTTGGTGTGTGTGTGTGTGTGTGTGTGTGTGTGTGTGTGTGTGTGTGTGTGTGTGTGTGTGTGTGTTTTAGTTCTAATCCCTCAGGTGCTATGCGACTTGGAACGCCGTATATATATTATTAAACAAGAATGAGAGCGTACACGCTCGCTATATTATTATATTATATTTACATTATCACAATCGTCGACGTCACCAACACGGCACAGTGGAACTGCATTTATTTATTAAATTTAACTTCAGCGTCAGCCACTGCCTGCTTTATCGCGCGCACCAAATTAAAGTTAAACACATCCACATGGCAGCGCGGTGTCGCGTCGCACAAAATGTATTTTAGCGTAAAATAATAACAATAACAGTAACGATAAAATTTACAACACACGCCCATGGGAATTCATTTCGTTGTTGCAATTTTAATATTTATTGTTGCACACACAAAGAACAGTAGCGTGTATTGCATGTGGGTCACAAACTCGTGACATATACCAAAACTCTTTCTCCCTGTTGAAATATTTATATAGGCCTATACGAGTGGAAAACATTATTTCCATAAGCCAACAATATAAATATTTTTAGTATTGTGTCATTAAGCGTACACTCGCCCAAGTGGTGTCGACGGCATTTCTAAAGAAAGGTTTTTAATTACAATGAATAAATTTAAATGATTCGTACTTCTGATGACGCAGATTGTCTCTGCGGACATACGTGAGATGAGTGCGTATAATAGTATAGAACTTATTTGTAGAAGATATGTATGATTTAATTTAATATAACGATAAAAATTAAATATAGAATAAATAATCAACATCAAACACATACAAAAAAAATTTTAAAATAGGCAGTCATTGAGGACTGCCGACAGAAGTGAAAACTTAAAACTATGAAATAACAGTGGTTTTTTTGGATATTCAAATTAATTGTAGTATCAAAAATTAAAATTTTTTGTAAATTAAAATTTTTTGTAAATTAAAATCTTTAACATCAGTCTGGTTTTCACATCCATCGGCACTCCGAGCAACAATTATATACATTTTTATATGGTTTACTTATTAATCAAAACATATGATGGGCTGCGCAAGCCCAGTACAAAATATAAATACAACTTAATTGACATAATCCAAAATTTCGATAATATAAGCTAATAAAAAATAATTTTGAATTAGTAACCATATTTTCAAAATTCAACACACAAATCTAAAATTATTATAAAATTTTATAGAATTTTTAATTTTAAAATCCGCGGCAAAAATACTATCGAACAACTAGAAATTTGTTTTACCACGCTAGTAAGATAACTCCTAAGCCACTATGAAATACTCATTGCATGATGTATGGCAGAGGTCAAATATCAAAAATAAAAAATAAAAATAAATAATATCAAATTTTTAAACGGAAATATTGATACGAATATTGGAAATATTTGAAAATACATGCTTTGTTTATGTTATTCATTTTTCTATATAAAAATATTAACATATTTAGTACTCACTTTTGTACTGCACAGTGATCCTACATTTGAACATTTAAAATAATGATCAAACTAAAACACAATTTAAACAATGCACAGTATACACACATTAAACTTTCCACGTAGTCAATTTAACTTTACTTATATACATATACACAGCACTAATGTTACAATCTTACAATAATAAAAAAACTATTAAAAATACATACTTCGACATTAGACATGACGAAAAACCCTAAGTTAACAGCCAGACGGACAAATAACAATTATGTAAATATCATATAATATAGTATAAGTAATTAATAAGAATAAAAAAATAATGTAAAATAGATCATAAGTATTGCGTTAATTGTTAATACGGAAAGCCGAAATCGCGCTAGGGATCGAACACGCGATAGCAAATTCGGCAGCGTAAGAAACTCCAAAATAAAGTACGTAAACGATAAAAGTGTGTTAAATAGTATAAATAGTATTACAATTGTATAATATAATTGTAGTATAATAGTATTACACACAAGTATAATCTATACTTTCACTGCTGGCCACGCGCAACACGTCATACTTATAGCTACAGATATACTGTTAGCATTTGCATGTCGGTGACGCGAACTCATAAGATTTTACCCATCCAAAAATCGCGCTAGGGATCGAACACGCGATAGCAAATTCGGCAGTGTAAGAAACTCCAAAATAAAGTACGTAAACGATAAAAGTGTGTTAAATAGTATAAATAATAGTATTACACACAAGTATAATCTATACTTTCACTGCTGGCCACGCGCAACACGTCATACTTATAGCTACAGATATACTGTTAACATTAGCATGCCGACATTATCATGTTGGCATTAGCATGTCGATGACGCGAACTCATAAGATTTTACCCATCCAAAATTTCGCCCAACGTGCCTATAGAAGTTTTCACTTCAAAAATCTATTTAAACTGTGGTGTTCTTTTTCTTCTCCATACTTTACCGCCAAAGAGAAATCATCCATATTTTCAAACCCGCAGGTCTGAGACGTTTTGGACGTTTGTTCATTTACATCACACCCGTAATTTACACAAGGAAGAATGCCATCTTATTCCTAAAGATCTTATACCACAATTCTTCCTTCCACAATGAGTTGGAAAAGAGGTATTCATCCCCTCTTACTATACCTGACCCAGATATTGAGGTTTAGGTTAATAAAATTTCCTTCTCTCTTTTCATCCTCGCTCTTGATTGTCTTTACTCTCAATATCTTCAAAGTTTTTTGACACATCTAAAACTCAAACAAACACACATTTTCTTAACGTCTGCCTTCTTCGTCGTCCATGCTCCTGTTCAATAGTTCAGCAGAGGTGGTTCCCAGTACCTCGTAAGCCGTATTTTTGGTTCAACATTTCGATCTCGACCGCAGAATACTATATTGTTATGACAGTCTAACTGATCGTCGTATGGTTCAGTGGAAAACAAAATACAAGACACCAATGAAGTCACCAAAAAACAGCTTTAATTATCACAATTAACAGTTTGTAATCAACACGTTATTCAACAAAATTATACTCGTACAATAATTCAAGTTAATCTGTCTACACAAATAATAATGTCAACTATAAAGAATTCTGCACTATAATTACGTTTCACTAATACACCGCTTGATACGCACTGTGTAAATCGCCCGACAATAACTCGAACCTCACTTGAATAAATCGCCACTTAAACTGAACTGACCGTCACTGAATGCCTATCTTTATACCCCGCTGAGAGTCAAGAACAATCCATAATACGCGTCCGTCAAACTAAAAACTTAGTAGAAAACACTAGAGCGTAATTGTTTGCGGCCTTGAACACAGAGCGCGCGGACCGGCGAAGTCTGGAATAGTCTCGGCTGCGGACGCGTGACAAGTGTCACGTAATTGTCCTTCGTCTCAAAGTAGCAGCAATATGTACACGCGCGCGCACACACACACACACATTAAAGCCGGACTCCACTGGGCTAGCCGAGAAACACGTAGAATGTTTTTTAATTGCGTAACATATTAATTGTTTTATGAACGTCGCAGAATCTAGTTTAGTTCTTATTTCTTCCGATCTATCTTTGTTTTCATTTATAGTTACATTCTGTTATAATTATATTTCTTTATTTCTTCGATTTTGTTTTTAAACATAAACTTCCAGTGTTCCGGGATAATATAACCTAATATCATCAGGAAGTATATAACCCTGTGTGGGTCCTGGCCTGCTGAAGGAGACCTCGCAACGGTCTCTGTCGAATGCAAACATCCTCCAGTTGCGGGTACCTGCCCTTTCTGCATCCTGCTGCACTTCAGCTTTGGTCTTCCCACTTCCCTTTTACCATCTGGGCCATACAGGAAGGTGCGCTTTACAGGATCCTGGTGGTCTATCGTGACCTGCCCATCTTAGTCGTTCTATCTTTATCTCTTTGATGATGGTCGTTTAACAGGTTATATAACTCTTCATTAGCTCTTCTTCTCCAGACACCGCGCTCCTTCACTGCCCTATATATTCGTCTTAGTATTTTCCTCTCAAATGTTCCCAGCGCATTCTCGGTACTTCTGCTCCGAACCCTCTGAAACATACAATAGCACTGGGACAAGCAGTGCCTTGTATAGGAGGCTCTTTGTGGATTAAAATAATATTTTTGTAAATCAAAAAAATCTGCTAGTAAAAACAATTTACTTTGGTAAAATGGGCAAGTAGAATTGATATTTGGTTTGGACGCAGTTAACAGTTTAGTTTGATACAGTTATCAAGTAATTAACAATTTAACTTTTATACGAATAGTGGTTAAAATTTGATACTTTTAGTTTGATAAAACAATTTACTTTGATACTGTACCATTAAAATCCACCAAAATAAAAGTTTGAAACCCATTTCCTTCGCGGATGACCAAGCTATATACGCCACTTCAGAAGAGTCTCTACCGAGCAATGTATAACTTATTAAAATAGGAAAAGAATATGACTGTAACATATCTGAAGCAAAGACAAAAGTAATGGCCTTTATAGGAGATGATCCGGTTCGGACGAAAATATGCATAGCTCAAGTAACACATTTCAACTATCTTGGACGTTACTTATGATCAAGATAAAGATATAGAAATTTCACAAGAATGTGTGGAACGATTTGGAGGACGTTGGGAAATAAATGTAGAAAAGAAACTCAAATAAAATTTTATAAAACAATGGCAATACCTACACTACTGTATGGTTCTGAAACTTGGGTCATAAAGAAGAAAGATGAACAGAAGATAAGAAGATACAAACAGCAGAAATGAAATTTCTGAGGTCATTTAAAAGGTCTAATAGACGAGATCATGTAAGAAATGATGAGATAAGAAGTGATTTAGATATTAATGAATTGCTTTTGTACACTTTTCGACACGGAACACGAAAATTTAGTTAATTTTTTTAAAAATCTCATTCCCCTTTGCAAGACGATGACAAACCAGTAAGAGGTATCCTGCCGAGTAAAAGGTCTTCCCAATTATGCCGTTCGGATCCAGCGGGCGTTAAACTGTAAGCCTCGTTTGCCTGTGAGATAATCTGTAACAGACGCGGGTAGCGTACAAACCACCCGGAAGTCAGACGACTCAAGCGGAAGTTTTCGATGTCGGAAAAGTGTGCCCAATGCAAGTAATTGATACTCGAACACGTTATGGGCAACAAAATCCAAGAATAATAATTTCCTTTCAGTGAACAAGTAACGATTAACACTTTACTTTGTTAAAGTTAACAATTACATTTGACACAGTTTTTATCCTGATTACACAAAGTCATTAATATTTGCTGGCCACCAGTGGCGTGGCGTGGGTACATAACAGCTGTTGCCGATTTTGTTAGGCCTAAAACTTAGCCTAATAATTAATTCGAGTTTTTTCTAATACGAGATATTCTTTTTAGAGCCAAAGTACATTTTAATATATTTTCTACGTAGCATTCGCTGGCAGAAGAAGATGGACTCCATTATATATAGACAGACTAAATCCGAACACAAATAATCGCATTAAAAATGAATAAATAAACACATAACTAAATGAACAAAACAGAAACAGGTGCAAGTAGTAACCAGTATGCGTAGTTTCCGAAAACAAAGATACCCACTAGCGTTTTGCCGGTTTATACAGCGGCAACATAGGAAGGCGTCTCCTTTCCTAGTATATACAGTGACAACTACTACGAGGTCAATGAACGTCGCCAGTATCTGAGCAGGCAACAAGACATTAAAATGACGGTACAAGCGCGCAGCAGTTCGAAAGCAATATAGTGTTTTTCTTCGAGTTTCTCGAATAATGTGGTTCACATTTCAGATTAGTCGACAATTAAAGTATTTACTCACTGATGCATTTAATTTTATTTTCTATAATTGCTTGTACTGTTGCCGCCGGCAACAGCGGTTACATGGACGCCACGCCACTGCTGGCCACAATATGAGAATATCAATGTAAATATTTATCCTGTGTACCGTGTACTCATCGACCCACGATTCAACTCCAAGTAATTACTTGTCGTTTACTTGTCATAGATTTATTAGTGTGACCTTTAATTGACCTTAAGAGATGTATTTGTAGAATAATGTAGAGGCATTTTAATGGTCTTGTCTTTTTTTTACGTTACTGTGCGAGAATTCTTACTATACTTTATTGCATCGTGTATTACGCAGTGTAATGCACGCTTTCCGTTTATAGTTTAAACAAATACGCAACGTTCAGGTATCAAATCGAATACAGCAGTTAACAGTTTTGGAGTACGGTGAAGTCAGCAGAGTGTGCCGGCGCTCACTTGATGATAATTACCCAACAGTTTACACGGGGAATCGAACATTAGTGCAGCGGTAATGGACATGCATTAGGTTGATGCAATCTCTTTGGAATGGAAAACGTTTCACATAATGGCGGACTGGAGCGGTATTTGCTGAATTGACAACAACGAGCGAAAGAAAAAAACTTTTAATTGTCAAAACGGTAATTTTATTCCGTTATAATTTTGTTTGTTATTTGCACAGTTACAGTTCGATTGTACGTGGAAAAAGTAATTACTTTTCCAGTTTGTTTTGTTTTTGTATTAACAAATCGACAGTAAATGTTTTTCCGATAACAGTTGTTTCGGCTGTCTGCACAGAGAGCAGCGTTATTAGCGCCATCTATGTCTCTGTCGTCTTACCTCTTTGTTATCTCTTCACCTTTTCTATACAATAAAGTTTTAGAAAAGTATTGTACTTATAGGAAGAATTATTAAAACATTAATTTTGTTCTTTTCATGTAACTTACCTTGATTAATTTTCCTAGTGATCCGACTATTACTAAACGTTAACGTTTATCCACATTTTCTTCAGTGGGTACTGTGGTAGGACGTCCAATTCACCGGCATCTTCAATCTTTTCACGGCTCTCTTGGAAACGTTTGTATCGCTCATAAACCCTTAGCTTGGACAAAGAATTTTTGTCAAAAGCCTATCCCAACGTTTGCAGTTGATATTATTTTGAATACAGAATGTAATGCAAATTCTTTTTTCTGTCATTCTGAAATACAAAAATCGCGGAGCGCACTAAAACGTGTTTTAAACGTTCGCTTGTTAAACACAAACTAAGAGCAGTGTTGCCAGGTCAATCAGTCCTCTTTTTCCCATATGGCTACTCAAAATTTCCCCACTTTGCCATAAAAATCTCCACTGCCACAAATTCGTGTACTTTATGCAGAGTGTCTCATTTTATATAGTCTGAACATCTTCTAAATATTTAAATACTATTACAGGAATAATTTAATATTAAAAACTTGTTTTTTAAGTATGATAAAAGAAAATGTACCTGATGAGGTTAGCCTCAATACTTTTGAAATATTTTCCATCCACTTAGTTCATTATAGGCTTGAGTCAATATTCACACTTAAGCCTACACGATATTTAACAACTTTCCAATAGTTTAATTCACAAAAACAATTTACACTCATTCACACATATTTTTAGTTTATATACATATAGTTGCTGTGTTTCATCAGCATTGAAACATTTATAGTACAATCTAAACAGGATTTATTTTGTTTCCTTGAATGTATTTCATATGCACCTGGCCAGACAGTGTCTCAGTACCCAATTTACTTCTTATTTTCTTTTTATTAATATTGATTGCACTAAAAATCCTTTCAACACACCGACTACGATATGGTAGAGTAAATAGATATGCCTTAAAATAATTTAAAGTTGGAAAAGCCTCAGTGTCTTTCGCATTCTTTGTATTTTTAACTTATCTCTAAAAGCTTAATAAACTTTCATATGTACTTGTGTTAATATTTGTCTTTCTAAGAACTCTCTCTATTCCCTGTCTAGGTTTGCCATGATTATTTCAATACTTTTCTCAAAGCATTAAAGCTGCTGCTGAAGCCACTGCTACAGGATGTCTTTAATTTTTTCCTTATCTAGAAATTCTAGATGTTTTAAGCTCTGAACATAGTCACTGTTAAAAGGAAAACCGGCTGCTTTGGCGTGTACATTCAACATAAAAGTTTATGCAATTTACTCTGAAATTTTGTATTTCCTCAAGATTTTTACTTTCCAAAATCACAGTGCTCTTATAGCACCTACATAAATATTTTGTAGTTTTGTAAAATTTGCAGGATTTCTGTACTGCAGTTTGGTCAAATATACATTATTTGAAATTTTAATTATTTTGAAATCGCCACCAATTCCCCACATTTACACAAATCAATTTCCCCACATACCATTTTGAGGCTTCAAATTTCACCAGTGTGTGGAAAAAAAGACTAAGCGTCTGATATTCCCAACAATTGACGCGTAAGTCACGGACATTGGTACCAACGTGAGAAAAACTATTGTAAACTGAAAACGTGTTGCAGGCGAAATTAGGAAACTCTCGTTATTTTTTTTATCACACCTCATATGACACATTACGCCATTACGACATAAACGGAGGGTGTTATATCAGATAGCAGATAGACGGCACAACAATGATTAAACCAATAATATTAATAACAATAGAAGGAATAATAATAATAAAAAAAGAAGAAGAAGAGGTTGTTAAACGATATTATTGTTACCCACTCTCAAATGTAGTTGATTAAATAGAATTCAATAAAGCGCTAACAAGAGATGTGTTTAGAAGACAACGGATCGCCAACAATGGACAAGATAATAATCGCAGTGTGTTGTCCCTTGGGGCTTAATGTTGAGTGTTTGTGTGTGTCGGCCACTTTGGTCTCTCAAATTTTACTGTCACAATATAAAGTGTCACCTGTCACAACTTACCGGGGGGGGGGGATACTGTTTGTAGAAATCCAATATAGCTTACACGCACACGCGTGAGCGCCTGGTGTAAATTGATTCCCCTCTGGACGTCTAAACACGAACGTTTAAACCGCGCAGATTAAGGAGATACACATGCGTTTCTAAGTCACCTCGTAGTTACCAAACCTTCACCAAGGTAAATTATAAAGCTTTAAAAATAATAATTATTATTATTATTATCATAATGATAATAATAATAATACAACAAATTCAGGTTTCACGGATCATTGCTTAAAACACAACCACTTTTTAGACACAAAAGACATAATACGACTGCACAACATTAAAAAAGGTAAACAAAATGGATTTATTGGAAATTTTTGAATTAAGAAACCAATTAAAAGTAACAAAAATATAACAAACGAAAAGACAGAATTATTTGTGTCTTCTTTGTTAAAAGCTGTTGTTTAGTTTAGTTAATTTTAGAGTTTGCATTTCTATTATACTTAGTTTTTAAAGTTACTTGACCTCCCCTATACTAGCCCCTCCAACCCCTCCAACACACACATGTCCATATATTCTTCTGATCGTTCCTATCCGTTTCGTATATTGGATATCACACAGACTATTTTAACTTTCAGTAGGCCTACTGCTGGACGGAATAAGTCAGTTGTATTCATGCGAAACCAGGTCCTTAAATTCTTCAGCCATGAGATTCTCGGTCGCCCAATTCTATTTTATTTGATCTTTTTGTTTACACTACAAATTCCAAGACTCTCCCCGATTGCCTACTTTCAATTATATCCCTTCTTATTAACCCTACAACATTTTCTTCTTCTTCTTCTTCTTCTTCTTCTTTTTAGTAGATGCAGACACCTGTTCCGATTTCAAAAGCATTGTACATTTTTTGAATTAAAAATTGTTATTTTTAACAAATATGTTAAGTTGAATCAAAAATCAGACATCGTTTTCTGAATCTTCCTACATTACGACTACCCTGTGGAGAATAAAAATATGCGGCCTTTGGTATAAAGTCCTTTTTCGTGCGAAGAAAACGTTCCCTCCATCTATTATTACATTCATCAAGTTTTACAACCAACGGGCACACATTGAGCTCACGCCGTGTATCCTAATTATGCAGCATATTTAATCTGAACATTACGAGGGTCAGTTGAAATGTTCGCGGAGCGACATTTCAGTGGTAGGACTAAAATCTTTCTTGTGCTGCAAGACGTATGTTTCGTGCAAACACCTGTTAGTTTCCAGATATATCTGTCAATGTATTCACTTTTTATCAGCGTGTTTTAAAATGCACAAAATCAAACATCGTGTTGTGACGAATTCTCTGTTAAAACGTTTTAGTGCCAATGGAAAATCAAAACGAAATTGTAAATGTGTTAGGAGATGCTGCGCCTTCAGAAACAACGGTAAGTGGGACACACTCGAGTTTAAACGTGGCCGTACAAGCACTGAAGACGATCACAGCGTGTGCATCATACTTTAACTCAAGAACTTGGTGTGAAAAGCGTTGAGCAAGATTGCTGCCGCATCTGGAGTTGTTGCATTGTTTGGACGTCCAGTGCGACCACGTTGTGCAAGATGGCTGCCGCATCTGGAGTTGTCGCATTGTTGTTGGCGCCCAGTGCGACCACGTTGTGCAAGATGGCTGCCGCATCTGGGGTTGTTGGATTGTTGTTGGCGCCCAGTGCGACCACGTTTTTAATGCTCGTACGACCACGTTTAAACTCAAGTGCCTAACTTACAAACCGTTGGTTTTGAAGTCGCAGCATCTCCTGACACATTTACAATTTCGTTTTGAATTTCCGTTAGCGCTAAACAATATTTTACAAAGAATCACACCACGATGTTTGATTTTGTCCATTTTTCAAAACATGCATGACACGTCAATTTTAAACAGCTTCTAAACAATTTGTAAATTGATAGATAGATTTGGAAATTAACAGGAGTTCACACAAAATACAAATCTTGCAGCACACGAAAATGTTTAGTTTTACCGCTAAGCTACAATTGTCCCTCCGGGAACTTTTCACCTGACCGTCGTAAAGGATACCATTACAAGCTTAAGGCCATGCCCTGTTTTGTACGGAAGCGAAACCTCGACCCTAAGTACAGTCCATTGTCAGCTGAGATAAAGTTTCCAAGGTCAGTTGTAGGTATTCTGCTCTGTGGTACACAGTCATGGACTCTGCGAAAGGCAAATGTAAATAAAATCATCATCAATGGGGGTTTTAAGAAGAGTTGTGAAATACGAGGGTCAGTTGAAAAGTTCGCGGAGCGACATCTGTAGCTGAGCGGTAAAGCTAAAAATTTTCGTGTCCTGCAAGATTTGTATTTTATGTGAACTCCTATTAATTTCCAAATCTATATACGTATAAATTTATCAATTATTTAGAAGCTGTTTAAAATTGACGTGTCAAGGTTGTTTTGAAAAACGGACAAAATCAAGCATCGTGGTGTGATTCTTTGTTAAAAAGTTGTTTAGCGACAACGGAAATTCAAAACGAAATTGTAAACGAGTCAGGAGATGCTGCGAACTTCAAAACCAACGGTTTGTAAGGCACTTGAGTTTAAACGTGGTCGTACGAGCATCGAAGATGATCCCACCCCCCGCCCTGGACACCCAAAAAATGCAACTCCAGATGCGCAGCCATCTTGTACAACGCTTTTTTACACCAAGTTCTTGAGCTAAAGTATGAAGCACACATTGTTTCTGAAGGTGCAGCATCTCCCAACACATTTACAATTTTGTTTTGATTTTTCATTGGCGCTAAAACGTATTTAACAGAGAATTCATTAGAACATGATGTTTGGTTTGGTGCATTTTTAAAAACAGGCGTGATAGGAAAATTTCAAACAGCTGATAAAAAGTGAATAAATTGACAGATATATCTGGAAATTAACAGGTATTCGCACGAAATATACGTCTTGCAGCACACGAAAGGTTTTAGTTCTACCACTGAGCTACAGATGTCGCTCCACGAACTTTTCAACTGACCCTCGTATGACTGTACTGCATACCGCGTTTTCATCTTGGCCACACAAAATTCATCGTGTTAGTTATTACCTGAGTTAAGATTAATTGCTACAACTTTAGAGCGAGGAAAGGACCGTTAAAGTTTGCTCTAACATAAGAAGTTAAGTAAAACTTTCTAAAGACAATTTTCTTGGGCATGAAGTAGAGAAGAAGTTGAACATAATTCAATTGATGTAAATCGAATTAGACAACGAGACACAATTGTTAGAGTCAGTAGATAACAACATAACAAAACCGATAAATTGGGGGACTTTACTTTGTCTCTTACAAAGTACACAAAGTTAAACAAAATGTGAACGACGTTATTGAGAAGTGAGCGGCCGTAAGTGCGTTACAATCGCTCTCACTCACGGTTTAATCACGTTACAACTTCTTAATGTTTCCTTATTGTTGTACTTTCCGGTTCCGCCCTCTGTTGGTGGGAACCGTATCCGCGACTAAATTTAATTTTATTCAAAACAACGTATGAACCGAAAGTGACTAATGTATTTTGTAAAGATCATTCAGGTAATTAAATTTTATGTTTTAATTCATTCTCTCATATCTCTAATCTTTCTCTGTCTGTCTGTTTGTCTCTCTTTCTCTGTCTTTCTAGCTATCTATCTATCTATCTATCTACCTATCTTTCTCTAATCCGTCTCTAATCAATCTGTCATCTCTAATCTTTCTCTGTCTGTCTCTCTAACACACACGCACAGTCACTCCTCACCTCTCTATCTCTCTGACTGTCTCTTTCTCTCTCTTTGGTTTATGTAAAGTAGGCCTGTAGGCCTATTGTCACATTCTGAGTGCAATATTGCAATCGCGGAGTCAGCGAATAGTCTAGTGTGGGAGGGGGAAGTCCCTTTTGATACTTTAAAATAGTTACAGTAGTCTTTCTTACATTTTGTTGTGCCGCCCATGCTATTGGCGTTCTGTACATTAATTAACGCACACCTTCTTCATCTTCAGCCTTAAAACTCCACTCCATTCTTATAACTCCATTCCCTCAACTTTCGATTTTTCTGCCCAAGTTTTGATTGGTTGTTAGGAAGAAAAGAAAAGGTACGTATTTTGGGTCCAAACTTTCCACGCATGTAAAACAAAAGATGCTAAGACATGTGACAGGTTCCCATGAGAATTTCTCTCTGATTATTCTCGCTGATGGAAGATTCGTGTTACTGTATTTTATTTTCCTGCTAATTTGACAGTCCGGAGTTTAGCAGATCAAATGTGCCAGGGCAGTTTGATAGTTTCTTTCTTCCGTATTTTCTCGCTGTCTTATCAAGTTTCTCTACAGGGGATGACAAAACAGAAGATTCAACCACTGACAACAGGCAGGTGAGAAGATTGAGGAGATAAATAAAAAAGAGCGAGTTTATGGACACGGTCGGTCGGAAAACGAAGTAATAAGAAGATTCCTGACAATAGCTAAGTTAAAATAGAGATGTAAAATGCAATAACACAAACAACGTTTACCTATTATAATTTGTACAAGAAGTGTTTCGCTGAAGTCAGTGTTAACGTTCAACTTGACTGTAGCAGTAGTATAATAGTTGTTTACGTTTCCGCTTTGACGAGTCATTTTCATTTCCGCCAAAGAAAACTATTTGGTGTCATTCCCGCGGCTCGACTGGCGAACGCTTTAAATTCATTTCCGCTCGGTTTGTATTACGTAACAATGCGTTTAATGGGAAAAAGAAATAGAAGTAATTAAAAAAGAAAAATATAATTGTTCTTCTTCGTCAACTGTACGATAAACAAATTAATTTTACAAGTTCACAGTGTTATCTCCTCCTCCTCCTCCTCCTCCTCCTCCTCCTCCTTCTTCTTCTTCTTCTTCTTCTTCTTCTTCTTCTTCTTCTTCTTCTTCTTCTTCTTCTTCTTCTTCTTCTTCTTCTTCTTCTTCTTCTTCTTCTTCTTCTTCTTCTTCTTCTTCTTCTTCTTATTCTTCTTCCAGGGACTAGGCGAATCATCTGTTCCAGTCCCAAAGAAATATATCCACTTCACCAACGATTCCTAGGTCTTCTTATACTTTGGTACCGAGTTTGGTATTGCCAAACTTCCTTAGGCAACCTGCCATCTGCCATCCTATTCAGATCAGCAATACCATCTGTTCAACTCTATGCGAATATCTTCATTGTAGAGTCTATCTCTAGGTGTGCAGCCTTTAACGGATCTCAAGAATCTCATTTTGCGATGCCTGTCACCGAAACCTCAGTTTCAGAACAATACAATAATACCATACATACAATCTCAGTTCGCAAAGGGTATTTGCCCAAAAATTCCATAGCTTTTGTCTTCTGAACATAAACTCCATGATACAACATGGTAACGAGCATAAACAATACATTTCATTTTATAGGTCATCATCGTCTTTTTCACAACACAGCATAGGCAAGGTGCTACTGCCTGTTCCGCCTACAAAAATTCTCCAGCCATCTCTTCCTGAGTCCCATACGTTTGTACGTATTTCCAGAATTGTGTTTTGTCAGTCTGTATTTCTTTCTTATGACCTGAGTCCTTATACGGTCAAGCTTAGAACACGTTTTAACTCCTCTTAAGAACGCCATTTCCAATGCCTGTATTTTACTGACTTGTTTCTTAGTACTAGGGGGTACAGATCTCTGCTACAAAATCTAAAACGATTGCATTTCAGTACAGGTATCCTACAAGACTTAAGATAGTCTTAGAGTAATCAGATTTTAGATCAGGTTAGTCATTTTAATTACCTGGGTTGTAATATCTCATATGTAACTGATATTCATTGGGATAGTAAGCTAAGAAAATTTAGACGCATCTGTGGAAAGATCCGTACCTGAAAAATAAAACACGGAAGGATACCCGAATGAAATTTTATAAAACTGTGGTTGTCCTCACATTCCTGTATGCTAGTGAGACATGGACTCTTGGTAAAAGGGACGTGCAGAGGTTTGAGGCAGCCGAAATTAAATTTCTAAGAGGGACGCAAGGTTGTTCTCTCTTGGATCGAAACAGGAACGAGGATATTAGATGCGATTTAAAATTGTATCATTGCAACAGAAGATGGTGTGAACACTTGAATCGCAAACCTGATATCCGTTTACCTGTGGCTGCCTTGGGTTATCACCGTACTTGGAAGAGAGATGTCGGTAGACCGAGGAGGAGATGGGTTCCGGAACAGGTCTGAGGTCTAGTCTTTGGAGTGGTGATGATGATGATGTTTCTTGGTTGCTGTCCATAATTCACACCCGTAGGACAGACAAGGGCCGCCATAACTTTGTAAAACGTTAATTTTGTATCCCGACATGCCTTGTTTCTAAAGGTACGGTTGATTGTCCCACAGATCGTCTGGACTGTACCATTTCTTTAGTGGTTCCCCCTCTCCATCACGTCAGATTCTTGTATTCCAGTACGATTTCAATAAGTGTTATATACACGTTCACTCATTTTATTGATCTTAGAGTGGGTCAAAATAATTTACTGCTGTCGTGGGTGAAAAATATCGGAAGTAGATGTGAACAAACTCTTTCAGCGCTGCCATCATCAGTACTGAAATTGGATCCGTGCGCGTTGTATTTTGAAGAGAAGAAGGAAAAGAAGACGGGCTGTTCATCCTATTAACTATTGACGATATGTAGACAGTGCTTCAGTACATTGTTCCTTCTTCAAATTTCTGTTTTTATAATCTTTGAAAGCGGAGGATCCCATAGTGCTCTTGTGTTCTGGATTTAGTCAATGAGCCTTTCAGTATTAATGACTTCCATACTTACAAAACAAATTAAGAAAATCACGCCACTGCGTGAATATTACAGATCAGTTGGCACAACTGCCTCGCCGACTCTAGGCAGGAAGGTTGGCAGCGCTGATGTCTGAAAGTCATACGATACAAAACTCCTGCGAACGCATAAACGTAACTGTTACGACCTATATATCTAGACAACTCGTCTGATATTTTATCGCATGGTTTCCTAGTACGCGACGATATGTTTTTGAGTTCGGAACGATAAATTTATCATACTACAGCGCATAAAACGGGCCGCTTGTTTCTGTTGTTGTTCTACATGTCGTACGAGTTTTTATAGTAGGTTATCGTATGATATAAACCGGATGTATACAAGGGCCCTAAAGTCCATGTTACAACATGACAGCGAGCACAATTAATGCCGTACATATCATTTCATATATCTTAGAGTAAACTGGGTAGTGACGTGTATATAACACCTATTGAAATTGTATTGGAATATACGAATCTGACGTGAAGAAGGAGAGGCGGAATCGATAAAGCAAACTGTGCGAGTCTACCAGTAATCTGTCCTTGATTTTTGTGCCAGTGTTGATTCAATTTGTCAGAACTATCATCAATCAAACAAAATTAATTATGCCCCCGCAGAAGAAATATGATAGGCATCGCTGTTTGTTGTAGTTATTATTTCGCGAAACGGAAATCTGCGAGAAAAATGTATTTTCAATTTGTATTTCCATTGTGCCCGCCGCTCTCCTCGTGTCCGCCGCCTTTAATACAGTGAAGGCAGAGCATATTGTTTGTCGGACAAATTGACTTCCGGTGCGGAGAGAAAAATGAACGAAAACCTTCGTTCCTTCTGAATTTATTCATTAATGTATCGCCAAAATTGTGTTGTGCTGTCTCTCCCTGTCTCACTCTCCTCTCTATCTGTCTATCCTTCTTTCTGTCTCTCCCTTTTTAAGCTCTCTCTTATTTTGTGACTCTATTACTCACCGCGCACACGTCATACTTCGCTGAGATAAAGAATGCTATACGCATGCACAGAAAGGCCGTATTTTGTGACAACGTTGATCCCCTCAGTCCGTCTACCCGGTTACTTCCTAAAAACTTGAATCTCTCCTCTTCCTATCCCTTCCCTTCTCGTCGTCCTCGTCCTCCCCCCCTCCTCCTCCTCCTCCTCCTCCTCCTTCTCATCCTCAACACAGAGGTTCGTAGGCTTGCAATATCTTCCTTTCCGTGGACAGCTTCTTGATCACCACATACCTTCTTCCTTCTTTAACCCCGTCCGTGTACTCCCGCCTGGGCCTTCCTCTCACATTACGCCCCTCGATCAGGATGTTGAACCCGTTTGAATAAAGTAGCAGATAACCGACAATATTATTTCTCCTTTTCACAATGGATCCAGTCGACATCCTTTTTTCATCCGCTTTCTTTTGAGTGTTCTCAAACTTGTACCACACCTGTTTTCCAAACTAGATATTTTCTTTTCTAGATCACAATTATAATTATAAATCGCATCGAAATTACTGGTGGATAATTACTACGACAGTTTTTTTTCTTCAAATTGGTTTCACTAACTTCCAAGATTTTACTTTGTAGTATGAACTGTGTGGGTTAATATTGTTAATTTTATAGAAAATGTTTTCTATAGATAGTGTCCTTCGTAAGCATGCACGGCAGGAGTGAATGCTGTTAAAATTCGTTCCCGGGCTGTTTGGCCGTCGTCCATTGTTTTCTACAAAAACATACGTTTCGCCAGTGCCGTCGACTGCCATCATCAGTGTAAAATCGAGTATTCACATTAGCGTACTCGATTTTACATAGACGATGGCAGTCGACGGCACTGGCGAAACGTCCCCACAGACCAGGAACGAATTTTAACAACATTTTGCTCTATAGATGTTCCTCTTGTTTGTAGTCCTTTCAATCCTTCTCGCCTCTTTGTAGGGTTCCTACAATGCTTTTCATCTATAAGGCCCCTTTTGAGCACCCGATTTATATCGTACGATAAGTTTTTCGTCCGATTTGGCTCCGACTTCTTTCGTTGGTCAAAAATATCGGAAGTAGGTATGAACAAACTCTTTCAGCGCTGCCATCATCAGTACTGAAATTGGATCCGAGCGTGTTATATTTTGAAGAGTAGAAGGAAAAGTAGACGGGATGTTCATCCTATTAACAGTGCACGATATCTAAACAGTGCTTCAGTCCATTGCTGCTTCTTCAAATTTCTGTTTTTATAGTCTTCGGAAGCGGGATGACATAGTGATCTCTTGTTCTGGAATCGTCAGTGAGCCTTTCAGTATTAATGACTTCACGACGCGAATATCACCGATTACGTGACACAACTGCCTAGCCTACGCATGTCTGAAAGTCATACGATACAAAACTTGTGCAACCGCATAAACGGAACCATTACGGCCCGTGTATCTACACAACTCGTCCGTTTTTTGTTTATCTTATGCGTTTCCTAGGACAAGACGATATGTTTTTGAGTTCGATAAATTTATCGTACGATAATGCATAAAACCGCCCGCTCGTTTCTGCTGTTCTACATGTCGTGGGACATTTTCTCGTAGGTGATCGTACGATATAAATCGGATGCATAAAAGGGCCCTAAGGTACGACACTAAAACAAAAAAAGCATTTGGTGTCGCGGCGACAGTTCCAGCAACAACATGACTTCCCTGCATTCAGCAGACAAGGTAATCACGTGATGCCGGCGTGTGCTTTGCATGTGCTATGACGTGGTTAAGTACGTACAGAGGCTAAATTAACTGCGCGACTTGCATGTAACAGCTGTTGTTGGAAACTATGCCATCGGATTGAGTCCGCGGAACGTCGCGATATAACTTGAATAGTAAGCGTGCAGCAAGATCGATTGCACATGCGGTGCGTGTAACGATACTACGATACACGGAGTCGAGACAGACAATGACATGTAGTCGACATTGTATTGACGATTGTGTATTATGTTGTGTGATTGTTAATCAACGCCATGTAATGTAGCTGATGTAGACGGCAATCCACATGTCTCCGTGTCTGAGCTTCCGCTACAGAGGCGTACAGAGAGAGATAGACAGACAGACAGAGAAAAGCAGAGTATTTTGGAGTAGACGCGTTTAAAAATCATAAAGCTACCTCGCTAACTTAACATTCAAGAAGAGCCCCCTTAAAACGTGAAAAGGAGGGGGAGAAAGAGAGAAAGAGAGAGAGACTCGGTGCTCCCTTCTCCAGATAAAAAGGACGTTCATAAGCAAAATGGGGGGGTATAGACGGACAGACGGACACAGGCAGAGAGGAGTCGAGTTTTGGAATTTTGGGTAGACTGATATGAAAATCATAAAACTATCGCTAACTCAAAATTTAACAAGACCCCTTGAAAATGTGAAAAAGAGAAAGAGACAGAGGAAGAGAGACAGACAGACAGATGGACATAAAGAGACAGAGAGAAGTGAAGTTTTGGAATTTTTGGGTATATCGGTATGAAAATCATAAAACTATTGCTAACTTAACATTTAAGAAGAGCCCCTTGAAATGTGAAAAGAAAATGTTCCATCCACAACGTCCAGATAAAGAGTATGTTTATAAGTAGGCTTACCATAATTTGTATTGACCAACCGGAACATCTATTTAATGGGAGGGAGGAGAAGGGAGGCTGGAATTAAAATATAAATATTACAGTGTTAATTACGTTGCTATTTTATTAGATGTATATAATGAATATAATACTTGTAGTAAAAGTCCAAAATTTACTTTACCCAGCATCAACGCACGCACTGTTGACTCCAGCATTAAACTTCTGTCAGCTGGCCAAGCGTTGTTCATCAATGAGAACACTCTCTCTACAGGAGCTGATGTTCCAGGAAGGCAAAAGATGTACTCAATTATCACTCCAAGGTTGCGCATTGGAATGACATTTCTAGGAACCTAATTGACCGACCGGGACATTTCGGTAACTGGGCGGGACATCGAGACTGCACTATGTAACCGGGACTATGACGTATCGCAAGCCTACTTATAAACAAAATGAGCGGGATTGCACAGATTAAACAAGCGAATCAGGAAATTCAATAAGTGACAGTTTTCAAATATCTAAAGTGTTTAGTTATATAGGACATGCGTTGAAGTCAAAAGGTGAAATGCAGGCCAGCACTACGCCTCAGTCACCCGTTATTACCCCAAGATGTTATCCCAGGTACTCACGTCCACAGGCTGATTTGACATGATGGGGGCTGACAAACTCACCTTGATTTTATGTTTCTCACCGGGAATCGAACACGCAACCTCTAGCAGTCGTACCCACTGGTCTACTGATCCCCTATTTCTTAGTTTAAGAAGATATAATTGTAATTATAATTTGTAAGATTAAAATCCATACAAAATTTTAATCTATATATCTATAACGGATGATGCTTGATGTAATCTAGAGTGGGCCATAAAAATGCATTTTGTTTAATAACTTCTAGTCGTGAACATTCCTGTAACCTGTTCTCCGTTTCGTACAGTATGATCCGACGATCGTGTGCGTACAAGAGATCAGTATTTGTAGCGCAGTGTTTGTATTTTTTCATCCCCATTTACCGTAGCGTCACGTGATCCTAAACTGCAGCAGTGGTTGGCTGTGTATATCCCCCCCCCACTCTTCGTAACGGCCCTTGTCCACATAAGTTGTGACAGGTGACAGTTTGTATTGTGACGGTAAAATTTTGGAACTTGTTTAAGACCAAAGTGGCCGCCAGCCCTTCGTATAACAAACATCCCCGGGGAACTTCGACAAGAACCTGAGTCGAATTCATTTACTGTTGCCATCTAACAGAAATATTTATTTAGAATTGGCTGAACTGACCGGACCCACCGTACTGAAAATGTTTTATTCTTAATTATTTTACATTAGCGCCACTTATCCTATTCTTACCACAATGAATTGTTGTTGCTGTTGTTGTTATAGTTCTTCTTCTTCTTCTTCTTCTTCTTCTTCTTCTTCTTCTTCTTCTTCTTCTTCTTCTTCTTCTTCTTCTTCTTCTTCTTCTTCTTCTTCTCCTCCTCCTCCTCCTCCTCCTCCTCCTCCTCCTCCTCCTCCTCCTCCTCCTCCTCCTCCTCCTCCTCCTCCTCCTCCTCCTCCTCCTCCTCCTCCTCCTCCTCCTCCTCCTCCTCCTCCCCTTCTTCTTTTTCTTCTTTACCTTCTTTCTTTTTCCCACAGTAAAGTCCGAAAGAACAATAAAACATATATTTTACTTTCAGTCCTAAATAAAACATATATTTTATTTTTCTTTCACGTTTTTCAAAATCTTGTTTCTAATTCTACTACTGTGCTGCAATGCTCGATTTCCTGAAGTTTTACCATCCAACACACAATCAAATTCCCGAATTGAAAACACAACCACTAACATGATCCTAAAGAACAGATAATGTAAAACAGGTTTCAAAAATATTACAGGTTCGTCTTACGACGGCTTCTCCGTTATTTATGTTTATTAACCTCTGCTTAAGGAGCAAGCCATACCGCGCGGCTTTTGTGTTTAATGTGACGGTTCCATGGCTAGTACAACGCGTCGCCAGCCGCTAGTTGCGGTATCCGCAGCCAGGGGCTGCACCGTTAATACAAAAGCAACATAAGGACGCACAGCCCCATAGATTGTGCCATCACACACAATAATTACATTACTCGTTGTAGCGAATGGGCCGCCGCGGTACCGTTCCATTCTGTATCCACCCGTATAGTTTGAAGGGCGTATCGGTCCCACGACGCGATGTCTCTTGTACGGATCAGCTGGTCTGTGGACTACGTAGACACCGAATAAAGTTTCGATCGATTCAACGAAGAGGCCGCAAAGTTACACGTATGTGTGACATAAAGTTACGCTAGCTTGACTAATAACAACGTAACTGAAGTTACCGCAAGAGCAAGACTACGTAGCTGTTGTGTTGATAAGCGCGCGCGCCCCGCCCACAACCGCAAACGGAACAAGGTGCCAAGTCTGTGTGTACATCTGCTGACAGCTTAACTGGAGCACAAGTTACATGCACTGGTCTCTCTCTCATTCTCTCTCTCTCCTGTTTCCTACTTCTCCCTCTTCCCTCCTTTGTCTATCTGTCTCCCTATGTCTTATCGTTTCCTCCTTCTTTCGCATTTGCCTTTCAGTCTCGTTTCTTCCAACACCTCTCTCTCGTTTCCTCGTTGAAAACTCTCTCACTTCTGTTTGTACAGGGTCCGCCAGTGAAGCGGGAAATTTTGAAAGTCCAATAGTTCATTTTCTGCTCACGAGAGGGCGTGGAGGTTTTCGATTGTTGTTTTACATTTAATGCCATTTGTTAAACATGGAGCAGTGGTCCGGTGCACAGCGTGCTTTCTGCGTAAAATCGTTTTATAAGAATGGTGACTGTGTGACTTCTGTACAACGATTGTTTCGTAATCATTTCAATATTCCACGACATGGAAGAGTGCCGTCCGCTCATGCAATTATGTCATGGGTGAAAAAGTTTAAAGAAACTGGTTCCACATTAAACTTAAAGCATAGAGGAGCAACAAGGTCTGTAAGAACAGAGGAAAACATTGAAAGAGTTCGAGTAGCATTGACGCGTAGTCCACTACGTTCTGCAATGAAACATGCATCCGCACTAACATTAGTGACACGTCATTACGACGAATTTTGCATAAAGACTTATCTTTTCATCCTTACAAAATTCAAGTAATCCAGGAGTTGAAAGATGGCGATATGCTGGCTCGCAGGATTTTCAGCGAAGAAATATTGCGACGTGTAAATGATGATGACAACTTTATTCACCGCATGTTTATGTCAGATGAAGCACATTTTCATTTGAATGGATATGTAAACAAACAAAACAGTCGATATTGGAATGATAAAAACCCAGGTGAGTTGCATGAAAAGCCATACATAGTCCGAAAGTTACGGTGTGGTGTGCAGTTTCATCATCTGGCATTATTGGGCCATATTTTTTCCAAAACGATAGAGGAAACACCACAACTATCAATGCAGACCGCTACACACACATGGTCAGAACATTTTTGATGCAACAGCTCCCTAGGTTTCCGGAAATTAATTTTTTCCAACAGGATGGGGCCACAAGTCATACTGCTCGTGTGTCCATGGCTGCTTTAAGGGAACTCTTCCCGGACGGACTCATATCCAGATATGGCGACATCTCGTGGCCTGCAAGATCCCCAGATTTGTCCGCATGCTACTTTTTTCTTTGGGGATTTCTGAAGAGCAGAGGGTGTACATTGATAGACCGCACACCATACCGGAATTAAAAACGAATATCAGACAAGAAATTGCACGGATTCAACCTGACCTGCTTCGTCGAGTGATGGAAAATTTTCGGTCAAGATTAGAAGAATGT